>JAFIDM010012231.1:78360902-78393905 GCA_023159025.1 Thereuonema tuberculata
TGGGTCCAGGCATTCATGTGTACAGCAGGGGTATACCTAATAAAGTGGCCGGACAGTGTATATCCTACCTGCCAAAGTGATTTATGAAATGTTGGAATAGTATTACTGCATTTTATGATTCTATGGCTTCTAAATCCCCCCTCCCCCAGCGGCTGTCATGTCCATTTGCATAAATTCTCACTATGCTCATTGTTTTTTCATCCCTGCAATAGATAAAATATAAAGTTTCAAGTAGAAACTCGATTTCATGTTGGAAGCCTTCCCTTGCGAGACTATTTTCTCAGAATGAACTACAACTGTAATTGAGAAACTGAAAATGAAATCTCCTAAACTATAATGTTATTCACTTTCCATTCAAACAAAGGAAAACCTAAAGAGTCTTAATACCAATATTTCACAAAATCAAGACTTACCTTCTTCTGAATCATCACGACGAATCCATACTGGCTCGCCAGAATTTTGTACTAAATCACCATTGTGACCCATTCTTGACCCTGCATTATGATGAGATCGATATGCATAATCTCCATCAACACCTAAAAAACACAAAGGATGATGTGACATTTCAGTTTAAATCGATGACTACTTACTATATTTAACAGACGTTAATTAAAAACAGGCTTAAATATCGTGCATCATTTGTATGAACTTCAGCTATTGTAGTTTAAGAACAAATGGCAATAAAGGCCTGAGTGATCTGTGGATCAAATAGAAGTGATAACGTAGGATGAAAAATAAATGATATCAATCTGGATTTTTTGATAAAATCTTGATAAAAAATAATCTTTCTGTCTGATTCAGCTTATCAATGTGATTCAGAAATAAATCTGGCATCAACAGTAGAATGAAGGACAATGGGTGAATTCAAAGATATAAGATTGTAATTGCTGGTCATGTTTGGATGATTAGTGACAAAAGATAGTAGGAACTGGTTGACACAAAGGATCTAGAATCTTATAAAGGAAGCAACCAAAGATAGAATAGAGAGATTACCAGATGCTAACTCAGTGAAAAGGCTAAGAAAAAAGCTAGGATACATACCTTGGATAGATGATTACCAGATACTGAAGTAAAGAGAAAAAAATCATCTCGATTGATAGACCGAGCTTGGAAATGATTTCAAAAGAGATATTGGTAGATGGAGAAGGTTGAAAGCAACTGAGTCCTAAGAGAATGGACTGTGAGTGTTAGTTTGGAGCTTAAAAGGAACATCAAAAGATCTCAATGGAAGCAAACCAGAACTGCCAAAAAGTTGATTTGTGTTATAGAAGCAAAGTGAACTTCTATTGATCAAGGAAAATTCCAGTGAAATAGAAATAATGAGAAATCCACGAAAATTAGATAGCAGAGAGAGAAACAATTTCAGCAGAGGGAAAACTGAATGGAGATGCTGATATCTATTGATATATGATATCAGATGGGACAGTGGCATCAGTTAGATGAAATAAAGGGTTAAGTAATGAAAACAAAAACTGCACATAAAGTCTTTGGTTTTAATTTCTTAATAATTTTTCTGCATGTTAAATTTGTTTCTTATAGAAATAAAGGGTCCAATGCTAATAAACTAAGTAGGATAATAGTAACTGCAAATAATGAATTTATGAAAGCCAGAGAGAATATTCGACTTAATTAAAACATCAGTCAGAATGGTCAGTCAAAATTTTTTTGAATGTTTTCAAATTTCTTTCAGATGGACTTGACTGGATAGCTATTGACTGAGACTATTGTGTGTGCAAGTGAGCTCTAATCTGAGACAGACTTAGTTTCAAAGGGACTCACACCAAAAATTTCTGTAAAATCTGTGTTTGGTTAATGAATTCACTAAGAGATATCAGTGATATGGTATTTAACTAGTCATCTGAAAGATATTGCTGCATATTTAACCAGTTGAAGCAGCAAAGTTTACCGTTGTGTATTATCCTATCTAAAGAAACAACTATAGTAATAAGATCCCCCAAAAAAGAAAACTGCAAAGCATTCTTGAAACGATATATGCATTTTAAATGCTATTCACAAGTACAGCTTATTAAACTTTCTTAAAAATGGATAACATCAAATATACAAAAAGAAGAATAAATAAATCAATTTAACCCATTTTCACACCTTGATCTGTTTTTCAAGGTAATTCAGAAACATCTATTTTTGTATTCGTCATGCAGACATAGTCAATGAAAGAGATCACAGGATATGGAACTCCCAATCTACCACAGAAATAGTATCCCCAAAACAAAAAGAATTAGAAAAGACAAAGCACAGGAGCATTGGCTTGCCACAAGCTTGATACAAAAGGTTTCAGAAATGTTCAGTTTCTTTTTAATGTTTTTGCAAATGTTTTAATTTAATTAAAACATAAAATAAAAGCAGGCAACTAAAACAACAATGAATAAAAATGCTTAGTATGCAGTTGCAAGTATTTTTAGTTGATTACTACTTAGCCATTTTTTATTTGTTGATTAATTTTTTTCATTTATCACAGGATATTAATTTAATATGCAGTTATGAATTAAAAAACATAGAATAATTTACATATTTTGTTAAATTTGCTTTGTTTCATTGAGGTCAATATCTTGAATGAGTGTGCAGCCTGTAAACCTTCTCTCAGCTGTCAATATTACATAATTCTGACTGATGAATCCTAAAATGCACAAAGCAGCAACTTCAAGAATTCACTTGAAGCAGTTGGTAATATGCAAAGTGTATTTAGTTTAATCTCCATTTTTACCAATGTATATAAAATTAGCTTGATCATCACTGAACAGAAGACATTTATTAATATTAAATGAATATTGTCAGAAATTAATGCTTCAGCTGTTAATGCATTGATGGTTTCAAATAAATTCAAATAGAAATTCAATAGATCAAATACATTTGAAAACAACGTCATGAGCTAAAATAAGAAAGGAACGATTCAAACTAACAGATTTTATCAGTTCATTATCTAGTTTTCTATCAGTTAGTTTCTTCATCAGACTAATGCCACAACAATATTACTTCTCCTATTCAATTGCTAAAAAATGTCAATAATTGGTTTTTTTTTGCTAAACTTTAGAAGATTTGAGAAATCCATCTGCCCATTTCAGATATATAGAGATCTAATGTTACAAGTCAAATTCAGTCTCACTTGTTTTTACTTTAAAGTCACGAAAACATCTAGTGCAGATAATAAGACATATATAAAATTTACTCCAATACAGTAGATTCAAATATTTTTAAGATACAGCTGGAATTTGAATAAAGAACTTTTAGGTACAAAAAAAAAAAAAAAAAAGATTTTTTTTTCAACTCAAAAGTTTAATTTCAGTACGACAACAGCAAATATTTTAAAATTTTATAAAATTTTCTAATTATTATTATTTGAAGAACTGGCAAACAAACAGACGAAATTAAGATTAACTGATCAAACAATACTGAAAGCATTTTGTTTTATAAATTAATTTATTCACACAAAGAAAAATTTTTATTTTTTAATTTGCAGCTTACTTATTTTTTTACTTATAGGGAAAATGTTTATCTGCATGTCTAAACTACGGCCATTCTGGGAAATAGATTTATTAAAAAAAAAAAAAAAAATTGTATTGTCTGTGCACTGAAAGTAAAGTCTGTTAATAAAGATATTCATAGATTTGAAATAATTCCTACATACCTTGATTTGGTCTATTATTGGAAGAATTCTGGAAGATTTGTATTCTACTTTGAACAAGCCCAGTATCATCTGGGGGTGGAGATCTTTCTATAGGAGAGTATACTCCAGAAGAACGAGGTGGGAGAGGTGGTCTCACTTTCTCCTTTCCCTGAATAAGATCCATATCCATTGGAATGTTAACATATATTGGCTGCTGCGGTTCAACAGAAGTGTCGGCTGAACCACGATTGGGATAGGAATGTAAGTTTTCAGGAGAGGAATTCTGACTTGAGATACTTGATGTAGTATTGTGATGGCCCATTGTACTTGATGGGGAAGAACCATCTGTTACTGTTTGATCTGTTGGTGCCATTGAGTCTCCATCTTTGTGAGCATCATCATAGCTAAGCAGCTGCATGCTAGGAGGAAGACTAGCATGGAAGGCTATTTTATTCACCCATTCCATCATATTGTCATAAGCTTCTGCCATGAAAAGGTATTCAGCACCATCAGTAGGTTGAAGTCGAAATACGTGCTTCTTTTTTGTGTAATCGGTTGCCTGTGAACACTTGGCATGATGAATAATAACTGGAGGAGCTGCAGCTTTATTGTCAATGAAATCCTCTTTATCTTTAAAGAAACACAAAAGCTGTCCACAAAGTACAGAATAAAATGTTTTCCATGATCTAATAGCAGCACGTTTTCCACCACTCTGAAGTTCCTGCTTCCTTTCGAGAAAACCTTCGATTTCAACTGGAGGCAAACTCTGCAAGGCTTCCATGCCTCGTTTGTTTTTACGGAAACTCTGTGTACGTCTTCGTGTGGTGAAACTTGGAGTTCTCTTCAGTTTCTTTTGCTGTTCATCTAATTTCATACTTTCTGATCTCTTAATACTTGGAGGTGGTGTATCTGTCTTCTTCAATGCAAGATCAACCCTCATACTCTCACCTCTTCTTAAATTAACCATTCGTTCTGGACTTCCAGTTTCGGATTGCATTGGTGAGCCCATTTTCTTTAAGCTTTCCAGTGGCTTAATTTCAGGCATTTCTACTGCACTCAATTTCCTTGACTGGGTTCTGAAATAAAAAATAACAACATTCGGATTAGAATTCAAACATCTATAAGGATTTGAAATAATAATAATAATAATAATAGTCTTATGTAAACTCAATGCTTTGTTATATTTAACAATTCAATTTAAATTCCATGTCAAAAGGACTTGAATCCTGAAACAGTTTGTTTACTGTTGCGCACTCTTCAGCTAGACTTAGTCTTTCAATGCAAATAAATTCCTAATTTCTTATGTTTGGCAAATAATTGTGGAAAATCTTAATTTTGAATTTATAATCTTTATGTCAAAGAAGCAAAATTTAAGTCCATTGTGATGTAACATTGTGATAGTTTTTAGACACTTTAATGTTCGGGAAAAAATGTATTTTGACTTCAAGGCAGTAGATGTATAATGTTAAATGAGTTAATATGGTTGTGTCACCAAAGACTAATTTATTAGTTTATTAAGTTTTAGTCTCTTCACTTAAAAACATACTCAGTAAGCTAGAACTCGGAGTAGTTGCTAATGTAATAGGTTAGGATCTCATAATAAATTTATTATCTGTTATTAGCTAATTTTGAGTAAAGAAAATAATTTTTCTATGAAAAAATTAATAAATAAAAAATAAAGCACTATGATAAATGTAATGGAATGTTTTATGGAAATGAATGTCTAAAGATCTCATTTCTTTTTCAAATAAATAAAAACTGAAAACCTGAAATTCAATCAAAATCTGAGATCTTCATACAATATCACAACTCCTTTATTAAACTAAAAACAAGAATACTTCTTCAACGATCCGATCCATTCGGATTCATTTGTGGATCGGATCGGTGAAGAAGTATTCTTGTTTTTAGTTTAATAAAGGAGCTGAAATTCAATGTTTTAAACCTCAAAATGCTTCATAATAATAGAGGCTCATTTTAACGAATTCTAAAGCTAAATTACACTCTGATAACAAATCAAACTTTTCATAAATAATATTGAACTTTTCTCTAATTAGGAATATTTTGTAATCTTTATAAAATTGTATATTTGATGATCGATTTAATATATCAATTTTAATAGGATACTTAAGAATTCACTGCACTATTAAAAATTGATATAATAAATTGTTTTTCAAAAACACAATTTTATAAAATGAAAACAAAGGCTGCACATGACGCCTTTCAAGTTTATCACGTGAGGGAAATCGGGAGTGGCCGTTTCATCCTTATTGGGACTCATCAGCCTGATCCACCCTCTTCAATGATAAACCCAGAAAGGCGTGAACATCAGTGGAAGTCATCCTCGCACCCGACAGTGATCCCTGACCCAAACAAACAATAAAAAATAAGCACTCTAGTGCACACAAAAACCTTTGTTCCTGATAACTGACAGGACTCAAAGAAAGTTGGCTTTATAAGAAGCCAACAACTGAAAAGATGTAATAATCTAACTAAATAAATTTAACATGAAGAAGATATTTGGTAAAATGAAAACCAAGGCTGCACATGATTAAATAATAACTCCTTTCTAGTTTATCATTTGAGGGAATCAGGAACGGCCATTTCATCCTTATTGGTACTCATCATCCCCATCGGGATCACTGTCGAAAGGCATTATTATTTATTCATGTGCAGCCTTGATTTTCATTTTATCATATATTTTCTGCACATTAAATTTTATTTAGTTACAATTTTATAAAGTTTACAATAATCTTCTAATTATAGAAAAGTTCAATAATAACAATATGACATTTATTTTTACTTAACTTTTGAAAGCAACCTACTTTCCAATAGGAAAGAGACGCTCATCAAATCAGTCCTTTTTTGTTCACCCTCTTCCAATACCTTTGAACTACTGAATGGATCTTCTTGAAACTTGGTTTGCATATTTGAGGACTAGGTACAATCTAACTTTCAAATTTGAAATCTTTTCCAAATCGGTTTTTGTTGAAAAATCAGTGCAAGAAAGTTCCATAGAAAAACACTAAAATCTAAACAATGGATTTTTTTATCCGATTTCCCTTTACAACTAATTTATTAATTACGGTAGCTGTTGATTTGATTTAGTTAAAGTTTATTCAATTTCAATAATTTTCAATGTATCTTTACTTTAAAGAAATTTTAAGTAATCACTTTCTAAGAACTTCTCTTAAAAATTATTCCTTACCCAGGTGATGGTGTCATAGGTTCCGAAGAAGAATCCCTTTGAAGACGTTCCTGACTGGCTGTTCTTGGCACCCAGATTTCTCCATTCAAATTCACTGGGACTGCAATTTCATCTTCTTTGTTAAATTTAATTTCTGTAGTTCTTCTTCTTTCACCCTCTCGTCGACGCTCCTGTTTACAATCAAGAATTTTTTTTTAATCAAAACTGGCAAACTAATCATGAAAAATTCTTGAATACAAACTATTTTAGACAATGCATTTAGATTAATTATTTCAGGCAACTCTGAATTTTTTCTTTCAAAATTCAAATACCCATTCAAATGGAACTGCAAAAATTATATATTATGTCTTTATTATTATATGATTTGCAAAAATTACTAGTAAGTCTTACATCAAGGATTCTTTGTTGTTCTTTTCGTTTCATAGCATCGAGTCTATCTTGTTCTCGGCGTTGAGCTTCAGCTTTCTTCAGATCCTCTTCTTGTTTCTTTTGTTTCCTATAAGCTTCTTCTAACTGTAATAAAAGTTACATTTTTGTATTTTCTTTATTTCAAAATAAACTGAATTAAAGTTACACTTTTAACTTGAAATATAAAAATAATATTTATCATTATAATTTAGTTTTCTAAAACTTAATTATTTTAATAACAAAAAAACTATTTATCTAAAACATTTTAATATGACAAAAATCTTCATACTGACATTAATATATAAAAAAAAATTTTTCTATAGGAATAAAAAAAAAAATTATACAACTGCTAAAAAAAATCTAGTAACTTAATTTACATAAAAATAAAAATCATAAAAAATATTATTACTAATGTAGTCCTCTTAAGAGCGGAAAACTTATCCTCTTGAGCTTCAATTGTTTTTTCAAAGTCTTCGTGCTTTCTAATAAGGTCTTCAACTTTTGAGATTGAATCTCCTAAATTATCATCATGCAAAACTGGTTCTCGACTTGTTAGCCAGGTGTCTAAATTGTCAGCATCTCTCAAGAATATCTAAAAAAGAGTAACAACAAAAATTGAGAAAAAAGCCACTTTAAATTGAGTAATTTCAAAATGTCATCAGATGCAATGAAGAAAATACATAGCATTCATGAATTAAAATTAAGAGAAATTAAATTATTATGCTTGAATAAAAAGACTAATTTACAATAAAAGAAAGCTTTATTAACCAACTGATTTCAGTTAATGATATAATTAGAAACTAAGAACAGGTAAAATTTTAAATCTAAAATAATTCATTTAGTAAATAAATATATGAAGTGAAAAAAAAAGCCTGTTGCTATTAAAGAACTTAAAATTAAAACTTCTAATGTACAAACAAAAAACTATTTGGGGCATTTCAGTAAATTATTATTTAAAAAAAAAAAAAAAAAAAAGGAAACCCAAGTTTGTTATTAATTATACTTCATTTCAGATGGAATAAAGAGATTGGAATAAAATCAGTGTTAAAGCGGTTACATTACGCAACCTTATGAAAAATTCAAATGCATTACCCCTTGGGAATTTCGAGTGTTGTAATTATATTAAATAAAGATATATTTTCATCATTGATTTTGCCTAAATATATCATTTAAATAAGAGTCTGTTAACCAAGTGTTAAGGTGCTTGACTTGCAGCCTGAAGGAGTCAGGTTCAATCCAGTCAAAGTCAGTGATTTTTTTTTTCATGCTGAATTCTCCTCCAGGCAGATCCTAGGGTCCACCCAGCCTTCTGTTGAATGGTACAAGATTTCTTTCTCAAAGGTTGACGGCGGGTGGACATTGGGCTGAGCATCTGACAACTTAGTTCGGTTGTTCAGAAAACACTGGGAGCCTTACCTCCCACGACCCCAAGAATACTTTAGTTTTTCTTATATCATTTATATTCTGAAAATGCATTCAACTGAATAACTGTTCATTTTCTGCAGAATTCATTTAGAGGCAAGTCAACACAGGACAATAACTTCTATTCTTGGAAAACAATGTAATATTTCAAGAAAATAAATGAAAGAAAGAATCACTGATAATTAATGAAGTACAAATAATAATTTCTTCACTACTATCAGAAATATCCTTAAAGTGCATTAATATCATTGTATCAATAGATTTTCCAAGATACACTATATTCCAAAATTTCAACAACATAAATAAAACAATGGATGGGATGCCGTCGCACCTGTTGAAAAAATAAACAAGAAAATTAATACATAATAGGGGCAACTAGTTTCGGACAAGAATTTTGGTATGTCCTTCTTCAAGCCAGGATTGGAAATAATTTTAAATTTGCTTCTTGTAACTGACGCTCATCTTTCTGCGCAGTCGCGGGCCAGTTCGGGTTGCTCGGAGTTGGGGGTGAGTGGGAGAGTCCACTGTTTGTTTGGGGGATGGGTTTGTTGGGTGTGCCTTGGAATTGCCGTGGGGGTGTGTCTGGTTCGGGAGTGGAGTGTCTTTTTTTATTTTGCGTTTTTTTAGGCCATATTGTTCCATTTGCTGTACTGAAAGGCATTGATTGTAGCAATCTGGATCAGTTAGGATGTGGAATGTCTCCTTGCATTTTCTGAGGAATGGGTTATTTTCTTTGCATATGATGGTGCATCGGTTGAGATCGATGTTAACTAGTTGCCCCTATTATGTATTAATTTTCTTGTTTATTTTTTCAACAAGTGCGACGGCATCCCCTCCATTAATTTAACAAGCGCACGTTAAACCTTTAAATAAAATAAATAAAACAAGAATGAAATTTATGATAAAGGATAATTACTGTATTAGAAAGAATGTTTATTTAGATAATAAAAAAAAATGGGAAAACTTACCTGTGTGTCTAAGTTTTGTTCATAAAGTATCTTTCGTTGTTCCCAGATATTAAGTAATGTATTTAAGCTGCTGTTCAAGCGATTTATTTTTTCTTGGATTTCTTCTGCCATAAAATGACCTTCAGAAATCAGTTTATCACCATTGCTGCTAAACCTTGTGAAGGAATCTACTCTGGTCTCAATTTCAGCCTTATATTCTCGATGGCGAGTCAAAAGTGTTTCAGCTCCTGGGACATCTCTTGCCAGATCTGGAGCAGTAACTTTGGCAATCATTTCATTTATCCAAGCTCTGAAAAACATATATAAATATTTTCTTAGTAAATTTAATAATAACTTCTAAAAGATAAAATGTTCTGATTTCACAATCTTATTATTATTATTATTTTATATTATCTTTTTCATTTTTCCTTCTGCTAATAAATGGAATAGAAAGTCTAATGAAAGACATTACATAATACAATCTCTTACATGAGTTCTCTATATTCATCAAAGTAGGCCTGAAGCTGCTCAGCTTGATGTAATTTATCTTTTCTTTGAGCAGATTTATCAAGTAGAAGATTCCATGCTTCTACTGTCTCTTCATGTCTAACACTTATGTGTTCCCGTGCATCTGGGAAAATACTTGCTAAGCGACGTGCTTCTGCTACAACAGCTTCAACCTGCTCCTTGACAGCAGCAAGATCTCGCTAAACGAAAAAAGAAAAAATGAAGTTAATTAGTAAATTTTTAGTTTCATTATGACAGAAAACTGACAAGAAAATACACGATTATTGCACATATTAAAGCTAAGAAAGTTAAGATTTGCCTCTCCTATATAGCTTTTTGATGAATATTTATTTATAATCTTAAGTTCAATCTTAAAATAGGCGAAATACCATACATCTAATAACTATAATTAGTAGGGAATTTTATGTTAAGTTTTTAAAGGCAGTGTATGTTTAAAGCCAAAATGTATCACTGAATCATTAGGATTTGTCAAAGTTTTGTTTGTTTATGTACGTGTGTGTCTTTATATTAAGTTATTTATTTTTAACAACATTTACAATTTCAGTCCCACAAGGTCAAAACTTCACTTATCGGCAGTTTCAGTGGAATGAAAAATAAAAAATAAACACTGAAATAGCATTTTATTATGTTTACTATCTAATATGTTGCACTACCTTCTACATTCGAACTACCTGAATTCATCTTTGCATGGATTCTACAAGATAGTGGAAGCATTGTGTAGGAATGCTGTACCATGTTGACATGACTGTTATATAGTTACTGCAAATTGGACAGTGGAAACAGTTTTGGGACAAACAACTCTTTACCTCATTCCAAAGATAATCAACAGGATTAAGATATGAGAACTGTGTAGACCACTGAAGCAATAAAAACTCATTTGTTATGTTCCTGGAACCATTCCGTATTGATTTGGATCTTGTGAGAAGACACATTATTGTGCTCAAAGTGTCCATCGGACTGAGGATTAAAAACTATAGCCATGAAGGGAGAATTTAATCAGCAACAATGCTCCAATACAACATTGCAATCAGACATGATTCTATGTGTATCAGGTAAACCAGGATAAGCCTTCCTCACACCCATTACAGTTCCACTTTCGGCTTGAACTATGACTCCAAACATGATGAATTTATGGACTCATGTTGTCTTCCAACAGCATGATGCAAAAAGGCCTTGATTTGTCAGACAGGCAACTTTTTTTCATTCATCAATGGTCCTGTGTTGATATTCCCATGCTCACAGGAAGTATGCTTTCTTGATCTTTGGTGAGAACATTGATACTCAAGATGATCATTGACTATTGTAGCCCATTAGAGACAAGGTACAACGAGTAAAATGTTCCAAGATAATATTCTGAATTCTGATGTGATTTGTCTGACTGTCACCTATCTCTTAACTTGTACGATTCTCTTCTTGTCATCCTGCTCTGGGTCTTCTGATCAACAAGTGTTTTCTTCCACAGGATTGGCAGATCATTGGAAGTTTTTTGTTTCCTCTTAGTAAATCCTTGAAACTGTGAGTGAAATGCTCTAAATGACAGTTTGAGAAGTGCTTGATAGAGCTGACAAAGCACATAGCACATTCAGTCACTCAGATTCCTCATTAAGGCAATTTTCTACACCTAAGTGATACTAGATGTGGTGTTTTGTCTTATTATACTGAAAACCCGCAATCACCAAGTGGCGGCTATTCAGGGGAAGTAGGTGAAGTGGCACTTCACCAATTATTTGTAATAAAATAATATTATTTATTTATAATATAACAATTATTATAAGGAAAAATTTATTTTCCTTATCACGTATGTTGGTTTTAATAGAAACGTATTTTTGTATTTTGTAAGTCCTGTGCGGTGCGATTTTGACCGACCAAGTGAAGTAGGCCTCGTTTTCAAGTTTCTCAACCTCAGGGGCAGAGTTTAGATCAACAACCGAGGCGGTGGTTGCTATGACAACTGTGACGTCACCCGCTGTAGAGTGCTGTACGGGTGAAGTTGAAGTAGCAGAGAACGATGTTCTCTTCTCCAGTGGTCCAGTGCTAAGCTGCTTTAAATATGAATCCTGTTTATGATATAGTATGTGTTTTATTAGAAACATCATTTTCACGTTGGAAAGATGAAGATAAGAAGGAAGTTATTGTAATATTTTTTATTATAATATATATATATATATATATATATTATAATTTATAATATATTTATAATATATATATATTATTATATATTATAATATAATTATTTTCCTACTAGCTCTTCACCTAACTTCACAGTCACGAGCTGCCACCGCAATCACCTGAAATATTATGTGTTGGAATACGAGGAAGAATAATTTACCTAATAAAGTGATATCTCAATGTACATCAGCTGACTTCAATGGTTAATAATTATTTATGTTTTGATATTGTATAAGTAGCAAAACACGAAAACAAAAAACAAAAAAAAAACAACAATAGAATAAATTTTGATATTATTTACTTGTATTACTATTTTATTATAAAACTCTGCTAGGTCAATATTGTGTATAAATTAACTACATTATAATCCCATCACTTTTGACAGACATTTATATTAGTAAATTGTAAGAAAGTTAAAATATATTTATGTTTTAATGATTTTTGGTATTAAATGTGATAATTATCTGAAATGATACTGAACAAAGAATGGCCATCAGTGTTCACTATGTAAACATATTTATATTTAAATATTTTACAGTAGATTTTAATTTTGAATACATATTCATCTCACATTCCTTTCAATGCTGTAATTTAACATGTTAATAATTCTTAAAACTTGGATATAAGAAAAAAAGCATACATCAACTAGCTACATCTTTTTATTAAAAAAAAAAGAAAGAGATAATACCTCAAAACCTTCATGTTTTCTGGCTAGAGCTTGAATGCTTTCCAAATCATGGCCGTAATCCTCACTTGAAAGAACTGCATCTTTTTCTTGAATCCAGCTAATAGTTTCGTCAGCATTTCTGTCAAAAACGTGGACTTGTTTTGCTCCAGCCAAAGCCTATTTGTAAAAAAACGATATTAGATACAATATAAACAAATACTGTGATATTTTCAAACATTAATTAACTTAATAAATAAATAAATAAATAAATAAATAAATAAATAAATAAATAAATAAATAAATAAATAAATAAATATCACCTCTTTTCTTGTATGAGTTAATTCTTTCAGTTCGTCCCAAAGTTGATAAACCTCTTCACATTTATGATTTATTTGATCTTGATTTGGATGCTGACTTTTTATTAATGCCTGGCTTGCAGTTTGCACAGCTGAAATTCTTTCTTCATTTGCAACTAAGCTGTTGGCAAAACTATCAAATTTATTGATAAGAATCTGCAAAAAATTCAAAATAAAGCTTATTAATTATTTTCTCATTGAATCAGTAAAAACTTGATTTATAAATGGTCGAAATTTAAGTTTTATAGGAAGAAGTGGATCCGAATTCAGGGTGGAGAAAAGAAATGTTTGTTCACTGCTTAGCTGTATGTCTAGTACATCCCACTCTCAAGAAAGTAATGTGTGATAATGATAATCTTCTTGTGATATTTGTGGCTTTTCAGATTCTAAATATATCTCAAGGAGTAAATCAGTGAAAGAATAAGCCATAGTGTAAGTTAATTCTATCTTATCATTCTGAAAATGATATTGACAGATAGAACAAAAAGTATCTACAGGTGGATGGGAGGGAAACTGTGGTATTTTTTTCCCCTTTCTCGTGTACTGATTTTAAATAAACTTATGTTAATTTAAATTTTATATCTTTATTCCAATAAACAATTGGGTACCATATTCTTATATTCAAAATTTATCACTAATAATTTAAAAACTTTTTCTTGTTTTGTTTAGATGTTATTTTACAATTCATAAAGGGCTTTTGTTTTTGTTTGTTTGTTTTTTTAAAGGAAAATAAACTATCTTTTTGTATCTTACTCCACGAGCTTCAAGTTTCTAATTCAAAGAAGAAGTGCAATCTAAAACTCTTGATAAAACTTGTTCTGAAATCTGTGGAAAACAAAATGACATTCATATAATGATAAATTTATCTTATTTGGTTTAGCCTGTCAAATTTCTTTTAAGATTATAGAAAGATTATCTGCACTAACAAAATTTATTTGAATAGCACTGTTTTCAAATTAATAAAAATTAAAACACTAAATACCTCTACATGTTCTAAATCTCTGCCATAATCTTCAGAATTGGCAACAGACATTTGCTCTTGAATCCATTCTGTAACTTCGTCAGCTTCTCTCAAGAATTTAAAAAGTTTCCTGCTGTTATTTAATTTTGTTCGTCGCTCTTCTGATAGATTTTGTAATTCAAGATATTTTGCTTCAATTTCGGACTATTGAAATAAAATATTAAAATTATTATAATCAAATGGTAATAAATTTTCATTTTAGAGACATATAATTGCATTCATTAGTGAATCAAATGTAATACTAAAATCTTCTATACTGATACACACATTACAATAGAAGAACTATCTGGTAAACATTTATAAAATCTTACCATCTACACATAATCATAAGCATTTTATAAATTTTTGCAGTTTCAGAAACAGCTTTTTTTCGCTTGAAGAAAAATGGCAAAAATTTACAAAATAAATATGATTATGTGTTGATGGTATAATTTGGATGTTCAGTTATGGAGCCTCGGAGTTTCAGGTAAATCTTACCATTTTCAATATTTTTAAGAATATAGATTTCAATTTGATAAGTAAGCTTCCAATTCAGTAAGATCTTATAAATATTACATTACACAATATAAAACTATTTTTAATATTTAGCTAACATTACTTATACAGGGTGTTTAAAGGTTTAAGGGTGTTAAAAAGAAAGGTCATATATTTTAATAGCATGTAGTATTCATCAAAATAAGGAAAAAAAATGTCTAAGAAACATGGATCCTAAATTAATAACTTCGAAGATAATAGACTATCTTCTTACTTGAGATCTTTGTCATTTTCATATTGGCTTATTATAGATTGTTTATTATAGTTCGGTCTGTCTTCCTATTGCAGCTCACTGCCCTCTTCTTTTTGGTCATGTTACTTCTGTACTGCAGTAATCAACTGAATATTTAAAGGTTTGCAGTTATTCATACACTAGTAATTTGTTAGCAGGTATTGAGTTGTAAGCAAAGAACAGTAAAGTTTTGTTATTCTGTGCAGTTTAAACAGTAAACAAGTCTAATAGATACCTATTATTCCACTTGGGAAATGACTTTCTGCTATGGTTTAGCCGATGGAAGCAACTGACAAGCACATGTCCTCTAAGCCCAAAAATATCCAGCATGCTGGATGTGGAGGAGGGGGTATAGAGAAAATTGGAAGAGCATACTGAAACAAGTGTTAGAATAATAGCAGCAGCCAAAGAATTCAATATTCTCTTGTCTGGTCAATTCTTTCAAAGTAGTTACTGTACTTGTATCATGTGGAACAATGCAAGCTCTTAAGCCACCAGATCACCATGTCAGATTAGGTTTCTGTCAATGACTCTAAGAAAGTGTTGAAAGATCTGCAGTTCACAGCCAGTATTTATTTACTGATGAGGAGGGCTTCACAAGGAATGGAATAGTTAATTACCATAATACATATGTGTGGTCAGATGAAAATCCTCATGCAATTGTAGAATTGAGGCACGAGCATTGATTTTCCATCACTTTCTGGGCAGAAACTGTAGGCGACAGACTAACAGCAGCTGTTTATCACCATTTCTTATCACTCAAATTACCTTACTGGAGGACATGCTGCTCCGCAAAAGACAACATACATGGTTCATGCACGATGGGGCACCACCTCACTTTCTACTCATTGTCTGGCAATAACTAATCCAGACATTTCATGGGCACTAGATTTGTCAGGAGGTCAGCAGTTTGGCCTGCTCAATCCCCTGACCTTAAGCCTGTAGATTATTGGCAATGGGAATACTTAAAGGTTAAAAGCCCATCACTCATCCAAGCAATGCAGGAGCGTGTATGCAATAAGTGTCAGCAAATCCAAGCAACCAAGCAGGTATGGTTGTAAGAGTGCGTGATTTTCTGAGACATAGACTGAAGGATGTATAACAGTAAATGGGAACCTTCTATAGTGATGATGAAGACTGGCCCATTTTTTAGGACCTATGTTCACTATAACTATTTTTCTTGTTTTGGTCAATATTACCTGCTATGAAAATATGTTACTCTTTTATTTAAGCACCCTGTATAAACTATTTTAATCTATAAGTAATATTGCATGATACAATACCTTAATTATTTAAAATTGTCTTCTTAAATAATTATAAATATTATAAGAAAAAAATAATAGTATATAAATTTCATCACGATATTCAATATGATAATCATTAAATGAAACGAAATACAACACAATCACAAACAAAGACAAAACTTTATATTCCAGTATTCTATAAAGGTAAAATAAATATTTATGATCTAGATACATAGAAAAAATAGAATAATGAAATTCTATTTCTTAAATTACTCGTTCTTGATATAATTCTCAAAAACATTTATAAATAATAAAGACATACCAATGTCCAAAAGCATTTACTTACTTGTTTCTTTTGAATATTTTGACTGTCAAAATGACCTCGTTCAATTAGCCTCTGACTTAGTTTATGTAACTTCGCAATGTTTGAATTGAATCCTTCAATGTCTCTTTCTAAACCATCCAACTTTTTCTGTAAAGCCTAAAACACAAAGTTACAATATTATTATTTTCAATCATCTGTTTTCTAAGAATTCCTTCTGTTTATTGTTTCTTTTATTTTAAACACCCTTTTTTATTCTACTTTAGAGATGCTTATTAAAGTAAAACAAATTTAAAGCAATTTCAACTACACATTTTTAAACTACACATTTAAGAAACTTAAATGTTTCTTCTACTAAATTCTTTATAAAACAAAATAAGTATTTTTATAAGCTGTAAGTTATTATGTAGTTTTATAATAATCAATTTTTACTACAAAACCCCATTATAATTAAATAATTTACAATTATTATAATTCTAATTCATACCTGCACTGAATCTTCATCTTTTCCTGTGTCTGGGCTTAATAATAACGGCCTCTTTTCTTTAATCCATGTCTCAGCTTCACTGACTTCAGAATAAAACTGCAAATGATGAAGAGTGAGAATTTAATTCCATCAATGTGAATTTCCAAAAGGAAATTTGAATTCCATTGTTTTGAAATTCACAAGCTCTAAGCAGAAGATTTCTTATTGGAGTGGAAAAAAAAGAAGCTTATAATACAATAATTCAAAGCATAATTTAAAGTAACATAACTTTCACAAACATAATGACTATGTACAGGTTTATTTTTGATAAGATTGGTATTGGTTTTACTTACCATTTGTGATTCTACAGCATCCAACAATCGCAACCTTCTTACACTGGCCTGATCTTTCAAATGCTGTAATTTTGTTTGCAGATCTTGAAGTCTTCTTTCAATTTCACTTGATGCAAAATGATTGCTACGCATCATCTGTTGTGCTTTGCTAGTTACAGATGATATCAATGGTTCATGAGACTGTATTTCTGCTTCTAAAGCCTAATAAATGAAATAAAAGAAAATAAAAGAAAATAAATAAATAAATAAATAAATAAATACAGTGTACTCTAGATATCTCAAAAACCTTGATATGTCGAAAAGTTATTTTTCCCCTTGATGTTACATATTCGTGTAATCTCGACCTTGTTATCTCGAAAACTCACTATCTCGAATTTTTTTTAGCATTCCTTCGACTTCGAGATATCGAGAGTATACTGTAAATAAATAAATAAATAAAATATATTCCTACTTCACTACGAATATTGAAGAAGTGTAATGACTTTCCACAATCCAGTACTTTAAAATTTGCTATTACAGAATATCTAGCTTGTATATTCAACTTATATATTCAAATTTAAAGAAGAACTATAGCTATTTGAGATCTAGTATAGTTTCATTTTCAAATTATATGGTTTACAAAAGATGACATTGTAAATCATTCTTGTATTCTAATTCTGATGGTAAACTTCATTAGTATGTTCTATTTTTCAGAATAAAATTCAATTGTTACTTTAACATTTAATATGTTAAAATACAATCTTTCTAAAGGCAAATTGATTTTTAATCATTAAGAAGAGTAGGTAATTTGGAAATTCAGAATAAGTATTTATGCATCCTTGGGATTTAAGTAAATTACAAGAATGAAAAGCTAATGTATCTATTATCTTAGTAAATGATTTTGTTGCCAACTTCTGTAGTTAAACTAACAGTCACAATACAACAAAACAAAGATTAATTATATCCTTCAATATCTAAAATATTTAATAAAGTATTTAATTTTTCATATAAATTTTATTAGTTTTATATTTAATTATGCAATCATAATTTTAGTAGTGTATAGAAAATAAGTAAAATACAATAAAGAAAAGAAATTAACTATAATACATGTAACAACTTCAGAATAGTTTAATCTCATTCCATCATAATGATTCACATGGCTATAAGATTAAGCAGAAACTTACTGCAAACTTGCTTCAGCAACAGATAGTTTGTTTATTTTAGTTTAAATGTGGAAGCATTACTTTCTAAATTAATTACCAATACACTCTAACTTAAACCATAGGACATTGTGTTAATATAAAAATAATGATTAAATGAAAAATATTTAAAATTAATATAACTTATTTTCCTTTTTAAATAGTCACAAATTTCAGAGATAAAAATTCCTGACAGTTAATGAAAAACATACACAATATTACAAAGATAAAACTGATTTTTAAAGAAAATATTATTTTAGATTTAAAGAAATATTAATATAAAATAAAATGTGTAGATAACTAAAAACTATAATTACATAAATCAAATATAGAACTAATAACATTTTTACAATTCATATGCAATTACAATCAAAATTTAGAGTTCTCAATTAAATTACCTTTTTTTTAAAAAAATCTAAGTTAAAAAATATTCACTTGATATTTACATCATTTATTAAAATAAATCTCTTATTTTTAGTACAAAAATTTTGTTGACAAAACAGACAAAATAAAGTATATCAAATGGAAGTCTTGAAACTAACCTGATGTTTCTTCTGCAAATTCTGAACAGCATTTAGGTTGGAACCCAAATCTGTGGAAGAAGCTAAAGGCTCCTTCTCTGCAATCCATGATAGTTCATCATCCACATCCCGAGTAAACTGATATAACAGGAGAGCATCTTCTAAATTATCACGACGAATTTGGACAGGTTCATGTAATGATCCATATCTATTTATAAAAAAATAATATATTCTTTATATTAGAAAATTAAAATGTTTTCACTCGTTACTGTTGTTTAAGAAGCACAGGTTACCAAACACTTAAAAAGAAATGAAACAGAATTAAACATATGTTGCAATAAATTTTCCAAACATCCTTCCATCTGAAAAACAATGTATCCTTAATCTTAATAAAAAAGACGGTGATGGCAATAATGGAAGCATCATAGTTTGTTTTTAAACAAGCTTAATTTTTGTCTTGCTTTTTAATACAACCCCTGACAATTTTAACTAAATAATTTATTAATAAAAACCGTATTGACTTGAAAATCATGTCAAGTTAAGTAAAATTTACCTCTGCACAATTGCTTGAGCTCTTTCTTGAATTTCTTCACTCATAAAATGATTGCGATTTCGGAATTTTGCTGCAGAGTCTTTCACTTGCTCAATGCCATCTGCACGATTATTGATTTCAGTTTCTAAATTCTATAATGTAAATAATTTCAATTAAGCAGGAACAAAAAAAAAAAAGTTAACATATTTTCATAGATTCAGTTAATAATATTAAAGCAAGATGAAAGTATTCAGGAAATATTAAAGGATGAAAATACTGCTTGCTTATTGAAATAATTATAATAAAAAAAATACTTATATATAAATAAATAAAAAAAAGATACAAATATCAAAAGCAAATGAGACAGACATATAAAAATATTACTGTCCAAGATTATCAAATGATAATATCTACAAAAAAGCATCATATAAAAAATTAGTACTATTTATTTTCTACATCTCAATCAAGAGGTTTTTAAAGAGTGGTTTAATCCACTAATCCGCCACAGATCTTAAAAGAATGAAAGACAAGATTTCTCACAAGTATTCTTAGAAAAGATATTTGGATATTTTTTTTTTCTAATCAAAGAGATACCGGAAGAGTATAACCATTACAGATATGTAACAACAGGAGTTACAGAATGATAAATAGGAATCTGTAAGGAAATCTTGATTTAGGAGATCTGAGGAAACAGAAATCATTGGTTAACTAAAATCATAGGATAATTAGAAAAAGAAGAAATGATATTTAAGGATTTAGGGAAATAAATTAATCATTCAACTGATGATTTACTAAAAAAAAATTAAAAAAAGGTAATTTTAATCAGTGTTAGGTTTAAGACAATTCTTTTTACTCAGCATTCTTTTATAATGACTCTCTTGTATGCCTTAAGGACGTTGTTCAGTGGAAGCAAAAATCAGGAGTCCTTAAAATATAAGAGCACACTGATTAAAAGTAGGAGTCAATAAACACTGGTAGCGATTCAGACAAAAACCTATTAAATAGTAATGGCAACAGAATCATAAAACCATGCAAGAAAAAATATAAGTATCACGAAACCTAATGATATTGAAGAGAAAGTCATCTAATGTGTATAACAGAAGCAACAGACTGAACATTTGAGACTGTTCCCTTCTCCAGTGAATGTAAACGAAGAGAAGTCAAACTGGTTCTGAAAAGAAGATGTCCATGTACTAGTACAGGAATAAGAGAAAAGGGATATTCAAAAATCAATAAAGTGAATAGTGATCAAAAAACGTTGGAATCAATGTGGAACCCGAAAAGCTAAAATAAGAAATAAAAAACAGCTGTACTAGGATGTCGTTTAGTACACAATTTGATCTCACCCTTTATTTTGAATAGTGATCACTTAATGAAATAAATCGACCATATCGATTCAGAGTGTAGATTGCTCAGTAAGAGATAAACTTACTGTATTTGCAATTTGATAGAATTAACACTAATTCTTTTTAAATAACATTCATGAATGCAAAGCTATTAAGAGTTGGATACTAAACCAATAACAGCTTCCATTTGTTTGCAATTTAAAATCTTCAACTATAGATTGCAAGGGACTATCAACACAACCAACTGAATGAAAACAGGTTTAATATATTACATAAAATTATATTAATATTGTCTATATTAATTCAAAATACAATTTTAAAGTTATGTGATTTTCAAAGGAAATTATTTTATTTCCTTCCATTTAAATATAGTAAGACTCTTTCATGATGTACCTGGTGTCGTTTAAGTAGATTCTGAATACTAATCAGATCTTTTCCATGATCTTCAGATTGCAAATGTACTTCCACATCATCCATCCAGGAATCCAAGTCATCCATTGTACGACTGAACAGCATTGCCTAAAATAATAATTACATTTGTTTAATGAATAAATGTTAACATATAATTAATTACAATTTCAAACCAAAATTATTTTTTTTTTGTGAGTTTAGTGAAAATGTTTTAACTTACTTGATAAGCATCCTTAAGACGTTCCTTCTTTAGCTGAGTCGCATCTAATAACTGACGCCAAAGATTTTCTAATTCATCTAACTGAGTTTGAATCTCCATTCCAGCGAAATGACCAGCTCCAATTAATTTTTCTCCCTCCTATTTTAATAATAGCAAAAACGTTACTTTCTGATTTAATTAAGATACAAGAAAAAACCAAACCTATTGCACATATCACATGAAATAACATTTCATGACAACTATGAAAAATTAATGTAAAAATCGTTATTTAAATAAATGATTCTTAATCTCTGTACCTACATCCTTTTGGGTTCTAGTACTACATTCTCACAGTAACTTATCAAAAATCGCTTAAATGGATCATTTCTTTAAATTTAAGATGTACAGAAATATAACAATTCAGGCATAGGATTACACTGATTACATTTTTATTTAATATTCATAAATATCATTTTAATATTTCGACTTAAGAATATATGAAAATTGACATCTTTCTTATTGCATGTGATTCAATTAGATATAATCATTAAAAGGCAGGTAATATTAATATCACATTCTATGATAAAAACAAAAACACCACCACAGAATGTTGTCAAACAACTGAAAAACTTAATATAAAAATACCTCATGGGAAAACATGCAAATTGTAAAAAAATTGCAACCATTGAATGTGGATGGCGGCGCCACGGCACATTTGAACCACGCATTCTGGACTGCAATTAAGTAGTGTTTCTGGCTTGCTTTGGCACTTCCGAACATTTTTGTGGTTGGATGCCATTCTGCAGCCGCTCGAGATGCCACAACACACCACCCGACGATCATATCAACAACTGAGTGAATTTGACAGAGGATGCTTCAAAGAATCAGGTTGGACATATCGTTCTGTCGCCTGCCATTTGGATCATGGTGATGCCACAATAAGATGTTGTTGGCAGCAATGGATCCGGCAATGGACATATCAATCAAGAGGGAAGTTGTTGGCCGAGAGTAACCATGATCAGACAGGATTGTAGGATCGTGAGATCGGCCTTAAGGACACCAACAGTTTTCTTAAATGCCATCCAAGGAGAGTAAATGGCATCGCAGTAGCCTGTTGTGTTACAACAAACCATTGCCAGAAGGTTGGGAGAGACTGGATTGCGATGTCGGCATCTGTTACAAAGACTACTACTGACACAGCAGCATCACCGTCACCGCCTACAGTGGTGTTGCATCAGAGCAGCATGGAATGTAACTGATTGGGGCCATTTAGAGCTTAGTGATGAATCTAGGTTTTCAGTTGGAGCTGATGACCACTGAATACATTTGTGGAGACGACCAGGTCAGCGTGCCTTACCTGACCTAACTATGTAGTGTCACATGGCCTTCACACCTAGCATCTTCGCTTGGAGAGCCATTGCATATGACACTTGGTCACCCTTAGTTATCCTTCGGAGTACTGTTACAGCACAACATTGCGTCCAGGACATCCTACCTATGCTGCGAGGTCTTCCAAGAGCCGTTTTCAGCAGGATAATGCCCAACAGCATACAGTGAAAATGTTTAGTGTGTCTACGTGGTGTTCCGGCACTTCCTTGATCTGCCAGATCACCAGACCTATCACCCCGCAATGTGGACAAGCTAGTCCAACAACTCCAAAACAATTGGAGGAATCTTCCACAGTACACCTTTAGACATTTATATGATGAGTCAATGCCACATGTGTCGCCACAAGAAGCGGCTCCACAACATACTAACATGTACTGATTCTGGGCCATGTTCTGAAATCAACAACTGCATTGTTCTCAATGTTCTGGCGTCCTTTTCTTTCCATCCTCTTTGCACATGTCGTGCTTTATTGTGATCAAACTATTTTTCCAAGTGCATCATTTTTTTTTTGTGATAGAGTGTATATAAGTTTGATTAAATAAAATAGTTGTTCTTTTCTGCTTTTTAATGATTTGCCATCTTAATAAAATTTAGAAAAAAATAAATGAATAAAAATTGAAAAAATAACTGAATCCCAGATCATTTGATTACCATACCAAGAATAAAAGAAGCTAGATTTTAAATTACCTAAAATTCTACTGATTGAAATTGCATTTTGTTATTAGGATTCTGTTCAAATGATACCACAACTGGAAATTTAAATTCAACTGCCCCCCCCCCCTCAAATGTGGAAAGCAATGGCCACTAAAATAATTTATAAAATTTATAAAAAAAGAGAGGATTACCTCATTAACAGCATTAACTCGACCTTTATTAGCAGTTAGTTCAGCTTCAAATGCCTGATGTTTTTGCATTTTTCTTTGGAGATTTGTTGGATCTCTGTATGACTCATCGCAAGCCACTTTCATTTTTTCGTTAATCCAACCTAATACCTAGATTAAAAAAAAAATTGCTGTAAGTTTTCATCATTAAATAACTGAGAATATTAAAGCATAAACAAAAATTCCACAAAGTATTTGTAAAATTACAGCTATACTTTTAAGATATGAGAAAAGAATTACATATTAGTCTGTGGAAATATAACTTATTATTTTTTTTTTCATTTACCTCATAAATATTCCTGAGAAACTGTTGCAATTGTTTTGATTCTAGAAGTTTCCTTCTTCTAACCATAGCATTTTCATTTAAGCGATCTCTTCTTTGACAAACTGTTTGCAGTCGTGTCTGAATTCCTACACTGTCATAATGTTTCCCTGCTATTAATTCAGTGGCAAACTTTTCTAACTGATCGATCTTATTGCCTTGAGCTTGAACAGTTTTTTCAAATCCTTCATGTTTGCGCATCAATGCATCTACACTTGACATGGAATCCTTAATGTCAAATAGAAGAATGCAAGTGTTAATATATACAAAAACAGTTAAATTACAAAATACAAAATATCCTAATTTTATTTATTCGAAATAAATGATTTGGATATAAGTGATCAAATAAGTCTTAAAGTTTGTGACTTTAAGATTTAAGATTCATGGTTACATGAAAAAGAAATATCAAAATATGTATATATGTATACTGAAAAATGTATGCACATTCCTGCCATTGCAATTACTTAGTAAATTATTGTTTTCAAAATTCATCAATAAAAATAAAGATAAAATTAAACTGTTACAGTTATTTTAATCTTCTAAATGCAAGGAACGAAGCAAGAAAATATGACAGCAATAAACTGTTTTGGAGGCTCAACAGAATTTGATGCTTATCTTATGTACTTTAAATTTTATAGAAAATGATTGTAAAATCTGATGCTTAAAGTTGAGATTACGTTTATGAAAAAGATTTCAAGCTTCATAGACATTTGCTTGAATAATAACTAAAGACCATTAAAAACAAATAGACAAAACAAGATGTCTGCTGATTTCCCAAAATGTTATCTTCAATTATTACCTAAAAGTTATAATATATAATAGCAAAATCGTGTTCACAGACCTTTTCTTGATAGTTATAAACAATAATAATATTAGTCCTATTTATTTAAAATTCAAATTATAAGGCAGCTGTGCAAATGTAACTTTCATGTATCAAATGCATATCCAATGTGATTGTTAGTTTCCATCCCTTTTACTTACTCCAAGATCTTCATTATTAAGAAAGGCATCTTTGTCTGCAAGCCATGCATCTGCTTGATCAGCTTGTTCATTAAATAGCTGAAAAGAATGAGAGCAAAGTTAATAATTACTCAATAAAACAAAATAATTGTCATATCTAAGAAAAAAAAATGAATACAAGACAAATCTTTGATTTCTATTTACCTGGAGATCTAAACACTGGGTGAGCGTTTGTTTTCTCTCTTCCCACGCTTGACTAAGAGTACGACGAAGCTCCTCCAAATGAACTAAACTTTTCTCAAGATCTGCTTTGGCATAATGATTTTGCTGAATGAGACGATGACCAAATTCTTTTAAAGCTTTAAATGTTTCTTGACGTCCATCTATCTCAGCCTGCAAGATAGAGTATTTCAATTATTTTTGTTATTATTATTATTATTATTATTATTTTATTGATATAAAATTATCCATTAGCTTTTAAAAACACTTTTGTAAATACTATTGTTCAAAGCGAGATTTAAAAAAAAAGATTCATAGTTGAAAATAAAAAATTTACTAGCGTTTTTCTTAATTTCACAAATGTATATAAAAATTTACAAATTTTTTTTACCTTTCTTTCTTGATGAAGCTGGATTAGGTTTTCAGCTTTTACAATGTCTTTAGCCAACTGTCCAGACATCATTCGAGATATCATATCATTAACCCATGTTTCCTATTGAAAATAAAAATTCAAAAAATTTGGTTTCAATATACAATTATTTAAATTTAGCCACAAATTTAAACTATAAAAAGTAATCAATAAACTAAATTGTTTTATTTATTTTTTTATAATTTTAAAAATAAAATAAGTGTATGAATAAAAACTTGAAAAAAACTGGATTTTAATTGGTTAAACCAGGAATGCACAACCAGCAGGCCCTAGGGGGCCACATGCGGCTTGCTGGAATATTTGCGGCAGCCTGGTAGTGTCAAACTTAAAATTAAATTTGAGCCTTAACATTGCTGCCAACAGATACATTGAAAAATGTCATAACTTGTAATAGCAACTGTCTCAGACTTTCACTATTGGAAGGTTGGTATGAAACACAACTAGCACATTAACTGATAATTTGAAGTTATTATAAACGGCACTGTCAAACTATTAATTAGTAAGACATTTATGTAAATTACATATTATTAATAATTATTATTATTACAAATGACATTATCAAATCATTAATTAGAAAGATACAGTAAGGGTTCGGGGTTGAAGGATGGATCCTCCATCTTTTATGAAAATATTGGCCTTAAACTTCCTGAGGTTGTGCACCCTTGGGTAAAACCCTAATCCTCTCTTAATTAGATCTACTCAGAGTTTTCAATAACCAATAAAGATTTTTTAATAGTAGATTTTCTGGCAGTAAAGAAACAATTGTTAAGGACACAATTCATTTTAATATTTTATTAACATATAATATTATTTCATTTAAGAAAAAAAAAAAGTAATAACAAGATGAGGATTTTTCCTTAAAAGGAAGACACTAATATCCTTTAATTCTGAAAAGGGCAAAAATGACATAGTCACTTCAAACTATAAATATTTATAATGCCTTTTAACATGAACAAGATAAATAAAAAAATAAATAAATAAAAGCATATTTACTCTCGGGAAATGAAAGTTTGATTTTAGGTTTACGTATGAAAATCCCTACTGATTTTTGAAATCTATTAGACCTGTAAGTAAGGTGCTTGAAGCCTATAATTGTAGTTTTATTAGATATTTTTTCCTATAATTTCTAAAGATTTACATTTGGGATGAGTAGTTACTGTTTTATTGTTATTTAATATTTCTTTTTTTTTTTTTTTTAATCAGATTATTCCTCAACAATCTAAAAACAAACTTACCAATTCTTTTAATTCTGTCATGAATTTCTGTAAAGTATAAGAACTTGCCAGAAGTTGTTTCCTGAAATTGGGGGAAAAAATGAGGAGATGAAATATAAAATTATAACAAAACAAGTAATAAAAAAAAATGTGCTAAAGCATAAAATTAAGGGCAGCCCATTATAACCAACTTAGAACAAACTAAATTAAATGGTAAAAAACTTAACGTGCCGATATATTACTAATAAAAAGCCAACTACGGTCGGCCAAACCAAAGAACGACCGTGGCCACCAGATGTCGCAATAGTAGAATTTGAATCGATTGTATATGTTAGTGTTTATGACGGGAAAGTGAACATTTAGGGAGTTTGAAGTTTACGGAAAAAAGACGATATTTATTTTCTTGAACTATTCTGATTTCTCATCAAATATAATTTCAAAAATGTATTTTTATTCATTCGTTCGTTTCAATCATTCAAAATCAGTCTCCTACCTTTCCCAATTGGTTTTTTGACGACATTGCATCCCTGAGATCAACAACATGAAGACAGAGTATGGGATTCGTTTACTCACGTCTCCTCTAAAAAAACGACACTGCGATCGAAAACAATTTCTCTGATGTGCCATAAGTAAGCATGTCATAAGGCCTTTTTGAAATAAGAAGTAACGTTAGCAATAACTTCCGTTGTTTTGCTTCCAACGGTTTTCTGTGTCGGAGAGTCGCCATTTTTAATCTTCTCTCTCCACACAGATTCAGTCCTGGAATGATTAAGAGATCATGGGTGTAGTTCAAGGTCAGAGTCGTCCTTTGGTTTGGAGAACTGTAAAACGGCACTAATCAATAAGTTAAATAAGGCGCAATAAAAACGACGTACGTTTCGAAACTCCTTCTTATGAGTTTCCTTATCAAGTAATTAAAAAGACCCCCCCTACCTTAAAAAGATCATCCCTTGACGGGAGTTGTTGAGCAAATGAGATATGAAGCAATGTATCTTGGGACCTCTGGACTAAAGCTCCCCCTCGCGTGAATGACTAGAACCTGTGCCGGAAGTAGTAGTCTGCTACCGCTAATGACGCTTGATAATAAACATCTTTAACTAGGATTTACAAGCCATATTCTAAAACGTTAGTGGTCGATAGATTCCGATTGTAGCTTCCCATGGTTCTAATCATCCCTGACTCAAAAGAATTCACGCAAATATTTATTATGTCTTTTCCCAAACACCGTTATATTGTGAGTATTCAGAGAGTGTCCATTGTTGAGACAGTGCGCAACCGTTTTATATTTCATATTCCTGTTCTTAACCGCATTTACGTGTTCCCTAACACGTGCTTCCAATTCCCTTTTTGAATTTCCAATATACAGGCATTTGTGACTACCTGTACTGCTTGCTTGGCACCGGATTTAAACTAAATTAAAGTTTAAATTAAAAACAATATATGCAGTTCAATATTGAAATCCAACGTATTAATTAACCATATCGTATAATTATTAAGATCTGTGGCATATTTAAAATGGCACAAGCGCCATCTATGGCCAGTTTTGGGAATGTTCTAAATGTAAAAGCATTTGCGAGAAGAAATAAAATCATTGAAATATACAGTTTAGCAGGGCTTGCCCATTATCATGGGAATGACTATGCAATGACAGGTTGGGGAGAAACTGCATTCATCTGCATGGAAAATAGTGGACTGATAATACACTTAGACAGCAATGAGGTTTTGACAAGATTAAATTGTCCAGCAGTTCTTGATGAATTCTGCGCTATTTCTGAGTGAGGGCCATCTTCAGCTAATGAAGCATCATTGAGGAGGTTGCTGTTGTGCAATACGATTTCCAAGGGCATCCCAATTATGTTTATTACGATTCAGTCTGATTAATGTGCAGGCCAGTCCATACACTTGATCCCTTTATTCTGGAGCATGTTGTTTACTATTTGTGCATGATGAGGCATGCATTATCATTCATGAAAAAATGTTCTTCAACTGCTTCCACGTATGGTACAACTGCAGGTCATAGAATCTCATCATCAAAACAATTTAACTTACCTGGTATGGCAACGGTTATTAAGTTTTCTCCAGTTTTCTTGTACTTCAGTTAATTTTGTTCGAATTGCATTAGCCATATCAGGATATTTTTGTATTAACCTTCTTGCTTCACTATCATGTTCCTAAAGAATATAATATTTAAAGTTTAAATATATTAAAAGTTAAAGTAACTAAAAAATAAATAAATAAATAAATAAATAAATAAATAAATAAATAAATAAATAATTCCTAGTCGATACTGAAACAACAATTAAAAGAACAACTAACCTTAAGTTTGCCTTCAATTGCTGTCATGTCTCTTTCTAAAGCCTCTTGTTTTCTTTGAAGTGCTTCAACTCCTGTGAGATCTTTGCCATAATCATCAGAAGACATAGCCACTGCCTGAATCAGCAACAAAGTTAATTAATTACTGTTGGGTTTTTTTTTACATTTAAAAATTTTTGCTTTTGTTAAGGACTTAATCCAAAAGGCATTACTTCTTTTATGCAACTGAATGTTTCAAGAATATTTTAAAAAATTATAAATAAAACTGTAATTTTTTAATGTGTCTGTTTTGCGATAAGTTGTAAGAAGTGAGAGCAGTAGTATTTTCTAGTTCTTATATCACCACAGCATGTTACTGCTACAAAGACTCAATTGAGTCTCCACTTATTTTTTTATTGAGTTTAGTTGGAAGGTGTTTGGTTCACCAAATAAAGAAGAGTGAGAGAACAGTAGCTACTTTTCTGATAAAGATGTTTCAGAATAAGAATTCATTCACAAAGGTAAATGAAGTAGTGAAGGTGGGAGAATTCAAGAACAATATTTAGTTTTGGAATTATAAAAATAATAATTTTAAACTTAATCAATCCGAAAGATGCAAATTACATCATTATATATAGTATGAAGACTTTTTGAAAAGTAGTGATACTCAAAAATTTGCTCAAAAAATCCAAAATTATCCATTTGTTATAGCATTAAGTAACTTAATGATATAACCAATTAAAATTTGGTAAATAATCATCCATTCTATCTTACATTATATCAATTCTCATTCACTTCTTATAATTACAGCAAATAATTAAAATTTACAATTAATTTTTAAAATCCAAATTCATTAGTAAAATACTTACCTTTTCATTAATTCGATCATTGGTATCATCTACATCTCTGTTAAAAGCATGAATCTCTAGAGCACCAGCCAATCGTTCTCTATATTCTTGAAGTGCCCCTTGAAGTGCTTTCCAACTAGAAAAGAAAGACATGAAAATTTAAGTTTTATCTAGTTATCAGCTGTTATCTAGTTCTTCGAAGTAAGAATTCCATGTTCAATTATCCGTAAGTATCCCCAATCAAATGCAAGAACTTTTTGCTGTGTGTTTTGTTTTAGTTTAGATCAGCTTCATATTATTGTTTTGTAAGACTGAAGTAAAACAAGACCAGGAAAAAAGGACTTAAATTTAAGGAATTACAAATCTCAGACAACAACGGTAATCTTTAGTCTATGACAAGATTTAAGCTATTATTTATTCAATTGTTGAATGAAATATAATAAAAACAATATAATTTGGAATAATCAGTTTCGAATTGCCTTTCCTTTAATTACCTAATTTGAAGCTTCTAGAATTATTCATATCATCTCATTATTAAAAGTCTAAAATTTAAATATTACTGATCATATAAATTGAAATAATAAATAATGTAAGTCATAGGCTAATAAGTAGACGATAAATACCTTACTGTTTAACTTAAAAATAAGATTTGGATTAAAATGGTAATACTTTACAATTTTTTAAATAAATTTCTGATAAAAAATATTACTTTTTTTTCCCTTTTCTTTATTTAGTAAAATTGCAGTCTTTTCCTTTTATTTTGCAGCTTCCTTTCCTATGGGTTCCTCAAGTAACATAAAACATCTCACTACAATTTTCAAGTTCAACTTAACTAATTTTAAATTTATTTCAAACCTTATTTAACGTCAACTTGGATTTTGTCAACAATAACAGGAATTCTAAGTTGAAGATAATGTATGGAACTAGAAATTGTTTTGCTGCAGAGAAATTAAGCAGAAGCAGACTGATAAGGAAACAAGAATATAATGTAACAAGAATCTTTCTCATTTGATGTCAAAGATATTTAACAGACTGCAAAACTATAATTTAACCATAACTGTAACCTAACTTATAATAAGTTACAAAAAATAGGAAACATATGCAAAGTGATTCTTCCTTTACAATTAGTTCTTCTATATACAGTGAAACTTCTCCGAGCGGCCACCCCTGTATAGCGGCCACCCCTCTAAACGGCCAATTTTTCATGGCACGGATTTTTCGACTCATAGACCTAATGTTAAAATAACCTGTATCAGCGGCCATCCGTCCCCCTCTAAAGGGCCACCGAGTGGGATTTAGAGATTTCCCACCATTTCATTTTTCGGGAAATTCTACTTGAAAACGAACTTGAAAAAATGGCTGTTATAGAGAAAAGTAAAAACTTAAAACAGACACAAATTGTAGCCTTTTTAAAAAAAATGTAAGAAAGCATGAAATAAAATACTGTACTATTTTCTCTTTAGATAAGTTTTAAATTTCATTTTAAATAAGGAATATATGTCAGACTTGTTTATATTACGCATTATAGCAATTATCTTATAATAGTAAGATACGCATTATAGCAATTATAATAAAACCCTTCAGAGCGGCCACCCCCTCTGAGCGGCCAAATATTCTCGGTACTGTGGGATGGCCGCTCAGAGAGGTTTCACTGTATATATATACTACTACTACTACTACTACTCATGAATGGGCCCTAATGGACCACGTACTAGCCCCCCTGACCATTGTTAGGGCAAGGCTAGAAAATCAGAGACGAGAATTCCCTTCCCTTCATGGATATACCTGAGAGAGTAAGTCCCAGGGGGAAACGGACGAAACATAGAAGAAGAAAGAAACAGCCATGCCACGACTGGGATTCGAACCCAGGTGCCGACACACTGGCCACACACGGCAGACCGCCGTCTAAACCGCTCGGCCAAACCAGCATGGCTCATATATATATGTTTCTTATATAAATCGGCATTTTATATTTCTGTAGTTAGCTTATATTAATTAATGTTATCAAAATGCAGCTGTCAATTCAGAAACTGTGAATTTATTTTATTTGGAAAGGAATTTTAGTCTAGAAAAAAAATTAATTCCTAATTCACATTAATTAAATAAAGAATAAAGAGCTTATTCTAGAAATGTAAAGATTTACTTGTGATTCAACTCTTCTTTACGTTGTTGAACAGATCTTGTATCTGAACGGCCCTGTCGTATTAGTTTATCTGCCAGCATATTAATGTTCTTCATGCGTGAATCATCAACCCTCATATCCTTAAAAATAATATAAAATCTTAAGTAAATAAAGTATATTTCTAATCATTAATAAAATGTTAAAAAGTTATCATCAAAATTATAATACAAAAAACTGTATAAAAATAATAACTAATTATGTTTTATTATAAAGCCACCTTTATCAGTAATCAAAATACAAGATTTTACATGAAAAAGACTTTCACAAATTACTGTTATTTTCTTGGCAATATTTAAGAATAAGAAGGAGACTTGATTTTTATTAACTGAGTAAATAATTTGTATTAATTGATTTCTCCAATAGCTTATATTAGATGAAAGTATTATTAACAGCACTTACTGAGTCGACATCATCTAATTTACGTTGAAGAGCTAAGCAATGTTCATAGTCTTTTCCCATATCACCTGCTTGAACCATCATTTCCTGCAATGAATTTTTTTTATTATATTTCATTATATTTCTATATTGGACTATATGTTATTACGGATCACCCTGTATCTTAGAGAGGATACGCAAAATAGAG
>JAFIDM010012231.1:78399882-78430083 GCA_023159025.1 Thereuonema tuberculata
TTAAATATTTAAATAAATAAATAAATAAATAAATAAATAAATAAATAAATAAATAAATAAATAAATAAATAAAAAGTTAATTTCAAAATTTGGCAAATTTAGAACCATTATTTTAAAAGAGGAAAGTACTTGCTTTAAAACAATATATATGGAAATTCACCAGTAAGAGTAATATTCATTGTAATAGTTTACAGCATTCATAAAAAAATAAAATAAAAAAAAGTAACATAAAACTAACCTGTGCTTCCAAGGCAACTAGATCATTCTCAAAGCCTTCATGTTTTCTTATCAAACTAAGCACAGAGTTCAAATCTCTTCCTAAATCTTCAGGAATACTGGTGTATTTTTCCTAGGACAAAAAAAACCCCATCAGTTTTGCTAGGTAAAATCTAATACAAACATTTAGATTTTGCTAAATATACCATCAAAATCCATATTTCGATCCTTTGACTTTACAACTTCCGTAATTCTTACCTGCATTCTTGACAAGGCTTCTGCTACATCTCTATTAAACCTGTGAATTTCTCCTGCTGCTTGAAGTTTCTGATCTCTTGCTTCTATCTGCTCCAATAATGCATTGTAGGCATTTCTGAGTCACAAATAATAATTAAAAAATAATTATAAATTAACTCACATAAAGTAAAATGTCAGACATTATCACATTACTATTTCTAAAAGCAGAATGTCAAAAATTACTCAAATGAACTAAATCAGCAAAAGTCAGACAAACAAATCTGATTTTTTTTTTTTTTTGTAAATTCTCTTATTGATATGAAAATACTAGACTTTATTCTTGATATAAGCTACTCAATTTCTAAAAAGTTTAACATCGTAAATGTATGTAAATTTATAAAGATTTAAGAAATTCTTAACTGTTGATTATCTGGAAAACAAATCTTAATTAAAACATAAAAATAGTAGCTTTGATACACAAACTTCTTTTAGGTTTGTTTACATAGAAAAAGAAAAGAGTAAATAAACACCATGATTCTTAACAGGTTCTTTTCTGTCTACTGCATCTTCTAAAAGAAGAAAATGTAGAATGTTTCAACCAACCTGAGTAATTCCTGCCTTTTGTCAATTTCTCCAGCAAAAGGACTATCATTGGCAATTAGTTTCTTAGCCAATTCTTCACATTGAACAAATCTTTCAGAGCTTGCATCAACTCTATGTTTAAATTCATCAAATTTACTCTGCAACAGCTAAAAATAATCATGATATATATTAGCAAAATTTCTCTGAAAGTTTTAGTGAAAAACATTTTTAGTTGTAAAGATTTTCTTTAAGATGAACATTGTTTAGTATAAAACATAGTGTAAAGATAAAGACTAGAAAAATTAAAAAGTATCAGTAAAGTTAGTTTCATCTTACAGTGTTCTATATACAGAAATTATTGTAATCTGAATGTTGCTAATTATATAGAGAATATATTTTTATATTTATTCATACATAACAAAAAATTAAGTTTAGTATTTACATTATTGTTTGTTGCAATATACTGTGAAACATTTATTATTGATTAATAAAAAAAAAAACTGATTTTACCATTTACTTCAATTTATTTTGTTAATATTAAAAATAAGAAAAAGTAATATAAAGAAAGAAACCTTTGTTTTTGAAATATGAATAAAGTGTTATAAAACTACATGCAAAACACAGAAATGAAAAGAATGCATGCAGCGATATGAATAAAAATCTTTAAAGAGCATTACAACTGTTTACATTAGTCTTATAAGAGCATTTGTTTAATGTGTTAATAAAGCTGTGCACGTACACCAAGAAAGTATCAATCATGCAAACTTGACCACCATGAGATGCACCATCACCAAATAAAGTAAAGATGTTGAAGAAGTGCAGACAGTGCAAGAAAATTAATTGTTTAGTCCTTACATAATCAGTGCCAAACTGTTTGGGTCAGCATGAATTTTATAAAATAAATAATTAGTATAATTAAATGAAATAAAAGTATAACAACTTTAAATAAAAATAGTAAATGCTAATAACATGAAGGAAGATGGGCCTAAATGTTTAAAAACTGGAGAAAATTAATTTAAAATTTCATTAAAACAACATTAAAAGTTAAACAAGCTGAAAGAATCATATGTCAAAAATTCATTTAATCAAATTATGATAAATTAAAAATTCAATTCAAAATATCATTAAGTTAGTAAATACATTTTTATTTATTTTGAACAAAACAATTTTTAAATTAAACAAAACAATCATTGTTTTTCCATACCAAGAGATGTTCATAATCCTGTCCATAATCCTCAGATGTTGCTGTCTGCATCTGTTCATTAATCCACTGCTCTAATTCTTCACTTTCTCTAAAATATTCGTGTCGATTTTTGGATTCCATTAATTTCTGTCTTCTGGCCACTGCTAACTTCTGAAGATTCTTCACTTGTTGACTTGTAAGTTGCTACAAAATACAAACACCAAAAATAAGCTGAAGAATTAAAATAGACTTTGGCATGAATCCAGTTAATCTTATTCCTATATTTCCTTTTTATACGAGAAAAAAAAAACTTTAAAAAAAAAAATGTATTTTGCTTTGATTACAACAATCTTCAAAATAAGTAAATTTTACTGTTAATATTCTAAAATAAGCCTTTATTGTAATTAGAATTTATAAAACAAAAACAAATTTTGATTAAAATATATGTTTCTTAAATTTCCATTATTCAATTTATCAATAGTTTTAGCAGTGCGATTTATGTTCAATATTGAATTGCAAACAATGATAACCAGATAAAGATAAGTACTGCTATAGCAAATAATGATTAAGTATAATTATATAAAAAATTTAAGATTTATTTAAAAAGCAAATAAAAGATTTAAATGAATACTTCAACAGAAATTCTAATGTAAATATGTGCATCTTTTTTCCATATGCATTAAGCTAATTTATCTACTTAAAAAAATAAATGTATTTATCAATAGTGATAATTAGGAAATTTTTAAAAAAAAAAAATTAATTTATTTTTCATAGAATATTCTTTCTCAATATATTAGATGAATTGTTATAGGATTCCAGCAAATAAAACCTTTCAATTTAGATTCATAAAGTTTATCTGTATTTGCAATTTATCCATCATATTAAAGGAAGTAGATTACATAAAACCACTGTAATTTTAATTTGCAGCCGAAGTTAAACAGTAAGATTAATTGCTAAGAATCTTACGCATCACACTTATTTACACCTAAATACACTTCTGAAGGCCTTTTATTCGGAATCATTTAAGATGCTTTGTGAATAAACATTTATTTAAAAATGATAATCATCATATGCTGAAGATATAAGTAGCAATGTTCAACAATGAAGAAATATGCCAATAGCATAATGCTAATTATAGTTAATATATTCTTAGGACACTACCCACTAAGAACCAGTGTAATCAATTTGTTAAATTCTGCTAATAAATAATAAATTTTATGAAAGATATGAATGTTCTTATTTGTCTACTAATTTAAATATTATAGAAAAATAGAAAAACAGACTACACATTATAAACATAGACTATAAACTTAATACTGCTTTATAAATTAAATGATTAGATTTTATTAAAAAGGACTGTATGAAATAGTACACAATAGTTTACTTACTTGTCTATTTTGAATCATCTTTGCATCAGGATGTTTAGCATCAATCATTTGTTGTGCCTGGTTACCCATTTCATTGATGAGACCACTGTATGTATCAATTTCTAACTCCAGACCCTATTTAAAATAAACATAATGCATTTCATGAAATGCTCATTTAATTCTTAAATCACCACACTATCATTTGCAAAAAGTAAGCAAACATGTCAGAAAATTCAAACAAAACTGATAATGAATAAAATGCAACATTCAATTTTCATTCCTATGACATACTTTTTTGATGATACTATTGATTTATGACACTATCTTCTATTTATTCCATTTACTGATTTTCTAAATTTAAAATTCATTGAGTTCCACTGGAAACCTTGTTTCAAGCTTCTGAAACCTTCATCTGCCTGAGTTACACAGCATTTAAAGACTTCAACAGAACATGTGGGAAATGGCTATTTTAGTTGGTTTCTTTTTTTAAGAAAAGTTAACTTTGGTTGGTTACTTTATTTCCTAATTTATTCATTTCTTTAAGATTAACTGTACTCACAAATAATTGTTGTAGAATGTCTGCATCTTATTTAATGTTCACAGATTTTTGTTTACAATCTTAGATCTTAATAACCTTTTCACTGAAAATCTAGCTTTATAATTGGACTACTCCTATCTAATTACTGTTGTATAGCCTGACAATATCTTAAACTAGAATGAACTTGTGAAATCAAGATTTCAGTTATTTCATTTGCTATTTGTATGTCAAATTCCATTAATTAAAAGGATTAAAGGATATTATCAAAATTTATGAAAGCAATGGCAGTAGTTCTACTCCCAAAATATTTAAGGTATTTGTTCAATGCTCTGATTATATTAACTAAATTTTATTCATATTGTGAACTTTCATACCTTATGCTTTGTTAGTAATTTAATGGCAGCATCTTCATCACGACCATAGTCATTACTTGTAAGAATATCTATTTTCTCATTCATCCATGATTCAACTTCACTCGCTTCTGAGAAATACTGCAAAGAAAAAGAAAGATAAAAAGAAATTTTAATTATTTATCACGTTAGTGATAGCTGCATTAGTAATTTTAGTTATATTAATAATAAAGTTTTGCAATATTAATGATGACTTTCTTTTCTAAAATTCATTAACAATAATAATTTAGGAAAATTAAAGCCAACAGAACTTATTTAATTTCTAGATAAAGAACAATTAAACTGTAAATTACCTGCTGTACTTTTAAAGAAAGTTCCAGTTTCTTTTTCCTTTCTTTTGCAAGAGATAGCAATTTTTCCCAAGCAGTAATGAGATTGTGGCATTGGATTTGGATTGTATCAGCAGCAAAATGCTGCCGATCGATTAATGCTTGACCTCTTGCTAATGTTTTATCAATCATAGGTTGATGCCCTACTAATTCACGTTCCAATTTCTGCAAAACAAACAAAATAGGATGAATATTAATTTCAGTGTTGTTAAGTCTGAATCTGCTTGAATTCAATACCACAATTTAATAGCCCTTAAATAATATTCATCCAAGATAAAGTCCTTCCTAAAGCACATCCCAATTAATCTTTCAATAACTTCAACAAAAAAAATGGTCAGAGTTAATTTTAAAATTAATAAAATTGCCTTATCTCTATTAATTTTAAAAAAAAATTAAAGATAAAACTAAAGTATACGTATTAAATGTATTTAAAAATTCTGCCATAAATAGCAAATTTCACAGAAATTATATAAGAGATATCAAAATTCCAGGTATATGATGTTAATCCATTATAACTTAAATGAAGACATAGAACGAACAACAAGTTCATATGCCACAGGAATAATATAAAACAAATGAGAACAATCAAGAACCAATAAGAAGTGTTAGGATTTATTATGGGTCACAATTTGTTTAAGAAAAAATAGTTAACCATTTTAATTAGAAATCTTGACATAGTCATGTTAAGAGCGAAAAGATGCACATTAATAAGTAAATTTAAACTAATTTTGATATAGAAGGTTGAGGCATTTAAAACTGAACAAGTTTGGGACCTTATGTTACAGAGATAAGTCCTTCCTGGGGGATTGTGTTCCATACATTTAAATAGACTTTCCATAGGCCAGCCAGCGTATGAAGTGCATGTTGTGCAATCCCAGATTTGCCCTAAACCACAGAAGTTTGTTGGGGAAGCATCAGGTGACTTAATGGGAATGCACATAAAAGGAATGACATTAATCCTGATCTCACGTGCCTTTCACTCACAATATTGGACGAAAGAATTGTACAGGATGGCCGGATATCTTGTCCATTTGAATGTTCACCAATGGAGCATTGTTGCCATAAAGCTGTGGGACATGGATGCCATAGATTGGTTCCATCAGTCCCTTGGAAATATGCAGCATTTACCTTGACATTAGCAGCCACTCTGATTAGTGAGAGACAGCCACGAGCACAATTTACTGTGAAAATCACGAAGTCTTCAAGGAACTTCTCTTTGCATTACCGCACTAAGTGTGTACAGTCTTTTCTCTCTGATGTGCCAGTATCAAATAGCCCTGGGTTGTTTGACACTGTCATATACATCCATGCTTTGTCCAATATGAATACGTACTGCCAACAGTCACATGTGATGTACCGTTCCTAAGTTTTCTTACTTTGGTGAAACATTCCTGGATGTTTTGGTAAGGTGGTGACCTCTTACTTTGTGGACCCTGTGCATTCCAAGGTTGTTTCAGATGACATGTCTCAAAGTCCTGTTGCGATATTCCTAACTTGTTGTCCACATTGCTGGATGGATTCTCTTGTGTAACTATAGCCCTGATCTGTCATATGGTAGCAGGCAGGCAGCTGACTTGTCCACATCATTGGGTTCCTTTTTTTGGCAGTACCTTTGGCAGTTGATGGTTTAGGCAGATTATGTGGCTAATGATACCCTTATTGACTATCAAACCTTTGTTGTGGCACTGTTTTCCAATCCAACTGTGGTACCTTCTGACATCAGAAAACCCACAAATGTATCCTTCCCAAAACATTTGCATTATTTTTGCTGACATTATTCAACAATTGACATATTACTGTTATAGAATAACAATGGCTGCATATGTACTGCAGCAGTGCCCATGATACATTGTATGATGCAGGGTATGGGCTGGTTCGAAATTTTTCAATTTTATCTGCCTCAACCCTCCATATTCATCAGCTCTTCTTTTCTGAAATGATTATTGTACAAATTTTATTATTTCTCGTGATGTCATTTCCTATTTCTGACCAGATTTTACAGAATTCTCTTGGCTGAAATATGAAGCAGAAAATAAAAAAAAGATACTCACCTTAAGTTTCTTATTCAAATTCATGGCATCAATTAAATTCTGACCAATGTCATTGGAACTTGCAGCAGGTAAGTGTTCAGTGATCCACTGCATTTCAGTGTCAACTTCAAATCCAAACTGATGGAACTTAAGTGATTCTTCTAACTGTTGACGACGTTTTATCATAGGATCTTGGAGTTGAGAAAACCTATTCAAAAATAAATTAAGATGAAATTATTATTTTTTTTTTTTTTTTGGAAGAAATAGTTACTGCAGATGGTATGGTAACATTTTAGAAATTTAAATTCATATAATTATATATTCCATTGGCTGGTCTTGAACAATCTTTTTCATTGTCTTTTGAGCATTCAACATGTAGATTAAACATGTAGCACTCAACATTTATTAACTGCTATCAAATATTTTTTCAATAAAGTTTAAAGATGAAAACATTTAATTGACCTTAAATATTTTTAACCTAATAGCTACCTTATAAATAATATCTGAACACATTTCATACATTAACATGTCAATATATCCAGATACTTTTTTTGATAGATTAGTGTTCATAGGGTCTTAACAGTCATACTATTAATTTTTATAGAGTTGGCCAACCAAAAGTCAAGAAAATAGTTACATTTAAAGTAAAATTCTTGAGTTTGCAGATTGTTTAGATAATTCTTATGGATCATACAAAGGAAATTCATTAATTCCAGATGTAGAGATATTTGCCTTCAATGGTTTTAAAACGGATTTATTTTGAATTTGCCCACTGTTGTATTACATATATGAAACCCCTCAAGTATATCTTTTTATTGCATTAAAATAACAAATAAAAAGTTAACATAATAAAATAAAATAAAATAAAATAAAATAAAATAAAATAAAATAAAACAAAATAATTAATAACTAAATAATTGGCAAAATGAATCTAGGCTTTCAAATAATTATATTATTTTTATTATCTTAAGTAAACTAAATAAAGTCAATTTCTTTCTTAAAAAATTAAACAAAAAAACAAAACAAAACTTAAATTTAATCTACCTACCTGTCATTTAGTGCTTTTGTTTGTTTTAAAATGTTGGATGCATCAAAATGACCATCCTTTGCCATGTCTTCTCCTAAGTGTATCAAATCTTGAATTTTTGTGTCCCAGACATTCATGTCATTCTCTAACATCTATTAAAAAAAAACATTATTCTTGTAATTAATATTTAAAATATCCTTGATATATTGTAATGAAAATAAACATTTGTGATGCTTGGATATCAAAAATAATACAAACCTGGTGTTTCTTTAACAGATACTTTACACTTCGAAGATCATTTCCAAGTTCATCCGATTGTAGAGCTGCTTGGATTTCATCAAGTTTCACTTTTGCATCTTCTAAAGTGCGATTGTATGTATGCTGGGCAGTTGCTTGTCGTAATTTCTTCCCTTTATCATCTGTTTGAACCAATAAATCTTTCCATTGTTGATTTAAATTAGAAAGAGTTTCTTCAATTTGGGGAGTTGCATAATGATTGTTTCCAATAAGAATCTGTCCAGTCTAATAAGCAATGAAAAGAAGAAAAAAACCCAATAACAATTCAATATGCAATATTATTATTAGATTACAAAGAAATTTTAACGTGCCTGTTATAAATTAATCAATAAATCAAAAAGGCACCAAAGGAAACAAAAGATTTCGCCTCTGAGCTCTGGCTGTCCCACACTCCCACTGTTGATAACTCAGAGACGAAATCTTTTTTTTACTCGGGTTTATTGATTATTATTAGATATTAATACTAATTTTATTTTTGACTTGTAAATGCTTGTTGTATTTTTCTTTTAATATTAAATAATAAAATATTAATTTATTATTGGTCAAATTTTGCTTTCCCTAATCTGTCTTATCCAGAAAGAACTTCAGTAATATCTTAGATATTCTGTCTCTTTCAAATCTTGAGAGGATTTCTCAATTTCAAGATGCCAGGGTTTATATATTCAATATTATTCTGGCATAAATTAAAAAAATTAAGTGAAAACTATTCAGATTGATGGCAGTAATCTTTCAACTGAGTGGTCAAAGCTACAAAATAATTATTAGAATGTTCCACAGTGATATCAGAAATAATTGCAAAGTCAACTAATTCTTAGCATTCAGTAGTGAACAATTTTTATGTACAACCGAGACAAATTTCTATGATTCCATTTTAATTTGTTCTATCTCGTCACCAAGCATATTTTTTCAAACTGTTAAACTAAATAGGATAATTTTAATAACCTACAGTATGCAACATTTTACATTTCAAGTTAGGAAAAGCAAATCTAAAAGTTTTATCTAATTTTGATACCCTGATTTTTTTCCCCTCATTTTTATTACGATCTTTCTTTTAGACATAAAGCTTTGAGCTAATGTGATTTAAGTAGCTAAACAAATTTACACAAATAAAATTATATACTTTAATTTTTCCACAAGTCAGTATTTTTTAATTTTCAGTTTTAACATTGCATCCATTTCTTAAATAAGAGAGCTGGCAATACATCGGATATGGTTTCAGTAATCCATGAAATACAAGAAAGACCAGTCTGAGGTTGCCCGCCTTAATTAAGGAATGAAAATCAGTCCCTAACTTCAATGGCAGTAAATGAACCTTAAGATTCGTCCAAAGGAGAAACAGGCATCCAAAACACTCCAAATGAAACCAAGAATTGAAACTGGAACCTTTAGTCCAACTTGCACCATTTTCCTTTTCTAAATTAATTAGTCATCCAAAAATTAAATAAATTATTCTAATTATCTTTACCCTATTTATATTCCTCAACCTTCCTTCATTGGATTTTAGTTCTCCTTCAAATGCTTCGTGCTTTTTCAACTTTCTCTGCAAATTTGTTAGATCTCGATATGACTCATCAGAGGCAGTCTTAAACTTTTCCTGTATCCAAGATGACATCTGAAATAAAAATTAAGCATCATTTAACTAAAATAATAATAAAAATAGTTATATACTTTAGGATAACAGCAATTATAAAGCAATATTTACGTCAGGATATTATACTCTCATAACAATTATAAGACAATATTTATCTCATTGCAACTTTTTTTTTTAATCTCTAAGTTTGCTTATTATTAATGAAAAAAAGTCATAGTTGTCCACCTTTCCAATTTGCTTTTCAGACACTGTAGAGTTGTTCAGTTTTCTTTTTTCAACATTTTTGCAATAATATACTCACTGAAATCATGATATTTCAGATTATCTTGTGAGAAGATTTTTTTTTTTTTTAGAAATTACCTTAGTGTTAAAATATGAATCTTGATTGTAAACAAAACAATTAAAGGAATGTGTTACTCCTTCAAATATATAAACTCATGGTGTGTATGAGTGGGGGTGTTTAAATATGACAAGTTTGGAGAAAAGTTAAATATAATAGATATAGTCAAACAGATGTTACCACAATGTACACAGTCTTCTCTAAGATCCTTTATTTAACATATTCAAGAATGGAATGTTATACTGTGTTCACTAGCATAGTTTTGACAACTCCAATACTTCCACTTGTCCAATTTTACATAATAAACAAATAATTGTACCGTTAGCAAATAATTGTACCATTAGCTAATAAACAAGTCTTCTAAAAGCATTTGGCAATCAGCAAACTGCAGTACCCACCAATCATCAGAAAACAGCTAAGAGGTCAAAACATTCTTAGAAATATCTTAAATTTCCTATTTGCAAAATCTTTTCTGCAAAATAACAGAAGATGAATTAAATCTTAATCTTCTTTTATTCCAATATGAAGAAACTCTCTATTAAAGTTACTCAATAATAATAATTGATAGAGTTTTTTAATAACACTGGATGAGTTATTTAGTTATTGGACTAACTACTAAGTACAAGTGATATTTCACTGTTAAATTGGGTGGAAACCTTTTCATTTACAGTCTTTTCAAAGAAATCACATTTTTCATTAGTTAGTCATCTATTCATAAAATTAGGATTTTTAAATGGATAAATATGTTAAAACTAACTCTTCTCTTTATCAGACAAATGTTCTAACATAAATCCCTCCACATAAATATTGGAGTGAATTACCCAATCAAATTGGCAAAAATGTTTCTGTCATTACTGAAAGTGATAGATGAAATTTGTGAAGTTTGGTATCAGTACATTTTTGAAACGCGTAAATGATGACAATCAAAACTTAATTAGACTTTTATTTAATAATAACTTCTCTGATAAATTTACAGTAGCTCTTGGAAACTAGTAAGGTGTAAAACGATAAAGCTTTTCAAACAGTTTTTTTGCACCTTAAGAGAAATCAAAGGGAATAAATAACTGCCATTTTGAAACTTATCAAATATAGTTTTCTAATGAAACAACTTTTCCAATTTTTATGAAAAGTTCTTTTTTAATGATATTATTTTACTTGTAATACATTAAGTGAATAAATTAATAGCAATAATGATAATAAATTTTACCTCATCAGCATCAGCTTTAAATTCATGGAAGGTCTGAGAAGCCATTAGTACTTGTTTTCTATCATTGGCTTTACTTCTGACTGCTTGTCTTCGACTCAAGACTTGATTTCGTCTATCATTTATGCTACAAGATATAAAATAAATTCATTTACACAAATATTGCCATATCAAAAAAAAAAAATAAATAAATAAATCTGAAATACTATTTGAAATGGAAAAAAGTTAACAGAAAAAAAAAATGGGGAGATTATAATAAATCGGTAGATTTTAATCAATTTGAGTTTGGAAAAAAAATTTCTGCATTTTGCATTTTAATTACGGTTTGTTTTATTATGGAACCTTTGTTTTTATATATGCTTAAAGGGGGTCACCACAACAGGCCTACGCAGGCCCAAGGGCTCGCGGGAGGTAAAGCTCTCGGTGTTTCATGACCAACGGGACTAGATTGAGGTCGGGAGGTCAGCCCAACACCCACCCGCCTTTAGCTCCCAGGAAAGAAATCCGGTACCCATTCTACAGAGGGCTGGGTAGGCCCTAGGACCCGTTTGGAGGAGAATGGAGTGTGGAAAAATTCCAGCCCTCTGCCGGGTGGCCGGGAATCGAACCCGCCACCTCCAACCAAGCGCCCTTACCCACTCGGCTACCAGGCCCACTTTATATATGCTTAAATTATCATTATTATTGTTTTGGCAACTTCAATTAGTTAATACTCTAAAAAATATTCAAATGAATCTCAAGTTCAATTAACTTCAAAAAATGTGAAGTGTTATTAAAAAGGGTAATACTGATTGTCAATTCAAAATAAAATGATTGTCAATGCTGATGCAAGCTAGTTCTCAGATTTCTATTGCCTTTTTCCAAGTTTGCTTGTTTTCTTTTCTATTCTAAAGTATGCCTAAAATCATTGTATTTTTCAGGTTGATGGCCATTCTTAAAGTTTTGAATCAGTAACAAAAGGATTCCATACAAAAGACTAATCATACAACCACTTACTATGGACTGTCGTAATGCCTTGCTGCTATTAATTTATCAGCATTATCGTTAAATGTTTTCAATCTATCCTCTTGTGCAACCAGTCTGTTTTCAAAATCATCTTGACGCTTAAGAAGAGCTTCCACTTCATCTGGAGTAGTCTGTTAACAACAATGTAAATAATATTTTAAATGACATGCATTTTTAAATAATTATTAATGTATTAGAATTTGTAGCAGGATCAAGTATTTTAATTGTCCAGTCATTACAAAATATTCATTTAATCCTTTTCAAATAAATAAGGAGGAATTTTTTTTTTTCGACAAATTATTAACTAAGGAATTCTACTTCATGTAGGTAACTTCTGACTCAAAGCAAAAGATCATGGATTAATTTTTTTTTTTTAAAAATGGTCTGTGCTTCAAAACTTATTCTTATCTCTTGTCTTTTAATCTGCCATTTCTAGTCAATAGGATTATAAGCTCTAATCTCATAATTCTTAGTGCAATTTACCATTTGAATACATAATAGATAAGTACTTTATGTTTTCCTTTTTTCCATTTTAACATTTTTCCCAGAGTCTGGTTATTGTAAACTGCCAATAGAGTGAAAGATACCCCATGATCTATCTGCAATCTATCTACTCTCCCTTCCATGGGTTATTTTAGGGAAAGGCATACAATAAAACTAAGAAAGAAGTAATTTGCAGCTGCTTCCAAGTTAATTGTTTCTATTGTTTGTGATAAAGTCTTCCTGCAGCTTCATGAACCCACCATACTTTTTTGTTATGTATTCAATTCTAAAGCAGTAGCATAATTACAATCAATCAACTTAGAATCAAAGTTCTCATAGGACTATGAATCCATTAAAAACACTTCACAATCCTATAAAGCAGATCAGCAAACATTTCTTCTAAATACATTCTTCAAGAATTATCTGACCTAAACTGCACTTGTTACATATGTCCCATTGTGCTGGGAAATGTGAAGCACAGGTTTGCTTTTTCTGGTGACGATTTTTTGACATGTTCTATATTACTACTGCCTGAAATAAGTTTTTTTTTTTTTTTGTTTGTTTGTTTGTTTTTTTAACTTTTTCCATTTACGCAAAGTTTATTGAAAACAAGCTTTCACATATGAGTAGATGAAGTGCTTTGCACTTTTCCATATGAATAATGCGTTGTTACTTCGCTATTAGTAATCTTTTATGAAATGTTTAGTTTAAATCAAGGGAGCTTTCCAACATAAAAAAGAAGGTTCTATCACTTATAAACTTTGTATTAGTTATTTAAAATATATATAATCAATCTAATAAATCTAGGGGAACTTCAAATTATACTTCTAATTTCTAAGTTTCATAATTTGCTTGAACTTTGAAAATTCACGACATGAGAAAACAAAAATGATAAAAAATTTAAAATTTAATATTTACCCCTAAATCTTCAAACTCTAGGAAAGTTTCATGACCACTTGTTATGGCATCAATGTGATCAGCTTCTCGGTTGAATAACTAAGATAAATAAAGATGTAACATTTATTTTATATTCTATTATATATTGCTGTTATATATATCATTTATTTACAATGAGTTTTATTTTCTTAAATCAATGTAAAGAATAAAGAAAGTTCAAAGAAAAAACTTTAAATACCTGCAAATCTTTACACTGCTGTAACCAATTTTCTTTTTCTTTCCATCCACGTAAAATTGCTTCATCTTCACCTTTTAGTTGCAATACTTTATCTCTGATTTCCTTGGCCTCAGGATTGCTGCGGAAGAGGGCTGTACCTAACTTCTGCAACTCAAGAAACCTTTAAAACAATATATAGCAAAATTAATGAATTAAATCTAAATTAGTTACTTAATTCTGTATATTTTTCCAAACGAACTAAAAAAAAAGCAAAAACTGGCTAAATGTCAATTTTTAGTTGTGTTTTAATCAGATTGTTACTGTTTTTTTTTTTTTTTGTTTTGTTTTTTTTAGTATCTTTTATAGGTATTTATGATCACTGAATAAAAAAATTATTTTATAACTTTAATATCATTGAAATTTGTAGAGTAAATCTCTGACAAAATACTATCAAAAGTCTACAACTTTAGAGAATATGTCTATTTGAGACTAACAAACTGTTTCTAATATTTGAATAAAGCCAAAGAGATCAACATAAGAATTGAAACTCACTCATCTTGATGGGCTTTAATGTCGTCGCCTAATTCTTGATGCTTTTTCAGAAGAGCTTCAGCAGTCGCTACATCTTTGGCAGGTTCATCACTATTCAAAGCTTGTTTGGTGTTGCTTACCCAGGCGAGCTAAATTAATGAAAAATATGAATTAACTGAATTCAAAAAATGTATATCTGATATATATAAACTATCTTTACTACTCATTCTTGACATGAACATCAAATAACTTTATGATGAACTCTCCACAAAAATAATGACATTCATTACAATGTATCTATGGGCATTACGATGGGCTTAAGATTGCTGCTAATGAATATTTATAGCTTCCATTTATCCTACACACAAACAAGCAAACAAATAAATAAATAAATAAATAATCAGCATTTTTAAAAATCTTCTATTAATTAATTTTTAAAATCTTTTATCAAGCATTAATTAATGTATACCATATTATGAAAAATCTACACAAAAGATTAATATTATATTTTTATATTTTTTTAAAAATGCATATTTAATCTTACCAAATTTTTAACTCCATTATTAAAGATCTGTAGTCCAACTGCTTCTTCTAATCTGCTTCGTCTTTCAAGAGACTTGGCCTAATTACAAAGAAATATTATTAATTATCTCATTTAATGTTATTTTAAAAACTTAAAACAAAATATATATATAAAAAAAAAGAAAATTTAATTTAATCCTTTGATAGTCACAGATGCAACAAAATCCATCTCCTCTTTTTTTATTCCATTTCTAGTTGCTATGTCAGCTTGGCCTCTTAGAAAGTTCTTTTTTTAGCTGGATTAGTTGTGCAAATAACCACAGTTCAAAACCAAGTGTACTTTGCATGCCTATTTTAAATAATAATTAGTAATTTCTTTTTTTTTTATTGAATAATGATATTTGAAGTGATGAACTCTTGAGCAATAAGACTTTTTTTTTTTTTCAATTTTCTTAATCAGACATCTTATGGCCCCTGAAATATAGGAACATTAAGCTAATTGTAAAGGAAAGGATGAAATCAGTTTGTGACAGTACATTTTCAAAACATGTAAAGAATTAGTAATTACCTTAAACTGTTTAACATTTTATACAATTAAATTTTTCATTTAATTTTTTACGAGATTTCATAGAATAACAAAGCAACATGAAAACAAAAGAATTAAAGAAAAGAATGAAGAAATGAATGATTTTGAGAAAACTTGTACAATTAAAGAGACTTAATGACTGCTAAAAATATATATATTAGATTTAGATTTGTTTTTAAATAGCTATCATTGGGCTTGGTTACCTTTGAGCAAGTATTATTCATAATACATTTCCTTTTATTAAAAATTTTCCTTTACTCATTTGATTAATCTAGCTTTAAATCAATGAAAGTTAGGGAGAATAAGAAAATAAGTTCATTAGTTTTTTTGATGGGTGAACTGTACTAAAGATGTACAAGAACTCAAAGCATCAAAATCCATTTTATCTACTAAAATAGCATCTATTACAATTGGAAGTTTTGTGGATCATCTTATTCAGGAACAGGCAGAGAACAGAATCAGTGACAACAGAAAAAGACAGACAAAGATATACATACAACATTGAATCTTCTGTTGGTAGCACACAGGAAACAGACAAATGCTCTGCAGAATCAAAATTTGAATACTTAATAGGTATTTACATTATGTGAGTACTTAATAGGGTCAACTGCCAAATGCATTAACCATTCTGTTATTGTTTAAATATTCTAATTTGTCATATTGAGACAAAAAAAAATCTTGAACAACAATGAGAAGCATTTTTAAGTAAGCAGCCCAGATTTACTTAAACGAATGTATGAAAAAGGAAAATTTGCCTTAAAACAAGAAATAGTAGAACAAAGTTAATATTTTATTCCTCTCCTGGAGATCTACTGCAAATAAAAACTTGAACACATCCAATGATTAAGAGATCAACATAAGGGAGCCAAGAATGCATGCTTTACACAACTGGATTAGGCATAACTACACTTATATAAAATAGAGAAAAAGGATATTTAAAACATCAAGTTTTTTTCTTTTTCCTTTACTAAAAGCATCAAAGCAAATTCTACAGAAAACAAAAAATAAATAAGAAGAAAGGATAACTAAACAAATAACAAATTTCAGGCCTTGAGGTCCTTCCATGCTGAAGAGAAAAACTACTGTTAAGGAAAAGATTGTAAATATAGCTGCTAAAAATAGATAAAGTCTTTTCAGAACTGGATGCACATTCAAGGATATTGCAATAGCTTGTGAAGTGAAAATAAATAACACAAGGCATTACAGTCAAGAATTAGGGAAGGAGGAACCTGAGAAATATTCATTAAAAAAAAAGCAAATTATAATAAGTTCTATAAAAAAATTTAAAATGTTTTGGAACTATTTCTTTTTATTTATATAGGTATCTCAAAAGCCCTACATAATGGTTTATATGTTACTGTTTAAAGTAATATATAAAAAAAGAAAAAAGAAAATAATGATCATATAAACATTTAAACTATTACTTACTTTCACTTTATCCCATAAATCCTGGAGATCTTTTTGTCTACCATTTACGTTAGTTCTTTCATTAGGATAAGATGTTTTTACACTAAGAAGAAATAGGAGAAAATATGATGAAAATTTATTATTCTTAATATTAAAATATTAAAACAATATTTTTAATATTAAAAGAAGTTTTTATTGTAAAGGAGATTTATTCTACTCCGACACTTGAAATGACTTATATCAAGTCTAAGAATCCAATCATAAAAATCTTCATGTCATTCAGTTTTATAAATACATAAAAGTTATAAATATATTAAAGAAGAAATAAGAACATGAAGTTATAAATGCTTTATATACATTGTTCTCAATTCAAAAATATGACAGCCTTTAACATACTGACAAACATTTAACATAATAAAGCTTGGAATCAAAATAAAGTATAATAAATATAATTGTAATTATTTCCCTAAATATAATTTTTCAGTAATTTTCATGGCAAATTAAAATAGTCTTTAAAATTATGGAAATCAATATGAACATCTTTTTCTATGTCAAATTTTCTGCAATGCTGAATAATGCCTGTACAGAGAGTTGATAGCTGTATATAATAATGAATTTGACTATAGACTACTAATTTTGCACGATAATTGAACGTGAACAAGCAGCTATCCATGTATTTGCATTGCTGTACAGCATTCCCATAGATGTGTCAGTATCATTGATATGGTTGTTAAATTAAATGCATTTTGGGAAGGCATTTAATTTAGGAGCATGGTCCTCCATGAAACCAGGCCGGGGATAGTCATTGGACTGTACCCGGGAGCTTCGGGATGTCAGCAACCTGGCGGGTCCACGGGTGGTGGATAGTGGAAATCTTCGTCTCCGCGGGGTCCGAGGACACTGTGTGAGGCGAAGCAGTGCTCTGCACCCCGAACCAGACTCCCACCAATCTAAGGTGTTAAGCGGACCGTGCTGATGGATGGATAGCACTGGGGTTATAGTGTCTTCAACGGTGCCTCTAGGAAACCAGGCCGAATCCTGGAGTAAATAAAAAAAATGGCCTTCCCTGCGAATGGGGGCTCTTCGCAGGGTGACGTTTGCTTCCCTCATAACAATGGAGGGCTCTGAAGAAGAGAACTCCAAAGACATCCCCATCTAGGGTACTAACCAGGAAGTTAACTTCCACGAAACTTCAGAAGAGGGACGGTATACACCGAAACCTCCAGAGGAAAAGTGGAATGGATCAGGAATTTCCTGAACACTTTCTATGTTTCTGTCCAGCTTTAGCTAGGAACAGATGGGAGATCTTTGGTAAGATTTCATCTTACCATTGAAAATATCTCCACTTTTAATTAAGGTCATTTTATTTTTCTGTAAATCTACAGGACTCTTTATGACCACAGAAACTCAACCTTATGTTGACGAATAATCATTGACGATGTCAATGTTTTATGAGGGGACACAATGGACCCAAAAAACGTGGTCTGAGTGACAAAACGGCAAATAGCCGACCCTCAGTATATCCTTATCCTTATCCTTATCCTCCATGAAAACTCTCTTGACAACAATGTTGCATGGCTAGCAGTTGTGGAATCCCATAAATGCACGCTTCTAAGTTTATCCAAAAAAGCATGGGACTAAAAAAAGATTCACAAAGCATGAGGACATGTCTTTCTGAAGTAGTTGGGAAAGATACATCCAAACAGTATCTTGCTTGGATGAAACATGGATTTATTCAGTGACTGTGGTAAGCAAGGGACCATAACTGGCCAGTAGCAGAGAAGGAGCAGTGCAATTTTATCCAGCAATCTAAGAAGAGTCTCCCAAAAGGCTTCAAGATAGTTGCTTGATATTGCCATAGGGACAAACTGCAGATATGAAGGGTGACAAGAAATATAAAAAACAATGCTGCCTATTATCAGGAAAACATAATTGAGGCCGGTGTCCAGGAGGGAAATCCTGGCCCTCTATTGAAATGATGCAACTTCTGTCCACATCTACCAGAATAAAGCTGCTAGCCAGAATGTCCTTAGCCTTTTATGAAAGCCTGGAGCAAGAAACTCAGATAAAGCCATACCTTTCCAGCACATCCCTGTCAAATCCTCGGATGCAAGTCCAATGGAATTTTGTGGATTTGGCCTACTAAAACATGCCATGGAAATCACACTTGATAACCTTTGGAAAGCTAGAGAGAAGTGGTGGACCCGTATTCCCTGATACCCCTACAATGGAGACTTCTACAGTGGAAATACATTGCAGAGATACTGTCTTATGTAATGGTCACATATTGAACATTAATGATGATGGAAAAGGGGATTCTCTTAGAGATAGGCCATAATATATGTAGCTATCAACCGTCCACACATTAATTTCAGTGTAGTTATCACAAAAATTTAGTTTCTAAAATTAACATATTAAGGAATTTTCAAAAATTCAAAATTGATAATTTTTATATTTACATTAATTTTACACTATCCTTTTTTAAAAAAAAAAAAAAAATATCTAAAAATTTAACTGCTCTATTTTCATTGTTTTTCAGCTGACATGAATTTCTAAGAAATCACTACTTAAAGATTAAATATGAATATTCTTTATTGTATTTGAAAAGTAATTCTGGATTTAAAATCAAAATCAAGTTTAACATTTAACATTTAGGTTGTATTAAAAAAATAATCTATAAATTGCCTCAAAACTACTTTTTTTTTATATACGGAATAGTGTACAAAATGGAATCATATATCATATTTACCTATTATTTATTTTAGCTATATTTTCATATCGTATTTTAGCTATTATAATAAGAATGCAATTAATATTTAACTTACGAATCACCAAGAAGATTCACTCTTTTAAACTTGTCTTCCAGTGGAGCCAATTCTCTCTCTAAGTTGTGATGTTTTCGCTGAAGAGCTTGGACAGTTTTTAAATCTTTTCCAAGATCATCTGTATCCATTTTATTCATCTTTTCTAACATCCAATCCCTTGCTTCATCACAAGTGCGATTGAAAAGCTCAACACTACAAAGTTAAAAAATTCTAAGTTACAAAATTCAGAACATAATTTAAAATAGATGGTAAGCATTCTAGAATTTTCCCCAAGTAGCTAAATTAGTCAACTGATATACTGTATCTTGTTGCAAACATTAAAAAAATGCTACCAAAACCAAAAGAAATTAAAAATATTAGTAATGTAATATTAAAATAGGCAGTGATGGATCTAGGAATTTTATCAGGGGGGCAAGTCAGTCCCGTGCTGCCCCTGTAGCTGCATTTCACTATTAAATTATAAAAAAGAATCAATTTTCAATCCCATTTTGCCGCTCGGGATAGTATCCCCCTCATGCCCCCCCCCCCCCCCACCTAAATCCGGCACTGAAAACAGGCTAAAGTTTGATTCATAATTGCTGAATAGTATATCTCAACTATTAAAATGTATTTTTAAAAATAAGCTGGATTCTTTAAACAAATAAAAAAATTATATGTCATTTATTTATTAGTTAATATAAAGATATAAGATTTGTTTATAATAAATAATTTAAAACCATTACATGACAGTAATATAAAACAAATTTATAATTGATTAATGAAAAGTTAACGGTGTAAGTTTGTAGTATTGGGTTGGTGAGAATGGAATGCCTGAATACGAGTGTCTTTTTCAAATGTTAATAATATTACATTAACAATACCAACATAATCAAAGTATTTCCCTTTGCATTTGCATATTTTTGCCGACTATCTGCCTAAGTGAATGGTGAAAAATTCTTGTGACTACGATGCCAAGAAGTCATTTACAACACAACAAACATCTATATTGTTTGTTCAGATGTTGGAAGTAGCGTTAATCTGCTGGAGATAAGTCTGGGGAATATGGTGGTTGAGGAAGTTTTCACACCTAAATCATGAATTGTCGACACAGTCTTTTATAAGACATGAGGATGTTTTTTATCATGCAAAAGAATGACATTAGATCTGTTGACTACTGCAGACTACATGTGTGAAAGTCTTTGGTGGATTTCCTACAGTTCTGCATAATTACATTGGTCTTGCTTCTTTGGATGAAGTCATAATGAAAAGCTCCAGCTGCAGACCACCACAGAAAAAACAAAACCTTCATGGATGTAGGTTTGACTTTGGACAAAGCTCTGAAGCTCTTCGTTATTCAACCACTGTGCTGATTGACTACGATTGACATACAAACCCACTTTTTATCACAGGTGACAATATGATTCATATAAACTTTCCTTTTGTTCATGCCAAGGAGACTTTAAGAGGGCAGTATCTTGTTGATTGGTGTAAACTTATGTGGCATCCATGTATGCATCTTCTTCACCTTTCCCAAAGCTTGCAGGTGCAGAACAACAATCGAATGGTGGACACCAATCTTGTCTGCTGTCGAGTGAGCATTTTCCTGGTAATCAGCTTCTATGGTATTCTTGAGATGTCATCTGAAACCACTGAAGGTTGATAACCATGCGATTGATTTCCCAATGCTTCATAGAATTTTGAAAACCATCAACATACCATTATTATTATTAGCAGTACTTTTCCCAGAAGCTGTATTAATGTTTTTATTTGCTATTCCAGCAGAATATCCAAGTTAGAATTCATTAAGGAAAATCATTCTCAGTTGTCCCCAGGCTTTACACTGAAGCCAACCTGTACAACAACAATAAACCTACTGGCAGACTGGAATAAGCATGTAGCCAATTTAATAGCAAAGTTGTGACGTATAACACTGATGTTTTTGGATGATTCCATTCTGTCTTGTGGGCGTTTATACAACTGCAGTTTGAAAATGGACATTTCATTCACACCAACCCAGTATGTGTATTTATATATAATACTTATAACTAATTTAATTTTAATTAATAAAGATAATGATGCGAAAAGAATATATCACTTTAATTTTTTTTTTCATAAATACCAACCTTGTAGCACCTTCTAAGCTCTTCTCTTTTTGTATTTTGAGCCTATTTAAGCTATTCCATCTATTAAAAAAATACAAATGAAATAATTTTTAATAAATGAAATTATAACTTTATTTAGTAATACCAAATATGTGGACAAGACAACAAAAATTGCTTATATACATGTTTTTATTTATTTATTTCAGTAGCAAGTTGGCACAGATTGAAAATACAATTTCATAATACATAATTGCCAAAAGGAAAAATGATAAATTCAGAAAGAATTTTAGCCCTACCTGTCATGGATTTGTTTCTGCCTGGATCGGACGGCATCTAATTGACTATGGCCTCCTCGGACAAACTCTTCTACCATCTTATCAATATCATCAACTCTTCGGCTGCTGGCTGAGAGGTCAGTCAAGAAATTCTACAGAAGTTTAAAATATGTAAAAAATATAAATAAATAGTGTAAAATGTAGTCAATTTTAGGGATGGGGTAAGAGTCAAAATTGGCAGGCTTAGTTATTCAGCTGTTTGTTTTTGTTCTATGGGGATCTGAATTTCTCTGGAAACCATTAAACAAAATGCCAACATCTCTGAGACAGTAGGACTTTTTCCCTCAGAAGTGACCCAACTACCACAAATTTATTTCAAGTTGCATTCCTTCTAACAACCACAGAATAGGTGAACTGTAACAACCATGGCCCAAAATAAAAGATAGTTTTGAAAAGGCTGGGAAAGTTCAGTAAATGATAAAACTACAGCAAGCAATCTGGTATGAAAGTGACCAGACTAAAACAAGCCCAAGTATCAAATGGTTATCCATCTCTTGATCTGATAAGCTTCGTTCAAAATGAATAACAGTAGTGACTTTGGTGAGAAGTGATGACGGTGTACTGTGTGATTAAATAAAAGGATGGGCAAGTATTACACAACTCCTCACCGAAAGTAGTTGAAATTATGATTACAATGTTAAGACTCCTTAATTACTGTATGGTTTTAAAGATGGATGATTTGTTAACCAATTGGCATTATAAAGAAAGATGTAGCAATAGCCAACTGGTGTTGTAAAAGCAAATTTTACTAGTGTCACTATAAGCCACACATTGTAAAATAAATTCGTGAACTAGGTTTGAGATGTGCATACACTTTACTTAACTATTGTGTTCCTTAAGCTTTTGTTGTGAAATGTAATCAGCTGCATTTTTAAAAACTATGATGTATTACTAGAAAGTATATTTTTTCTGAGCTGTCCAATTAGATTTTAGTGATGCCTAAGACTAGATAAATCAAAGCAAATTTGCAACTAGAACTCACAGAACTGACTGAGTGGACACAGAAAAATGATTTATTTATATATTACTAGTAGATGAACTAAGAAGTTTCAATTTACATTTTTTTTATAGCTTTACAATGTTTCTATAGATAAACCCATCTATACCTATTCTGCCATAAACTCAACTATTGTAGATGTGTTCTTCTAAATAACTTGAGTCTGTCCCAGTCAAGTAAAAACTGTTTGTATGTTTACTTTTTTGATCAATCAAAAATTTCTGAATGGTTATTATCATTTGCAATAGAATTAATTAAAAATAAAAAGAAAGAAAAGAGAAGAAAAAAGATCTTACTTCAAACTTTATCTTCATTGTTTCAACACTTTCATTATCATCATTCGCCAGCATTTTTTCCTGAAATAAACAAGGTTATTAACAAATTGTAAAGTACTGAGAAAGTAACAAAAACAACAACATAGAATTTGTTATTTACTTACTTTATCTTTCATCCATGCTTCAAAATCATCACATTCTCTATAAAATCCAAATAATTTAATGGCATCTTCCAAATATAATCTGCGAGCCTAAATAAAAATAAAAAATAAAAATAAAAAAATAGCAAATAATAAAGTATTAGAATGCACATAATTCTACACTAATATATAAGTTTTATAACACTTATATATTCTGTCCACTTCATCTTCTGTCGGAACATCTACACCAAGATGTAAGTATGTGAATTTTCCCTGCATCTTCCCTGTATATTGAATTATTTTATACATGTTTTTCGTTATTTTCCTTCTTCTGAAGTAGTTTTACAATTTATATTACTATAATTAATTCAGCAGGAAACTTAAATAAATAAGAATTTTTAATTTATTTCCAAATATAGTAAACTTTGAGAACTGAACATAAATATATTTTTTTACGAGCACATACAGAATAGCAATTTTTTTTTTTTTTTGACTGCCTCCTTCCTATTGTTAAGCATGGAGGGGGCTGTGCTGGTGTGGGATGCGATATCTTGCCATGGTCTGGGACCGCTTGTATTCCTGCATGGGAAGGTCACAACACAGCATTATCTCAGAATTCTGGCCAATCATCTCCATCCTATGCTGCAGATTATGTTCCCTGACGAACGACCTATGTTCTAGTACAATAACATCACCATTCACACTGCTCGGTGGGTCCAAGCATGGTTTGATGAGCATGAATATGATGTGGAGAATCTTGTCTGGCCTCCTCAATCTCCTGATCATAACATAATTGAACCTTAATGGGGTATTTTGGAAGCCAAAGTGTGTGCTAAGTTTCTACCTCTCTCCACACTTTCTGAACTAGAGACTACTATGCAAGAAGAATGGCTGCATATTTCCTTGAATATTGTGCATGGCCTGTATTTGTCCATCCCATGTTGGATACAAGCTGTAATTCAGGAGAAGGATGGGCCAACACCCTACTAATAAAGATTTTGTGTCGTTTAACAGGTGTTCATATTATTTTGTCCACCCGCTGTATATAATTATTGAAATTTCATTGTTAATTCTTTATTATCAACCCTTTATTTTTGATGGGTAACTGTGTTTGATGGATAGGCAATGAAATATCTCTGCTTCCTGTACTGTTTCATCACAGATTATTATTGGTTAAAGCAATAGGCTCCACAATTCTGGTGACAAGGAAGGGATTCTGAAAAATGACAACTGCGTATTCTGTGTTGAAGAAGACTTCGTTAAATTGTATTAGCTATTCATATTTACTTCTCTTTCAGATATACTTAATTAATCTATATACTTAATGTACTTAATGAATCTATAAGGTTATATGTGGTTATATCCATTATACTTGTAAGTTAAATTTGTATTAGAAAAAGGGCATTTGATAAACAAATGTGGACTTAGAAACTAGATCAATTAAATATTTGCACTCTTTATGTTAATTCCAGGCCCTTGCAGTTTAATTTACCTGAGCAAGTTGTCCAAGCTGAACATAAGTGGTATTAATAGTACTCTGCCTCTGTTCCACATTCTCTGAATCCCTTTGGAGTTTACTTGGAGATCGGTTAAATGGTTTCACTTAAAAAGAAAAAAAATATGATAAACATAAGTTTTTTTTTCATTAGTTTTAAAGAGTAATAACTAATGAAACATGACACAACTTTATTTTTTCAGTACAGTAACTGTTTCCATATTTTGTATTTACCAGCAGCTTGTTTAGGAGACTTCTCTTTCTTCCTGCGAACTACTTGCTTCTTCATCACTGTCTTTTTAACTCTTTGAGTTTCTGGAACTTTAACTGGGCGTTTTGTAACTCTCCTTATTACTTTTGGATCTATTTCCTTGATATAATTTGCTGGTACAAAACCATCAACTCCATTAGATTTTCTCACATTCCACCAGTCGTTGTTTGTTTTCTGAAGTAGTATCATTACCTATTATAAAAGAAAAAGGTCTTTAATTAGGATATTGTACTCTATATTTTTATTAATAATACATTATACTTCAAATTGTATTATTTTTACTATAATTCATTTAATAAACCCAAATTCCAAAAATTAAATATTAAGATAAAATTAAAGAATCTTAATATTTAGCTTAATCTTAATGAATCTTAAAACTAACAAAGAATTGATTTTTTTTATTGATTTTTTTTTAATTAAAGTATTAATTTACTAATAAGTTGAAAATTTTATTGCTATTTATTTGAAACATTCCTTTCTGCTACTAATGCACAACAAATTGAATTCAAATTAGAATTTAACCTTTTCAAATTTCTTTTGTAATTTTCCAATAAAATAGATTGGGAAAAAAATTACATCAATATTTTAATCAACCACAAACAACAAATAACAAACCTTTTTGTCATAAGTAACACTGCTATTAAAACTACTAATTAAAAGAAAATTTGTAGTTGATGGTTTAAAGTGACAAGAACTAACAAATAAAAGATTTATTATGAAAATTATAATGAAATAACTGAAACTAAAGACATTAATTACTATCAGTTGTAAAAGTTACTTTTTGGGGGAATTAAAATATTGTTTGTGTGAACAATTCAATTATAGATGGTCCCTGGTTTATATAGTGCCGACCTATGTAGATCTGAAGCTAAGTAAAAAGGGTCTGTAGAAATTAAAAATAAAATTTTGAGTAGCTCAAACTTTATGCAAAGTGCTAATGTAAACATTTTTGAGACACAATGCATGAATACTACATCTTTTGCAATTTTGCAAAATATCTCCTTGTGTAAAGAAGATATCTGTGCTAACTGTTCCAATTTTTTCAGTGATTACTACCAGTAATGTCCAATCAAAAGTGTCCAAATGGTGAAAAAAGTGAATTAGGCACAACAGTCTTCGTAACTTGTTGTATTATTGGTGCTATATATTTTGTCTGAATATTTTTTTATCCAAAAGAAAAATATGTTGCTGTGTTGAAAGTTACGTTGAGTGGAGGTGCTCCGACTTGCATAAGATCAACTTACACAGGGGATTGTCTGGCAAACACTTTTTTACAAAATAAATTTCATAATATTGCTATCACCTACTCTAATGAACATTCAATTGACTTTTTGAGTACTTAATTGCTTTAATTTCAGCAAAATTATATGTTCTAAACTCAATCCTTCAAATAGTCTTTTTTATTACTGCCAATTAGTTGAAATACAAAATATTGTTTTTATGTAAAAATCAGGTAAACTCTACAAATAGCAAATTAAAATCTATATTTTTTTTTGACAATAAAGGTTTCAAGAAAAGAACCTTAAAAAAAGTTTCTAAGTCTTCTTTTTAAGTACAAATTATTGAATATCTAAAATATGTTTAAATTTCTAATTTACCTCTCCTTTTGCCATTTCCATTCCTTGGCCGCTAAATGGATAAAACGCCTTTACTTGGGGAACCCGTCTTTCCTCAACTATATCTTTTAAAACCTCCCTCTCCACTATTTGCTCAACTTCAATTTCCTGAGGAACAAGAACAACCTCTTCCACATATTCATCTTGTTCATCTTGCTGCATCATCGGTGCATGCTCTGCTAACTGCAAGTGAAAGTTTATTATAATTTTTGATATTATTGAAAAACAAAAGAAGAAAAAATAAAATAAAAACAATTTAAATTTATATATTTTAAGAATGCCGAAAGAATAATTAAAAAAACCATTACATTCAATGATGATATTCCGTTTTTGATCAGTTTCTCAGCCTGCTCATTCAATCTTTGAATATCAACTTCATAGGCCTTAATTTCACTCTCTAATCGACTGTGCCTTTGAAGAAGACTCTAAATAAATATAATAAATTGTATTAATGTATTGATAATAATAAAAAGCAGTTTGTGTTGTACAAATAAAACAAAAGTTCTTCGGTCAGATTTAGTAATAATTTATGTACTGCAACAATGTGGATACTGTCTTAGAACAAAAATTACTTTTAAGAAAGAATGAAAATATATTAAAATTACTCTAATTACCTGAGCACTTGGTTCATCTTTACCATAATCTTCACTTGTTAATAAGGGTATCTTTTCATTCATCCAAGAATCTGCTTCATTGGCATCTGCATAGTACTAAAATATAAATAATAATACTTACATTAAATATAATAATTAAGAGTATAGTTTAGAAATTCTCTTTAAAAAAAAACAGATTATAAATTTCATCATATTTCAATGACTTAAATGCTGGTCCAAAAGTCAAATACCTTATCATTCCTTTCTTTTCTATATTTCCTCACAGTAAAAATGTCAATATTCTCAATCTTTCTCTAAGCACTTTTGTTTTTTATCAAAGTGATAATTAAAGCTTGAAATGATTGGTATTTCTAACTAAAATCTATTTAGAAGGTTATTATTTTAACCATTTACATCAATAAAAATGAAATTTGATGTTAAATGCTTTCTTTATTTACTAAACATTAAAAGCTTTAATAATTATGAATATGACATGATTAAAAGTCTGATGAAGTAAGTCTGAGAGGAAAAAATGGTGACTTTTGAGTAAAGTTCTGTATAATAATATGGGTAGATCTTAAATGTTGGAATGAATGACTGCAGAAAGAACTGATAGAATAAATGCATGAAGATATCAGAGCCTGTGTATAAAAGCAGTTGTCTCAGTGAAAAAGCTTTTGATAAACCCTCTATGTTATGCAAGAATAAAATTAAATATATGGAGGAAATAATATGTACTTAGTATGTATATGTGAGTAAATTTTCTTTTTCCATTTCAAGTGCTTACACCCTCACCACAAAGGTAATGGGAGAGATGTTGTTACTGTTATATTTTTAATGTGCTTTAATAAAAAAGTAGTACATTAAATACTGATATTTTTTCCCCTAGCTTCTGCAATTGCTCATTTTATTCTACCAAGGACGTAATACTGAGAATCAAATGCTTCATTATGATAATCCATTTAATTCTTAAATATTTAAATATAAAACTATACCTGGCAGGCTTCTGAGGCATCTTCAAGTTGTTTCCTGCGAACTGCTGCTAATTCATGCAAATGAGCCCATTTCTCCTTAACGCTATCTACACGGTTTCTTATATCTGGTGATTCTGGATGCCTCTGTATTATTAAAGCCTCTCCTGTTTTACATAACTGTTCAGATTTTGGCCACCGTGCCTTCATTTCATCTTCTAGTGACTAGAGACAGAAAGAAAGAATAATTTGTCATTAGTATAAGAAAGTAAATGAGATGATTTCAAAAAATGGTAATTGTAAGCATGTCCATTTATAAAGAATTTTACATAAATACGGTTCTCTTAAGTTGTCTTACTTTTTATTATAATAATAAGCTCTTTTAAGGAGATTTAAAAGAAAACTGAAGTTATAATGGCAATTTCTATAAATATGTAAAAAGGAGTGGATTAGAATATTTTTGTTTTTACTTAGCTATAATCTATTAGGAACATTAAATATATAAAACCACAAAACAGATAAGTATCTTAGGAAAATAATATAGTCATGTTTTATTGAAAAATTAAATTACAATTTAAAAGTATGAAGCTTCACAAATGATTACAACAATTGAGAGGAAATTACCTATCTAATTTCTTACGATTTCTGATTTGTTATTCATAATCAACTAGAAATGATAGTAAAAATGTGGTCAGAAAACATTGCTAATATTTTTCTTTAAAAACATCAATGAAAGTTATAATTATTTATGTCAAAATTTCTTTAAATGTTTTGCCTTTCAAAATGCAAATTCAGCAAGGATCAAGTTTTAGCTGGAGATAAGATTTATTAAAATAAAAATCTATAAGGTTTTCTGTAGTATTGATTTTAAAGACTGAAGGAAGCTTTTCGAAAATAAAAACAAAATCATTACCTTATGTTTTTGTTGTAAACTAAGAACTGCTCTTAAATCTTTCCCAGCAATAACAGCTTTACAAATCCTTTGTTTCTCTATTACCCAGGCCTCTTCTTCCTCATGATCCTGGATAAATTGGAGAAACAGTCGGGATTCTTCTAATTTCGCTCTCTTTTGTTTGCTCATCTGAGTTAGGCTGAAGAAAACAGAATCAGGTTATGGAAGTACAAATTCATTATTCTTACTGTTACTGAAACAATATGTCTGAATAAGGCTTACTATAAATAAAATTTATATATTAAATGAAGTTAAATATTACATTTATTATTGATTTTTAATTATTTTGATAAAAAGGAGAGAAAAAAACTCACTCATTGTATTCATCATTTAATTTTTGTAGACGCTTCTGTAGAACAGGTGCTTCCTTATGATTGCTATCAATAAACTCCTGGGCCTGACGATTCAGACGTTTAATTGTTTCTCCTTGAATTACTATTTGAGATTCAGCTAAACTATGTTTGTGTAAAAGATCTTCTACTGCTAGCAAATGCTTTCCATAATCATCTGACAAAAATGTCCCCTAATTACATGAAAAATAATGCGTAGAAGTGAATATTGAAGACTTTAAAAGCCCAAAAGTTACAAAACACAATTTAAATATAAATCAAAGCAAAAACAAATTAATGAAAGTTTAATTTAGCTTTGGTT
>JAFIDM010012231.1:78462721-78491065 GCA_023159025.1 Thereuonema tuberculata
ATCATTCCAAACTTGGTTGTATGTCACGTAATGCTTAGGAAATCAAATCAAATCAAATAAAGCGAGCAATTCTTGTAAATTGTATCTTGAAAACGAGCCTAAGAACTTTGATGAAATGGAGTGAATCTACTGTTTTAGAGTGCGAGAAAGCGATTTAGCTAGGTCTCGACTTCGGGAAAACTCATTTAGGGGGTGAGGGGAGGATTGATCTGGGACCTGGGTACCAGGTTATTGTCTACAGTATTCTTACTTTATGTTCGTTTTGTTTTATTCTTAATAAATTCATGTTATGTGCGTTTTTACGTGTATTAAAGTAATAATTTTACTTACTAATAATTTTTAAAAACTTTTTCCTTTCAACGTCGTCGTGTGTTCACTGCGGAGCTGTCCATTTCATCGAAAGGGAGTTAAATAACCAGGTGAGTATCTAGTGTGTTCTTACTTTTTTTTCGCTTTATTTTACCGAGCAAAGACTCAGTCTTCCAGGCACTTGAATTTATTTATTGAATGAAGAAAACTGTAACTTGAATTTGTTTATACAAAAGCATTTTGTATAATTACACTCAGAGTCTCATCAATTGGTAAAATTTAGTCCAAATCTTTCTTGCTTTTTTTTTAATGAGGTTTAATTATCGATTGGTTTCCAGTTATATGTTATTCTTTTAAAAGAACAATTACTTATTCAGAATTAAAGATAATTTAAATGAATTTTAACGTACGCTACGTACTGTAAAAGCACTTATTTTCGCGAGGCTTTAATTTTCGCGAATTTCGCGAGCCCGTCGTAATCGCGAAAATTTAAGCCTCGCGAATTATTTTTTTTCGGTTGAATTCGGTTCTGTTCATATAAAATTCGCGAAATTTTCAGCTCGCGAAATCACCAATATCTTCATTTTCGCGAAAATTACGGCTCGCGAAAATAAGTGCTTTTACAGTATTCATCATTCACTTGCAAAGAATGTGATTGTATACGAAAAAATATTCCCTTGATTATTCAAGGGAACTCTTTATAAAAACGAAAACTGTTTATATACGTATATAAACAAGAAAGTTTGCTTACATGTGTAAAGCAGGAGACTTCAATATTCATAATCATCTCAGGAGCTTCTCTGTGGCAGTTCAAAACGACGATCTCTTGCTAAGAATTTCGATTTGAAACTAAATGAAAATCTGCTCATTATCTGCGAACATTCGTTTCTTCAATATATATACAAATAAGAACAGGGCGTGTATAATATGGTTTTATACCATTCTTACATATATGCTCTCCGGTTAATATATTTGCATACTAGCAGAAGTGTCTAAATAAATAAAATAAAATAAAATAAAAATGACTATCTCCAGTGAATTTTTATATGATATACACATTAGTCGACTCTCTCTCCTGATTCGTAGTTTTTTTGATATAGTTCCTGATATAGTTTTTTCAAAACTTCTCTGCTAATATCCTGTTTTCTCCGAAGATTTCATTTTCATTTTGTTTCCTTAAATTAAAACGAATCTAAGCTTAGTGTTAAAAGTGTTTTACCAAGGGCTCCTAAGCGCAAATGCATTATAATGAGTATAATGGATAATAATCGCGTGCTAAACAATAAGCGTAAAATACCTTTATAAAATATGTACTGTAGTATGGAGTGTTCTTTATAATAATGTTACCCGAATGATGTGTTTATGGTAACTTGTAACGAAAGTGTATAGTGTAGAAGATCCGCAGGAACCTAACCTATATTCCTCGTAGGATCAATGTTTCAATAACCGCGGTTAACGAGAACTGACTTGACTATTGTATAGGCTTTACTTATAAAGTAATTGAACAATGTAAAATTACAAAATACTGTGAAAAATAGGTCGTTCTTATTTATCATATTAAAAATAAACATGTTATCAATAAAGGTTGAGTGATTGAACTGAAGCAACTTTCGTTTCTTAATTAAAAAGATTCCAACGTGATTCCTCCATATCCACGCCTTTGAAGTCCAAAGTCAAGAAATCACCTTAGTCAAATCCTTCATTCCGATCCTCTTAAAGTTGAAAAGGACAATCAAAGTTTCATGTGCAGCATCTGACGACTGAGGGCGCGTTTCTACTGATGAAGAGTAACATGCCGTTACAAAAGTAGCACAGCAATATAAGCCTACCTTTATAATACCTATTATTATAAACGCATTGTAAACGTATACAAAGTCTACTGAATAACAGATTTCAACAGTAGATACCAAACAAGTACAGTTAGGGTTAGAAACTGATGACACTTATTGAAAGAAGCCATAATTTGATTACAATCTAAAATTTACCGGCTAACGTTTTACTGTTTTCCTTCAATGAATAGGATTTGAATCAGCTGCTAGGAATGCGAATGCTGTTTAATAAGATGGTGTAATATTTCCGTGACAGAGAGTAAAAGGCATCTTCACTGACTCACAAAGAAAAAATGTTAGAAAGCAATGTTTTCATTAATGGAATTCTGCATCCTTCTTCTTACTTGTCAACAAGATTAAAGATGATAAAGTTATCTCGTATATTCAATAATTAATGTTAAAAAGCTTTTAAAAACCACGCTTTCTATGTTATATAAAGACTAAAATAAATAAGAATTATGCATATATAATTCATAAGTATTGTGTGTTAATATACAGTAATCCCTCGTTTATCGCGGTTAATGGGGACCAGAGCCCCCGCGATAGGTGAAAATCCGCGAAGTAGGATTGGCAACCCTAGGAATTTTCATGTGTATGTGTGGATACCAGAATGTTTAAAATATGTATATTTATACTTTATATACAGTATATTTTACTTTTTAATTATAAACCTTAATATTATACATTCACTCACTCACTCCCACTCGTAGAGGGTTGAGGTTCACTCGGATGCTCTTCTGCTGGAGTTGCTGACGGTGTAGCTGGGGTTTTTATCTTAGAGAAAAACCCGCGATGTACTGAAGCCGCGAGACTTGAAGCGCGAAATAGCGAGGGATCACTGTATATATATGCCGCCGTCTCGGTAGTAACGGCGCACGGAAGAACGTGTTGCCTTGGCGTAATATTTTAATATATCAGTAAATTATTGTATTGTCATCAGCCGTAAGCAAGTGTGTAAAATTTCTAGATGACTGACCGATGGGAAATGATTTAAAAAATTGATTACAAGATTTGACCCGGAAACCAGACAGTGGGAATTAATAAAAGCGTGGTAAACATACATTCACAGTTTCGCCTGAATGAAATACAGGCGCCGGAAAGGAGACTTCAAAAAGAGTGAAGCCGATTTGAACGAAATTGGTAATAATATAGAATATGATGAATGAAATAAATATTCACTCGTCAATTCAAATGTTTACAAAATTCATGTTAGTGCAATGTTCTAAACAATTACAGTAGTCTTTATTTAAGGTATCGGAGGAGCAGTTTTGAAAATTAAGTAATACTGGCTATATTCTCTGCGCTAATTCTGATTTGAGCATTTGGTCGAAGAGATGATAAAGCTTGCTGCTGTTTTTTGTTTTTTTTGTTTTTTTTTTTTTTTTTTGCGTTATGTATTGCAGGAGTAGTTACACCTCACGGATAAAAGTTTAGGACTGAAGATCAATTGTCTTTCTTCGACATTCTAGATTTGTTCTACTGCGGAAAGACAAGTAAAAATCTGGCAAGTCTGGAAAGAATATCAATATACGAAAGTGTCATTCTCAGGATGAGCATTTTCCCTTTGGAACATTCTATACTTTCCATAAAGGCCAAAAGTAACCTATATATTGTAGTGATTTTTATATACTTGTATCATAGTTTTTATCATTGTGTATTCTAGTTATTCCGTTTTCTGTATTTTAATCTCTATTATTCAATTTCTCTGTAATTATCTGTTGATCTGTTTATTTTTGAATTTCAACGGTTGTGGCATCTTTTAATTCACTTTTATTTAAATCACAACGGTTTAAAAACCCGTTGTGATCACATGGCATTTAAAGCGCCCAATCAATTTGTAATCGCCACAACCAATCAAATCCTTTTGTACATAGTCTATAAATACCGATGTTAGCTGTAAATAAACGAACAGAGTCAAAACAGATGCAGATCCAACAAGTCTAAGCCTCCTTTACTTAACCACGAACCAGACACGTCGAAACACACCACAATATTCCATATGTAACAAAATGTCATACAGCTCTTTACAATATAACAGTGGTATTTTTCTGTTATATCTGATGCTGCCCAGGTCATTATACGATGCTTGTCGAGGTGTTGCACACACTTACGTAGCCTTTCTCTTCTCTTTCTCCAGATATTTTCTGACTCCGATTCGTGTAACATTCACACCGAGAAAGAGCAGCTCTTTTCACTAAACACTACTGAATTCCATTCCAGACGTCAATGAACCTGTGCATGTCATTACTGAGGACGTTCATGATGGTCATAGGAATGTGAGACAAAAAAAAAATCGGTGGAATTAGAGATCGCAGACTGACTTTCAGCTAGCGGTTACAAATATATGGAAGACAAAGCATATGGACAGCAGTGGAAAGATAATCACTACAATCTTTTATTATCTGCAGTTACACTAGATTTTTCCGAAAACAGTATCGATGTGAATTTTTTTTTATGAAGCTCACCTGAGTTTAACATATGGCTAATACAGATAATAGTCTCCTTTATTTCTGCTAATTCTACAAGAACCTTCGCTGCTCGTGATGGTAAAATTTCTATCTCAAGAAATAAGTTACAACGTCTTCATAAAACAACTTAATGAGTGTAGAATCCATTACCAATAACAGGACTTCCAAGTAAAACGAAACTAAATGAAATTATTCTTGCTCTTAGAATATTTGAGCAACCTTTTACTTGATAGTCCAAGTTCCAAATACTAAAATCGATCGTGTCAGTAATCAGTATATCGCAAGTATCTATGAATTATGAGAAGGAGTGTCCTTTCAATTACATAGTGTATGGGTGTACGGTTTTTTTGATTACGTTTATCTACTGAAGTCTTTTAATCTTTCCAGAATGATACTAGGCTGAAGAATCAACAACAGATTAAATTAATTCTTCAGTTCACTTTGGTTGTACTTTAAAGTGTGGCGAGACATCAAATCTAACCCCTTGCAACAAGAAGCCATCAATTTCCTCTTCGGGGAAAGATACAGGACTTATCGAAGTACAGAGAACCCTTAGTTTTCAATAAGTTCAAAATTTAATGATGCTCTTAAATTTTGAGCGCATATTGTATGGATTTTAAACACAAATTAATTACTTATAAGCTTAGGCCCAGATGACAAAGTCAATGTCATCAATGTTATCTCTTTGCTTCTCTTTTTCTGCAAATTCTAAAACTTAAAACTTACATCGTTTTCAAATTCATGCCTATTAGCAAGCTGATCACAGCGTAGTGTCGAGAATAAATAACTGGGCTCATCTTTTCAATTTTTAATTCACATGAAAAATCAATAGAAAAGAAAGAAATTCCATTCTGGATTTAGGATGAAGAGACTTTATTCAACAGATGTAACTATATTTAACTTAGCTGTAAAACTAACACAAAATATAAAAACAAACGCTTCTACATTTCGAAATTTTAAAAATACGTTATTATTTATTGACAACGGTAGCCAACGGAGGAAAAATTTCTACAAAAATGTTTATATATAGAATAATTAACTATGTGAATGGAACGTGAGTTTAATTTCTTTAGGTCAATATTTCCTTTCTATTTTTCTCATTCCAGCCACTTGACCTGTAATTAGATTCGGGAGAGTTTTCCCGGGAATCCTGCTTACTAAATTCTAAGGGGTGTTCATTTGGAGTTTTTGTACTCCAAGATCTCAGCCAAGTCACGAATGTCGGCACGAATGACTGAACTACACCAATCCAACGGCATTGTGGGACGAATGGAAATTAGCTGCGTCGTCAATCACTAAATAAATGCTCGACTTGTCATCCGCCTAAAATCATGCCAATTGGAGAAGCAGCAGAAAAAGAAAAGAAAGCATTTCGCCCTGGGATCCACGAAAGCATCGTAGCCTTTGGTAATGAAAATAAGATGTACAGAATGTAGATATGAAGGGTATTAGCAGGATTCATGTCAGAATTGGATCTAACAGTTTGAACACTCCCGCCTGGAGCTAAGTATTTAGAGAAACAGCTGAAAGAGTTTTGCATATTCTTTTAATAGATCGCGTTTCTCCCAGACAACTACTTTCTTTTTTCACTTCTATCTTTCTTTCTTGCTAAACTCAATGTGTTAATTCTTTATCGTTTTTCCAAGACAGTTTATCATTGCTACAGTTCTCTATTGTTATTAGATGAAAGTTTATGGTAATAATATACATAATACGGTAATGGAGGAAGAGGGTGTGCGCTCATTGTGGGTTGGAAGTTGTCGAACTGAACGGCAGAATCGTGATGAATTTTCTTTCAGCTGTAAGTCCTCAGGTACACCCAACCTTCTTTTTTTTTTTACATAAAAGGATTCTTTTCTAGAAATGAAAGGCTCCACATTTGTTATTATGTAGATCTCAGCATTTCGGGAAGTCTGAAGGCTTAATCCGTAAAATTACCTATATTCACGTTCGTATTTATCATATCATTTTTAAATTGTATGATTACGAATACATTATTTAGTCTCCTTTCGTAGAAAAGTGGAAGTAATAAAATCAGACAATGTGAATATGTGAGTGTGACTCCTCCCCCCACCACTAACAACTTTTTGAATGACTGACTTGCGTGCATATTTATGGACAAGAGACGACTTAACGTTTGCATTTGAAATTTTTTTGGTGTGGGCACTTGTTGAGAAATACGCACTTGAAGGTGATAAATATTGCTAATTGTCGATACGAAACAGTGAATTTCTATGGATGTCTGAAAATGCATATTAATCCGTTTAGCAATCTGCTATCTTGCACGTGCTTTGATTAACTGGATTTAGAAAAGTAAATATTTGAGTATATCAGTAATGCGCAGAAAAAAAAAACCCAAGAAACTCTTTGTATTCAGCAGACATTACAATTTAAATAGGAACAGATTTTTTTCTTTGTTTCATGTCCTTTTTGAAAAGCAAAAAAGAAAAAATACTTGAAAGAAAGTATGCTTTAAGGTCTTTCTGAAACTTCTTGTTCCATTCTTTTAAGCAAACTCCATTTGTACAAAAGCGTCTTATACAAAGAAGAATGCAATAAAAGAGATGTTCTTTGTAAATCTAGCGTTAAATCTTATCCCAAGTTTCTTTAAACTACAGAAACGAACGAATTTAAACTCCGAGAATGTAGTTAAGATAATCAGAAAATGTAATAATAAAATTGTTCGAACTGTAATTAAAACAAGGATCGCAAACAATCTTTTTTCTCATCTTTGTTTTTAAAAATTAAGAATGATAAATTGCCTTACAAATCTTTCTTATTGATTGTTTTTTTTTTTAACTTGAAATTCAATTAGAAAAAATAACTTCATCGATAAATACACTGCGCCAGACGCATAATGCACTTCCTGTAGACATTTGTTAGTTATTTTACGATCATAAAACTTCGTAAATGTTTGAAATCTGAGAACGAAAGTGCAAATAAAATTTAAAAGAGCAAATAAAAACGTAAAACCATTTCTTTTATTATTTTTATACAAAATGCTTTTAAATTTATGATGATTTAGTTTGTTTCTACTGACGGATGTGAGTTGTTTGCTCTTGTTGAAGCCGAAATCGATTCTAAATAACCGAACATTTTCTTAAGTTTCGTTTCTGGCAAGTTTCAATCACAACTTCGAGGCAAATTAATAAACTAATAAATCTAGCGCTGAAGATAAGCCTAATCAAAATTAACCACTAGTTATAAGAGAACGTTATGTTTAATAGAACGGTAACAAGGTTTATGTGGTTCTTAAATTATGGGGAGCGAACCAATCCTTTTCGGGTCACGGATTATCTACATCCATGTAATCTTTTATTTCTTGAACAAATTTTTATATTAAGTTAAAAAAAATTAATAAAACAATTATTTTCGCAAGGGAGAGATAACTTTAATATCGTTTTAACATCTCTTATTTTGCAATGATAGTTCTTGGTTTTGTTTTTTTCTTCGCATGAAAATATATGTACTTGTCTTTTTATGTTTACATTTTTTTAATAAGTAAATGAAATGAGTTAGTTTTATTGTGAAAATTAATATAGATTTACTGATAAACTTATCTACCAGGGTTTTGGAATTGGAATAAAAAAATCGACACAGCCAAAATGAGTCCAACTTCAGAGCCTTGGTTTACACAAATATACAAATGTTAAAATTTACGCTGATGTCCATGAATCTAACTACTCACTAACTATTAATTACTGACAAGTGAGAAACAGAAGTGGCCTTTTTGGACAACTCAATGAGACGGAAGTGAAAGTGGCTAGTAGTGGAAATTTTGACAATCACTGTATTTATCTTATTTTAATTACCATTTTGCATCAACAGGATTTAAACCCGAAGTGGACAGACTTCGATTGTTGTACAACACAAGGTAAACGATTGGAAACCAGACATCTCCCTTCTGCTGAAGAACGAAATGATACGATACATACACGCATAGAAATGATGAAGCATATTAAAAATAGGCTGCTAAAACGTACTATATAATCAAACTGTCGTCTCGCCCATTTGGCTGCTAGGGGCTGGAGATTTGCCTCAACTCTATTAGTTTATTTAAATGTGAATTCTTTTTAATAGAATATTAAATTGTATTTCATTTAATTACTTAAGAAAATTGATATTTTGCAGCATATTAACTATAGGTAGAAGAAGCAGAAGAGTGGTTTACTGTCAGTAAAAGATAACTGGGTCAAGGTGAATGAATGATTATCTAAATGACAGAGAAAACGTGAGGAAATAAAACATAGACTTATTATGGATGACTTGATGGTAATTTACGAAGTAAAAATCCAAATGTTCTTTCTTAGTTTATTTACAAGAAAAGATTGCGCTTATGAGTTAGCTTTGGAAACATTAAAGAATTTCACTGAACTCTTGTCTATAAATAAATAAATAACTTTAGAATATAAAATCTGACTAAAAAGGAAGAAGTATTTCAACACAAAATATAATTTGAGTTTGTAAAATACCGAAAAACACCAAACATTTTCATCAATCTTTGTAATTAATCACAACTTAAAACTGAAAACAAATAGGGAAAAAAAATAACTAGAGAGTTTGGTTTTGTAAATTAAAATTGCTTATTTTCAAGTGTCCTTATGTTTTATTTACTTAACTTTCTTAATTTCTTTTAGACGGTTATCGAAAAACTATAAAGATTGAACTTTCTTCTGTTTATATTTGCAATTTGAGTTGAAGGACTTTCCTAAAAGTCTCATTTTATTAATTGCTCTTATTATTAATTTATTAGATAATGAAATAAAACTTCCAGGTGTTAATCACGCTGGGAATTTAAATATGAAGGAAAATGAAAAAGCATCTAGTAAATTAATAAATATTAATTAAGGAATCTTATCGCTTGTTAGATCGAAATAACTTTATCTTAGATTTGATAAATCTAAATGCAAAGGAACCTTTAGATAATCAAAACATATGTGAAATTTAGGGATGAAAAACATTTATTCCATTGGAAAACGCAATATACCTTCATTTTAATAAATTATAACCACAGAATTTTACAAGAAATTATAAATTTATAAAAAATTTTAAAAAATATCTTCATCTCAAAAAAAATAATTAAAAAGCGTACTGCATCAAACACGTTTATTCTGCAAAATAATAACAATTATAATAATGTTTTTTATTATATTCGTTAAAATATCATTAATGAAGTCTAATTAAAATTTTTCTTTGCAATTTATGAAAATAAAGTCAGTAGAGGTTAGTCTGGATTTGATAAACTTCTTGATTAAAGAACTTTAAAAATATTAAAAAAAGAAAAAAAAAAGGGGGGGGGGGAATTTGCAACATTTTGTTTTGGACTCAGGAAACGAACAAACGCCACCGATCCGCGAAACTTTTCACTGAGAGCTCCTGGTAAAGGGAATGACAATTACATATCAGTAAGAAGTCTGTTACATCATGGAGACAGACCGTTCTTACGAGCAGGGGTGAAAACTTGGAAAGATTTTTTTTTTTTTTTTTTTTAGTGGTTTCTAAAGATGGCCCTTTGGCTACTTTTTTTTTTTTTTTGAAGTATGATGTTTCATTTTAGTTGCGTTCTGTACGTTCGTGACCAAATTACAAAACATCACATCCTGTTTCCAACAAAGCGCACTACTATCAGCTGTCTTCGAAATAAGACACGCTACCGTGAGCCCACTTTTAAAATATCACATTTTTATGGGAAAAAAAAAAAAATCTCATAAACTTTTGTTTCTAAGTTTTTTTTGCAGGTTACATACGGAAATAAAGATATAGTGGTAAACATCTGGTATGTCAGAAAACAAAACAAAAAATTCTAGAAAACTAATTATCTTCCAAAATGCACTATATTTAATTACACTGTTCTTAATTTTTTTTTTCTTAGTTGTAAATTTTTCAATGTCAGATTTACTTATCTATGGGAACCAAAACATTCCCAAACTTACAAATGTTGCTATCTTCCAAAAAAAAAAATTTGAAATGCTTAAAATTTTGGATTTTTCAGGAAAGTCAATAACCACAATTATTTGTAAATTAAAGAGAGATCAGTTAAGAACCATAAAGAGCAATTAAGTATTAGTACTTCTTTTTCTTTTTAGATAAAAAAGAAAAGAAAAGTTGTCCTCTTTCCTTGAAGTCGTCAAAAGAATTACTTTCACGAAGAAATCAGCTCTTTCATAGTTTCTCCAATCGTGCCACATTTATCCTTTTATTTTCACTTGACATAAAAAAAAAGGAGAAAGAAGAAAAAGAAATGGAATAAAAAAGAAAAAACTGGAGTACAGCCTATAGCTTACTAACTTAATTGTCTTGAGTCACGTCAATCTTACGTGATAGGGGAATTTTTCATTTTTTTAAAGCAAAAAGCTATTGACCAACTGTCATTAAGGAGTTGCAGGGAACGTCAACAGTTTACTTGGTTAATCAACGAGGAAATCATTGTTTAAACTGAAGAAGGAAAGTTAACAAGAATATATGTATCTTCTAATTCCGCACCAAACTTTTATAATATTTTTTCTCTTTGGTTATCAAACTATTTAAGTCACATTACTTTAGCGTGTTTTCCTATAGATATCTTTTTTTTAATTACTTAATTTTCTTAAATTTCTTGAAGAAAATATAAAAAAAAATGGTCTTATTAAGTTTAATTTGACTTGGATTGAAAATCCATTAGAGCTTTACAATTATTTCACAAGAAATTTACGCAATTACAAATAATTACGATGCAAATAAAAGTCTTGTTGGATTTTACCTAGGGGCAAGGGTTGCTTGGGTTGTCGACCCTGTCTATTCCATACATTCTTCCCAAGGAATTGGAATAATTGACAAAAATGTAAAAGACCGAGAGATGCTACTCGATGTTAGATTCCATTGATGGAAAGTGAAGGCCATGCGAGAATCAGAAGGTTTTGTTCCAATGTTTTGTGCATAAAAAGAAGAATGATCTTAGATTTACAAAAGGACCAGTCTTTGTCTTAATTCAAGACGAAGAGAAAAAAAGAATGAAAGTGAAGAGGAATTTACGACGCTATAACAAATGTTCCGTAATTTAAACAAATCTATGAAATTGGAAACGTTTGATTAACGTAGGATAAAGTAAGTAAAGTAATAAGTTTTCAAGGTTCCAATCTCTACGATTTGAATCGACTGGATGGTTTTGGAAGACGAAGACGTCAATTTTAACCAAGTGATCACAGACTCGTACGAATATAAAAGTTTTGACCCGAGTGATCTTGTCAAGAAGTGAGGCGGAGAATAATTAAGACTGAAAATGAATCGACTGATAATTGGTTAAGATTAAGCAACGGATCAGCGCCAATTCCAACGATTCCAAGAGTTGTTTAAAAAGAAGTAGAAAAGAAACCTCTTATTAGCTGAAAGTTTTGCAAAAGAGTTTGATATGAATTCGACAGGTGAAAGTGGAATAATAAATAAATAAATAAATAAATAAAAGTAAATTTGATTTATTAAAGGTTAAAACAGCAACGCCGTTTTGGTGTGGATAGCACAGGAGATAATTATTTCTACGATTGTCAACCTAATACGAAGTGGAGAGCTGAGGACAATCAGAGGATCGCTCGGCTTGGGTGAACCCTAAGAAGCGAATTAATCAAGAAAAAAGCAATCTTAGCTACCTCCGAGAACGAACTCTGTTTCCCTAGGCCGTAAGCAATCGTCTTACCAATTGAACTATTGCCTCTTTGGTTTTCTTTACTGGATTTAGGTAACTAATGAATTCAGATAAACTAATTTGCTTGGCTACACTACATAAAGAAGAATATAGTATTGTACAGTTTATAGAATCAAGTACTGACATAATTTTTGAATTTCTTTTAGAACTGAGAAAAAAATTTCTAACTGGGAAAACTTCTTTTTTTTTTTTTTTTGGTCATGATTTTAGAATAAACTAACAATTTTATGGCATCTTTAGTACGTAACAGATAATTTATCATTCACGAATTGGAGTTTTTTGGGGTTGCCAATTAATTTTGAGTATAAGTTAATTGCTTAGGCACGAAAATTTCATGAAACATTAAATAAATTATACTAGAATTACTGCCGTAAAAAAACAAACAAACTGAGGATTACATTTAGTTTAAAAGTAAGATAATTATTAATAACAAAAATCAATCTTTTTAAAAATACAGTATAATAAAAAACCTGTATTTTACTTAGGGTTAAATAAAGGAAAGGAAACGCAGCACTTGAATAAAAGGAGAAAGTTTCCTTTCTTTATTTACTCATATTCACAGCACGTTAAATTTCTTTTCTTTTTTACTTAAGGTTGTTTCCATTGTTTTCATTATAGCACAAGTTCATTAATCAAAAGGATTTCATATGATTATTGAACTATTAGAGAAATCTCAATTTTTTTTTTTATTCCAAGTTTACTACGAAATGGAGCAGAACTATAGAAATAAGTATGACCTGAACATCATAAATAGTTAACAGTTTTTGATTTCAGTTGTCGAAATCTTTTCACTTCGTTCTTGGAATGTCTATTGTTTGTAGACTTTCAACGTAAATGTGTTTTAAAATAAAACGAAGAAACGCTTAAAATAGAAAGAAGAGAATACGGTCAATCAACCGAATCTCGTAGACAGCAACACTTTTTACACTTCATCTCGCGTTCATGGCTTACTGTGCAGACTTTTTCCCACATCGCGCGATGAAATAGCTGCACATCGGAAGTTTATTATCTTGTAGGAGAAGTTTGGTCACGTGAATTAGTGTGCATTTGATCACTGGATTTTCCTTTAGTATATCATTTCATTGAAATATCTATTGGGTATTTAGTTTATATGCTTTACTAGACTAACTCGTTCCTTGTATACATTACGATCTTCTATTGCTTAGAGAGAACCGATGGTGCTCTATAGAAAACATTATTTTATCTAAAAAGTACATCGGGAATTTCCGTAGATAGTAACTAGAGAAATGTGACTTTTATGTAAAGCTAAATTTATATGAGACGTGAGATCGACGGAAAAAAAAAAAAACCAAACTACCGAAATTTGAAATTTTATGAAAATCTGAAAACTGTAACTTGATTTCAAGCAATTAAAAAAACAAACAAACAAAGAACGAATGATTGATAGAAATAAAATGCTATGGAAAATCGATTTTTAATTTATCAAATTTTAACATGAGGGACTTAAGGGAGGATAAAAGAAAAAAAATCCTTGTTAAAAAAAAAAAGTCTTTTTAGATTTTTACCTTCCTTGGTTTTCAAAGGCTCGTGGCTTTCGCGATCCTTCGCGACCCCTTTCAGTGAGGGACTTAAAAAGGGGGGGGGATGGAAAGGGGAGAGGAGAGGAGAGGTTATTTTGGGAGGTAGTTTACTGAAGCAATAGAGAATAGATGTCTCGCTTCCCCGCCGTGTTTCTCAGCCCTTTTCTCTGAGAAGCTTTTTCCCCAACAACTAACCATCTGGTAGTAACATAGAGGAAGATGAATCAGGGTCTGTACAGCATCTGTCTCTAAAGACAGCCTTAAAAAAAAAGACACCATCTTTCGAAGATTTTTCGAAAGAAAGCTGCGAGTGTTGATCAGCTCAAGAGGAGGAATTTCACAGATGACGTCAAATTCAAGAACCTGGAATTCTGAGAAAGAACCCTCCTGCCTCTATAAAAAGCAGAAGAATTAAGTCTTCGATGACAACTCAACGATATCAACGAAACAGATACGTCATCACTGAAGAGCTCCAGGATTTATTAGCAGATAGCAAACACTTGCTTACTTCAAGATTAGATGGAAAAAAAAAATCACCCGGAGCTTCTTTGTGAATTCTTAAGAAATGAAGAATAAGCAACATAAAATTCAAGCTATTTAATCATAAAATAAAATTTCTATCATTTTATAGAAAAAAAATTCCTAGTTTATGGATAAAAGTAAGAAAATTTCTCAATTCTTACTTTACAAATTGTATTTATGTATTCGCTTACAAGCGTCTTAACACAGGGAGCCTGCGCTAGTTCAGAAAGAATATTCAAAAGTTTTATGATTTCTTGTTCTATTGATAAAGCGATAAATTTAGAAAATGGACAATTCGGATTCACAACAAGACATTTTGAAAGTTAATCCACATTCACTTTGTTTTAAAAAATATATATATATATATATATATATATATATATATATATATATAGGTGGCTCAGGCACCATGTCTCTTTTACAATGAATTTTACAGTTACAATGAATTAGGCACTAATCGTTGTTGCACCGACCCAGCAGAAAGAAAACATGCATGAAAGAAAACATTGTTACTCACTTAACTTTGGTCAACACTGTTAAGAGTGAATGAAATTAACCGAATTTCAAATATGTCCGTATTTAAAAGATACAAGTTCGATTAAGAAATCGTACTCAAGTTAAAAAAAAAAAGAATATAAAAAAGAAAGAAAGAATATTCTTCTTTAGAATATAAAAGAAGAATTAAGAAAAAAAAAAACCGCTAGTAATTTGTTTCAATATACTGAAAGAAGTGACATCCCATTTAACAGATCAAATGTGTGGATTTAGTTTATTCTAAGAGAGGGAATAAAAACTGAGCTTCTCTAATAAATAAACTTTTCAATATTCTGATTAATCGAAAAATATTTGCATTCCACCTTTATTTTCTTTGTATTTATAACTAGTCGGCTACCCGTCGCTTCGCTCCGGAAGCCTCGCGTATGTAACGGAAAACAATTTGTTATTTATTAAAAAAACTCAGACACACAAATTACATCAAGTAAAATAAAACTAAAATTTTTTTAAAGTATTTTTTTATTTTAATTTTTGATGTATATATTCTCTCAATTCACGACTGCTTTTAGAATCAGCGTGTGAATCATATATCTGTGATATATTTTTATTTTTTATAGAGATTAGAATGGAATCCTTGTGGTCTAATGCTTAAGACGTCTAACTTCGGAGCAGAAGGTTGCATGTTGGATTCCAGTAGATAACTTGTAGAAATTATTTCTATTTTTGTAAATTACAATAATTGCACCAGACCGAAAGAGAAATAAAAGATTTTCGTAATATAGATACAATTTTCAGTCGCTTTTGAGCTACAAATAGTGAGCTTTCAGTATTCTACTTAATAGAAATAGTGCTTCTTTCTTTCTTGAGTCTCTTTTTTTTATTTCCATTGATACTTTACAGTGGTTTTTGAGTTAGAAATAGTGATTGTTTTTGAGTAACGAATAGCGATTTTTCAGTATTCTACCTAATAGAAATAGTGATTATTTTTTTTTCTGTTCTTTTTTATCCAATTCCAATTGATACTTTTCAGTGGTTTTTGAGTTACAAATAGTGAAAATTATCTATATCTATTAGCTAGGCCATCAGATTGTTCGATTTAGATATTTGAAAAAGAGATTTCAGATGGACGTTAGTTGATATAGATGATAAATGAAGATCATAGCTTGTATACGAAATTCTTCGCAACAAATTGATTGTGAGTATTCTTTAGAGTGAAGATAACCAAATTCTGTTGAATTGTGGCTCAAAGACCTAAAGTTGTATGTGAGTTAAGACAACGTTTTCCAATTATATGGCAACTTTATTTAGAGTTTGTCCTTGAGCTTTATTGATAAATATCGCATAAGAAGGTCTGATCGGAAATTGTTTTCTTGTGAAAGTGAATGGAAGTAGATTACCGCATGGTTCCATAGACATCCTATGGATGAAAACAAAATCTTCTTTGTGAGTTCTGTTATAATTTCGGTTTCTATGAGATCATTATCGAATGAACAGCATTTAAGTTGAGTTCCATTGCAGTATGCAAACTTGGGATTGATGTTTCGCAACAATATTATTGGAGATCCAATCTTCAATGACAAACGATGTTGAGGAATTCCGCTGAGATTCAATGCGTTCGGGCATATAGAGATGTTCGTGTGGTGGATTATCAGAAGTGTCAATTTTATTCGCACTTGTATTGTATGCTCTGTAGTCTCTCCTTGTATTCTTAGACTTATCATTCGATTGATGTTATCGACACTCTCGTTCATCTCGTTTATCCAATTCCAATTGATACTTTTCAGTGGTTTTTAAGTTACATATACTGATTTCTCAGTATTCTACCTAATGACGTACTGCGTCTTTCTTTTTTGACTTTCTTTTTAATTACAATTGTTACTTTTCAGTCAAAGTCAGTTCAGTTTTGACAGATAAGTCAAAAAAGCAATATGGAGAGAGTTGAAGTTCCCATGGCCTAATGGATAAGATGTCTGACTTCGGATCAGAAGGTTGCAGGTTCGATTCCTGTCGCGGATGTTTCATTGAAAAAATTCTTTCTATTTTTCATTCTCACAGAAAACTGCGCGGACAGACACACAGACAGAGAAATAAAAGATTTTAGTAATATAGATTGTTACTTTTCAGTCAAAGTCAGTTCAGTTTTGACAGATAAGTCAAAAAAGCAATATGGAGAGAGTTGAAGTTCCCATGGCCTAATGAGTAAGATGTCTGACTTCGGATCAGAAGGTTGCAGGTTCGATTCCTGTCGCGGATGTTTCATTGAAAAAATTCTTTCTATTTTTCATTCTCACAGAAAACTGCGCCGGACAGACAGACACACAGACAGACAGACAGAAAAATAAAAGATTTTAGTAATATAGATTGTTAAAAGCAATCAATGGATTGTACATAAATGTTTTCACATGAGATATGTTATTCTGTGGTAATGTAATTTGTTTGCCAAGCTCTGCAAATTATAAAAAAGACAAAATGAAAACTATAAAGCTGTTTGTGCACCAAAAAGGAAATAAATCGTACGGGGTCAGGGTTCGATCCCAGGATTTATGAGCGATCTTCTTTGTCCTTCTGCAGTCGAAAGAATCTTCACGGAGACATCTTCATCGTAAATTCTTTGCTCACAGTTGACTCCTGACCTTGTGGTGGAACTCTTACGAGGTGATTTCCTTACACTCTAAGACATTGACAAAGTTGATCCATTGGACACTGAATAAAAGAATCTCACTCAAGCAGGAGGGGAAAAAAAAAATCAAAATAACTCTTTATATGGAACTGCGCAAAAAAAAAATGTCGAAAAGTTCTTGCTGCAAAGGTCAGAATTTCGGACGACGAAAATGTTAGTTTTGATTTCATATTAAAAAAAAATGGCGCAATGTAAATCATTAGAAATGTAGAGAGATTTAAAAAAAATATTGGGACGAATTTTTGGTGGAACTAATAAGTTACAAAACTTTTAATATTACTTGGAATTACAGAAGCTTTGAAACTAAAACATTCATCATTAGAAACACACTTTAGATAAATTCCATCTCAGATTAATCTATCTGATCGCTCCATGTTTTGAGTAATCTTTCTTTACTATATTTCCTTCAGCTTGATGCCCGTGATTATCTAGGATTGATAATATTCTTACAAACATAGTGAAATCAGGCATTTCTGTAATTGACGATGTTCAGTTATTGGTGGATGTCTTGATTTTGTTGTTGGTTGTTGACAGCTCTTAATAACCTCCTTTCTACAGTCTCTATTCTATTTAACTGACTGAGCATTCATAACTCTGATCCTTAAAGAAGCACTGGAAAAGTCATTGCTTGTCAAAATTTAAGAATAATATTCTTTTCATTAAATGTCTTCTTTACTCTCCCTCTTATCTAATAAAGCTTTTGTTCTTTATTTTCAACATCTTTAGGCCAAACTGAAGTAAGACAAAACACATTATTTTCCCTAAATTCTGAATTTTCATAATAAATACAGATACAGTGGAACCCAGCTATTCGTACACAATCCGTTCCAGGAGGCAGTTCGAATGGCGATTTGTACGAATGGCGAATCATTTTTTCACATAAGATATAATGTAAATTGGATTAATCCGTTCCAGAACCAACAGATGATTGCTTATTTAAACTTTTGAAATAATACTTTAAGCGTAAAATACATAAAAACTATGAAAACAATAAATATATAGGCCTCGATTATTATATCTTTCTTTTTCAGTATAGACGATATGGTTGATTTCGCCATGCCATACTGAGTTGCCAGGTCTGAGACACTAGTTCCACTTTCAAACTTCGCAACGAGTTCTTTTTTCAATTAAATTCTCACTGCTTTCCTTTTAGGCTTAGTTGAATCAGTAATCTTTTTTGGACCCATGGCTGCACTATTTTCAATAAAAATAACAATAAAATATCACAAAGTTTCATGAAGCTTGCGTGGATGATGCATAGCGTACGGAAACTAGCACGAGACTGAACTGAAGCGACCGCGTGGGGCGGCCAGTAACAAGGTCACGCTGTCCGAATCGCGAGCAAGCGTACGAATGGCGAGTTCAATTTTACTTGAAAAAGTTGGACGAATAACGAGTTGTACGAATAGCGAGGCGGACGAATGGCGGGGTTCTACTGTATTTCAGATTAAAAGTCCACTACTAAGTAGAATGTTTTAATAAAAACATAGTTATCTGAAATAAAAGACGATAAAACATGTCATTATTATAATCATTTAATTATATTTTTTTTTTTAAAAAACGGACTGAATGATAAGAAGTAATAAAGAGGCAGTTTGGGAGGGAGATGGTTTTTTTCTAACATTGCACAAGCGATATCTAGGCTATATATCAAAGCAATCCACGACATAGTGCACTTGGTAAGTGTTTTAAGTAGAAGCATCGTTATGTATTGCTTCTATCATCTATCAGAGGCTTTCAAATATCCTAAGCTTTCAGATACTTTTTTTCTATCTAATGACCCTTATGTTAAGATCACTTTTTTTTTTTTCCTCATTGATATCCAAACATAAAAACAGTACCTACCCTGTTAAATATATCATTTTACAACGTTGTGCTAATGAACATTATGTAGCAAAATAAATTACCCAACTTCATCGATTCTATTTGACCAATCAGGAACTATCTGAAAGCTATACTGAGAATCCAGTTATGGTTTGGATATTATTCTTGTAATGGAGGAAATTCATAAAATTTATTAAGCATCTAAAAAAAAAAATCTTATCAAAATTTTTTTACAAGATATTTATATAGTTTTAGTGGGTAAATCTTTTAATTCAAATACATTTTTCTCGATTTGATTGTATAATTCTGTGGCGTATCTCTACAGTTCAAAACTGAATTTTTGACAGTCCTTTGCCTTGTCATATCAGTCCAAGACTGTTTAGAAGTTTTCCCATTTCCTTTAGGCTTAACACAAGAGGCGAAGTCAAACATTAATCCACATGCCACAATTCAATCTTTCGCTAATTTCGTTCTGTCGACTGTAAGCAAAGTATGTTCAGTCCTGGCTGACCATCTGTTGTTTTAAAATAAACAAAGAAAAAATGGCAAAGCAATATTGGTAGCAGAAGTTCTACTGAAGGGATGATCACAAGTTAACATTGAATTCATTTAAAAATCCTTCGGGGACAATCACAGAGATTCCAAAAGGAATCATTCCTCTACATTTGCTGAGTAAATAAAATCCATATGAATACACATTTGTACTGAATGATTCTTACAACTTAAAACTGATCTTTCAATTTAAACGGAAAGCCCGGGAGGTTACTTTCAGTAAAATAGCAAATTGCATTTTAAAAATATATTTAAGATATTCGTAAACTATAATTTAAAAACCAAATTTTTTTAAAAACTTATAAAAAAATATAAATTAAAATCCAAGAAATTTATGATAAATTACACAGTTAAAGACAAAGAAAAAAGAAAATATGAAAACAGTGAAAATGAAAAAAAAAAAATAATAATAATAATAATCCCTTGGCTCATACTGAAGAACCATCGCAACGTCTATAAACAGTCTGTAAACTATTCAATAACAGATATTTAAATATGCTAGATTCGTTTGTCTAAGATATTATCGATAAAAAAAAAAGTCGTTCAAAAATTCTGTGATTTTTATTTTAATGTAGATTCATTCATTTCAATTTTAACTCCCCCCCCCCCCCCCCCTTTCTTTGAGACAGCGAACATTTCTGATTTGCAATAATATATTCTAGGCAGATATTCCCTTGCAAACTCCACAGTTAATTTAACTTGTTAAAATGTTAGATTCAGTTTCAAGATTTAAAGGCCGCGCGGTTGGCGATGTCGCTAAGACACTGGCTTCTCACCTCTGAGTCCCGGGTTCGGTTCTCATGTGGGTTTCGTTGATGGTGGCGATCCGCGCTGGGCAGGTTTTCCCGGGGTTCTCCCGTTTCCCCTGCATATCTCACACCATCCTTTCTCAGTCTTTCTCTCCGTCTGTCCTCCTTTCCGTGGGATAGTACAAAAGATCTTCCAGGTCGACGTGCTCGGCAGTCATGCCACCCACTTTCAATTAATCTAATCTACAAGATTTAGAGCTTTTGAAATAAAACAACGAATACTGCATTAGTTCAGGCATAGCCAATTTTATTTCTATTGTTTTAATTTTTTGGTTTTAATATATAATTAAAAAGTAAGTATATTTGTAAATGAAAATTTATACAAATTACGAGTATACTTTGTTGTCTATATTTATAGGAGTGTTTAATGAATTCATCCGGAACTTTTATTTTTACCATAACGCTATAAATGTATCTGCTTTCGACCTTTTTGAAAGGTGCTTTTGAATTTTTGATGCACCTATCAACTTAACAAGCCAATATCTAGAAGACCAATGGACACAGAGAAACGAATGGAACAGCTGCGAGAAGATAAATAGGAGAATAGAAGAGAGACGACCGCCTCAGCTGCGATAACATTAATGGACTGGGAAGAGCCACAGAGCACAGCATCCGCCAGAAGACAAAGTGGAGAGACAAGCGTCGTAGTTACGACAGCTTCAAAGAGTAGATGGCGCTGCTTGAGAAGAGCTCATGGAGTTTTCACTGTCCAATTACTAATTGTATGTAAATCATTTAACTGATGTTACTAATAATAAAGATGCAGTTGAAATATAAACAAGATAAAATTACAAGTATTGGCAAAATAAGTTCATAAAAAGAAAGATGATCAAATAAAAAAGAAAAGACTATTTATAAAACATCTGCATAAGCATTTTTGACCTTTAACTTTTATTAAGTATTGGTTAGATTTATACCAAAACCAGCACGGATCTTTCCTTTAAGAACCTATACTTTCTATTAAAGTTTCCGCATGTAGGACAAAAAGCTTTTTTTGTTATCGAGATCACAGGTAGACTGTCAACAATACTAATGTTTAAAATTAAAATCTAAAACTTCTTTGTTCTGACCCTTTTCTTTTATAATTATTTTATCCCTCACCTTTTAGTTAAGCCCAGATAATTTTCGATGATAAAGTATTGATCGTGTAAATAATGCAGTCTTCAACGCTGTATCTTGGAATAATATCTTTAAAGCAATTTAAATTCATTCAGATATTTTCCTTTTTGATAGAGACAGTGAGAAGAACAAAGACTCATCTATGCAATCTTTTAACGCAACCATATTTCCTTCTTTTGCTGATGATGTTGATAAGCAACGCTGACACATCAAATTACATTGAAAGTAAAAAACAGAAGCGCCTTAAGAGTACGAAACCATAATAATGTACGAGCACAATAGACAGGATCTGAACTCAGGAAGAACTAAACAAGCAGACGTCCTTTTCGATCACAACTTAGTTCAATGTTTCCTAAACTTTTATGGCTTTGGGAAGAAGTCTTCTGTGACATTTCGCCGGAAAAAGAAAAACATGAAATCCTTAATAATAAAAAGGACGTGGACCAACATTGATCAGAATCTAAATTGCGTATTTTGTAAATAATTTTTAAGTGAAGTTTTTCTTTTTATCAGGCTTTAACTTTCTTACAAACGCAATGAAATAAAAGAAAATGAAATTTTTCTATCTAGCAGAAAATTTTCTCAAGAAAGAAAGAAAGAATTTATAAAAGAATTTTATTTATTCGTGTAATTTACTCCTGTAGTATTGATCGGATATCAAATGACCACTCAAGAACTAAAGACAACAAAGTAAAAACAAAAATCAAAGGAAATCAAATCCTTGGGCAGCTCACCACAAAAGGAATTTGACCACAAAGAAAGAAAGAAAAATTAAATAAATAAATAAATAAATAAATAAATAAATAAGGAAAAAAAAAACCTCTAAAGGGTGAACAAAAGAAACCAGTTCATAATAAAATGATAACGGAATGCCTTTTGAGTCAAACTGAGATCTTGGGACAGCTGTTTTGAGCTTATTAGGCTCTCGTCAGGCAAGGCTGAGTTGCCAGTGCAAGACCCAAAAGGCGAACGAGGAGAAGAGAAATGATGCCAAATAACCCTCAAGAACTAAAGACAACAAATTAAAATATTGTGGAAATCTACAGTATAATTTTCTCTTTTACAAAACTATCGTAATATAAACTATCGCTGAAATAAAGATTCAACTAAACAAAATCCCACCCAAAACATTTCATGTAAAATAAGTTGCCAAGACTCACATGCTCATAATGCTTTCACTGTTAAAAAGATATGAGATCTCATGTAGAGCCAAGCCCCTAACTCTACGAGGCCTAACTCTACAAGCCCTAACTCTAAAAACCCTATATCTTGGTCAAAAAGTATGCCTTGGCCGTTTCGTGGCTGTCGCACAGACAATCCCATGGAGTTATGTAAAGGATATGGAGTATGCCAAGGCACACTTTTTGACCAAGATATTAGGGTTTTTAGAGTTAGGCATGTAGAATGAGGGGCTTGGCTCTACATGAGATCTGATAACTTTTTAACAGTGAAAGCGTTATGAGCATCTTGGAAACGTATTTTACATGAAATGTTTTGGGTGAGATGAAATAGTTCCATGAAACGGCCAAGCCATACTTTTTGACCAAGATATAGGGTTTTTAGAGTTAGGGCTTGTAGAGTTACGCCTTGTAGAGTTAGGGACTTGGCTCTACATGAGATCTCATATCTTTTTAACAGTGAAAGCATTATGAGCGTGTGAGTCTTGGCAACTTATTTTACATGAAATGTTTTGGGTGGGATTTCATTTCTTTTTGTAGGATGAGATCTGATAACTTTTTAACAGTGAAAGCGTTATGAGCATGCGAGTCTTGGCAACCCCTTATTTTACATGAAATGTTGTGGGTGGGATTTCATTTCTTTTTGTAAGATGAGATCTGATAACTTGAGCATGTGAGTCTTGGCAACTTATTTTACATGAAATGTTTTGGGTTGGATTATCTATTACAACTAAATTTAGTTTTAAGATTATTTAGAAAATGGATTTTTTTTCAATACCCTACTTTTCTGTTTTTCTATTGGTCAACTTGTATATACAAGCTGTTTGCACTTTTGTAAGAAATCACATTATTACATAGTATTATTTAGGCCGAAGCATTGAGGGTACGACGTATTTCAGATCTTAATAAAATCCAAAGTATAAAAGCTAGATAAATGAAACTTAGCGTATTTCATTAGTATGGTAACTGCATCTTATCCTGAAAATTTGAGCTCTCTAGTATTATCCAGGCCGAAGCTATGAGGGTTCGATAATACATAACCAGACCCCCCCTTTATGAGGGGTTGGAATGTGAAAGTTACGGATTTCTTAATGTTTTTGTTGTTTGTATGCTAATCCTAGCCTGCATACCAAATTTCAGCTTTCTAGGACTTCAGGAAGTACCCTAGAGGTTTTGATGATCATGAGTCAGTGAGTCAGTGACGGAATCGACGTATTTTAGATATTAATAAAATCCAAAGTATAAAAGCTAAATAAATGAAACTTAGCGTATTTCATTAGTTTGCTAACTGCATCTTATCCTGAAAATTTGAGCTCTCTAGTATCCAGGCCGAAGCTATGAGGGTTCGAAAATACGACGAAACACTTCCAGAAAAGGTACGTAGTGCCCTTCCTGCCTTCGGCTCGTCTTGGCGGGGGCACTGCCGTGCCCCCAGATCTGCTTTAGGTCCCAAGTCTACGATTTTTTGTTTGTTTTGCTTTTGGAAAAATGGTAATTTGGTAAAAATTTCCAGATGTATCACTAGGAAAAAAAAAGGGAGGGGGGCTAAATTAAAATCGAATTCCTGTTAAGGTTCTGTTGCGATCACGGGATCACAAAATCTAATTCCACTGCTAACTGTACTCACGGTAAAAATACTGAATGCTTCCAAACTCGAATTTAAGTTTGTTGGTTTTTGGTGGAGATTATTAAGTTAACTAAGAAACAAGAAACTAGATAAGAATGGAAAAGATTAATTATTATACTATGCATTTAATATTATTATTATTATTAATGGGAAATACAGTAGTACTGAACACAAACACTCAAGTTACCACAGAGAATTTCAATATTTAGATGCAACGTACTTAACCTCAACCATTCAATCAAAATAAATCAGATAAATTCGTTCGCGATGTTTCTGAAACACAGTCGTCTTATGAATACTTTCTAAAAATGAGTTCCTTTCGAACTTTGAAGGGAATAAACATAAAGAACTGCTACTTTTTAAAAAGCTTCCAAAAAATAATAGGAAATCAAAATAATTCATTTTAAACCTCTTTTGATAAAATTCAAATAATGATTTTTAAAATATAAGAACTGTTATTTCCTCTGACAATACTTACTTCTCTGTCAGAAATGATTAATCAGATGAAAGTGATTTTTGAACTTTTCAGGCCATCTTAAAAAACCGTCTATTTCAGAGAAACTAAAGCCGTTGTTGTTGTGTTAGCGCCAAAGCAGTGAACTTGTGCCACATGCGTTGGTGGAAGGACCTTGTAGGTCTTCCCCTTCCATTACTGTATCGGATGTAGCCCTCGTAACAATACTGGCTTTGTTCAACGTATAACGAAGCAGGACGACTTCAGACAAGACACACAAAAAAGACAAGTTTATCGTCGCTATCACAACAGTTAATGCCTAATTAAAGCCCACGAACTTGATATTTGTCGATTATAAAGCCGATAGAGTTTGATGAACTAACTAGCGTTAATGCAACCGATTTCCTTCCACTTAATACAAAAAAAAAAAGACTTCCGCCAAATGAGACTTTACCAGACAGCAAACAAAAAATGATACAACCAATATTAGAAATAAAAAAACACATTTTGTGTCTGAAACAAAAGGAATTATGATTTGCGTCATCATTCTAACAGTATTAGGCTTAAATTCAACTCTTCTTCAAAGTTCGAAATATCTTATTTCTTAAGATGACTTTTTGTTTTAAACTGCTAAGAATTAATAGATTGTATTTAAATTCATTTAAGCTTTTTCCTGAAATACTGCCCTTCATTTGGAAGGTGGAGAACAACTTTTCTGAACTTCGTGGTTAAAAATTGTTAAAATAGATTTATTATTTTTAAAATTTTACATGAAAATACATATCTCCTAGATTACATAATAATTGCAAACGACGTATCAGCCTCTTAATAATTATAAAAGACTTAAAAATGAATTTCCTGCAATTAGCAAATGTTGTCGTTAATAAAATACAGAGTAACTTTTCAAATGAGACAGAGGCTACAATCTGAAGTTGATCATTTTATTTTATTTACATAGTGCTTTTTCGATCTCACCAACTTTTCATATTTACTGGAGGAAAGAATTGTGTCACTTAACAATAGCAATAAAAGATTGCATAAAATCATTGATAAACTTCAAAGAAGATACCGAAAGACAATACTGCTAATCAGATTAATGTAATAATACAAAGCGTTCTACTTATCCTGTAAAATTTGCATGTTGAGAATTTTACACGACGAATCAAAGACTTGTATTAACAATTACAAAAATGAGAAATAAAAACAAAAGAGAAAAAAAACTTTCACTCGAACTAGATAAGCTAATGTAGTTGTACACGAACACTGCATATCAAAGCATAATCCTTTATAAACTTGAAATTCTTGTTATTGTTCTTCTATTGCAGATACACACAAAGACACAATCTGAGGAATTCCTTTAAATTCGACGCTACAAAAGATGAAAGAGCATCTAACTCTGACCAGGAGGATCTCGGGAATCATTTTTAAGCAAAAACTCACTGCACAAAAACGATGGTTTTGTGTATTTTCTTCTTCATTTCTATAATCTTCAATAGAAACCTACTGTCTTTTAAATTGTTAGACATTTTTATATGGTTAACAATTGCATGAACATTGTTTTTGTAATATCAAGGTAATAACGAAATTACATTGATATCTTATTTATTTCTTTATCTATTTGATTTAAAATATCCAGCTTTATGTTTTAGTTCTGTAGTTAAGAGGTTGCTAAGACAAATATGTAATAAAAAGTAAGCATACATCAATGTTAAGATATAACGTAGTATGACGTTATACAACACATATAGTTCATAAATGATGTCAGAAACTCAACGACCAGAAACAATGTCCAAAGAATCTTAAGGTAAATCTCACTGAAGGTCCTACAATGAAGGTTCTACAATATACTCTCATATCAAAGCGTGATACTGACTGTTATAATAGTAATATTTATCGTAGTAATAGTTGTTCAAAGACAAAACAACAGTCGAGAAAACAGTGGTGAAATACCAAAGAAAAAACAGTGGTGAAATACCAACAGGTATCCAATCATGAACTGATTTAATTACAGAAAAAATTCTACAGAAAAAAAAAACCTGAAAAAGTACAATGAAATCCTATGATGCCAGTGGTGGGAATAATTTGATTGGCAAGATAAATAGGGATTATTCTTTTCTGAAGAAACACTGGAGAATCTTGTGTTGATATCTTAATTCTGAAGCACAAGCAAACACGCGCATTTACTTCGAACTTGCTGCCATTGCGTGTCTATCGTAGCTTTAATATGACAGCCTTCAGAATGATAAAAGATGCAATGGATTTTACTTCTGATAAAATCAAAACTGTCAGAAATAACGTTCAAAATTGATAATAAAAATTCTATTTAAAATTATTTAACAAATGTGATTCAGAATTTTGTTAACTTCTTTCTTTCTTTTTAAATTTAGGTTATTCTAAAGAAATAAATTGTTTTCTTCTGATCATTATCTGCTCAATTCAAATCTATCTATAATATTTTAAGTAAATTAGGCAGAAACACTGAAGATTTGTACTCCGACCTTTCTTCTATAAAACAAAGAATAACCTACTATGAATTATTGGCAACTTATCTCTCACTGAAACCAATTCGAAGATTCGTTGAACAGCAGTTTGTTCTTTACAAGCGTCTCATGATTTTATTTTATATCTAATATATTTAGCGATTTTGTGCAGATTTTTATTATACAATAGCTATAAAAAAAAGTATGTTAATAGATACATAATTACGAATAATTTTTGGCCGTATGATTTTGAGATAATGTTCAATTCACAACTTTTATATGCTCAAATAATAACTAAATGTTAAGGAATTTTGAAAAGTGGAGTAGGTTACAAATGCTACTTGGATTCATCCAATCAAAAATGAACAAAAAAAGGACGGAGAATCATGGATTTCTTATATTTTATATACTATATTCAATAGAGGAGGGAGAGATTACAAGACCACCTCCCCCATTTGTGATTACATTGTATACAGATTTGGCGGAAAACAAAAGTGTTATTCCAAGACTTTAGAATTTTATTTGAAATGAAATTTTAAGTAACTTTTTATTTATAGCCTACCTACATTTGACAAATTAATAAAATAAATATTGCAAAAATTATAAATTGAAAAACTGTGATAATAATATTATTATGATTATTATTATTATTATTATTATTATTATTATTATTACCATCATCTGCAATTTATCATGAAGGATTTCGCACACTGAAGACAGCAATCCAATTAAAAATAAATAAATAAATAAATAAATAAATAAATAAATAAATAAATAAA
>JAFIDM010012231.1:78497303-78608179 GCA_023159025.1 Thereuonema tuberculata
GAAATGGAAGATACTGAAAGATAAGTTTTCTTTCACACAAACACAATTATTTTATATTATATTTTATTTATTTTGTAATCAGTTCTTACTATCATCTGATTAAAATGCACTAATTTTAATCTTACAGATCTTCAACTTTTTTATTATCTTCCGGTTTAAATTTTTTATGACAATAATAAGTATCTAATAATTGGTGCATTGTATCTTTATATTAGATAGTTTAACAATGAAGTATAAACATTACAATTAAATATAGTGACTTAATAGAAAGAAAGCGTGCTATATGATTAATATCCACCTAATACAATACCGCAAGAAATATAGAACTGTATAGGCAGATAAATTTTTTAATCCTTTTGTATCTCTTTATTTATAAGAATTATTTTAATGTGATTTTATAAAATTGCAAAGCAATTTACATGAAAAAATAAAACTTCAACTAAATGTATTAGCCAATGATAAAGCTCTATTAAAATCAGCAATAATTATAAAGAAAGAAAATAATACGAAATTGAAAAGTAATTTTAATGCTTAGTATTCCAAATATTAATAGCAATAATGAAGTACAAATTAGTCCATTATCATTAACTTTAGATCTTTTGGTCAGTAATTTTTAAAGATTTATAATACATACACAATCAATAATTTAATGTATCACATTTTTAATATAAACACGATTATTTTTTTATCGTGATTTATAAAAAAGAAATTTCGGATAATACTCTAGAAAGCTATTAATTTTTACTTATTTACTATGGCATTTTATCTATTAACTACGAAGCAATTTCTTACGAAAGTACTCGTAGTTGAACTGGTTTGACTGATAGTTTATTCTTGAATTACTCTACAATCTTAATAACTTAGAAAATCTTGTTCAATTTTACCAAAACAGGTTCTGGCAAATCGCAGCAACTGGGCATTCAATTACATACAAATAAAAAGAAACACCGGTATATTGATACATAATATTCTTAAAAATTCAGAGTCATAAACAATTATTTCAAGTCCACAAGATCCCAAATAACAACAGGCTTCGTTGTGCGTTTCCTGTTTGATTGGATTTCCCTGACCTTTACTAACCTAATTTAATTCTCTGACTTTCCCTGACATAGCTCGTGTCTCATTTGGTGATTTGGTGTTCAGAGGTTTTGGCGTCAAAATTCTGTGACGGTTGTCTTTGTTTTTTGGTTTGATACTGTGGGCTCGCGATAAAAATATAATGGTGGAGCAGCATATAATGGACTTTAACACCATCCAGAAAAGACTGAAAAACTATACTGGTTAATGGGAACCGTGAACTTTTAATCGTTAACTAAACATAAAATTTGTTAATACGACTTCAATTCTTGGAATTAAGCAAGTAACGAGGCACAACGCTATAAGAAAGGATTCGCACCCTGATTTGTCATCGGGAAGAGACTGGGATAATATTTTAGTCTTGGGTAACTTTACGTTCTTAGGAACACAGACGATTTTATTCTGAGAAGGAAGTAACAATTACAGACGCCTATTTTCCAATCAAAAGAGAGAGAAAAAATCCTTCTTTAAATTATTTTGGAGGAGAGAAAAGGAAGCTTTCAAACAACCATCCAACCAAACAAAAAAGCAAGAGATAACGGATGATTAAACAATGGGGAAAGGTATATGCCCTTCCAACTATTACGCGTTTCCAACTACTCCTACAGATTGCTAAAGGCGTAACTCTACATACACTCATGCTTACTTTGAACTTCATAAGCACTTTTTTATTTTTTTAAAATTTAATTTAATAGCATATATTTGTATGCCATCTCTATACTTTCAACGTAGTACTTCTCAACAACGTTAAGGACAGTGACGAGCAATGGGAAGGGATTTAATGAACGCTAGGTTGAAAAGCTGAGGATTTCCGCTACAATAAACATGATATCAATTCATCAGTTAGATAAATAATAGATGGAGGAGCCTCGTGAAGGAATGTCTCCTATGAATAATTCGTGACAGATTTCTTATCTGGAACATCGGTAACAGGATATTGGCTTAAATGGGCGGTGCCTCTTTCAATTCACACCTGGCACTCACCTGCCTTCCTCCAATACGTTAGGAGTCATTACAAGTGCGATCGAAGCAAATTCTGCATTTTTATTTGTTAATGTGCCTCAGAGTTTGAAAAATAGTGAGGATTTGATCTCTTTTAATACCGGTTCTCATTAACCAAAAAAATCATTATCGGGAATAAAAAAATAGCGAAATAACCCGGTTATGAACGTCATTTTGGAAATGTTTATTTGACTCCGTTTATAAAACTAAAAATATCGAAGGTCAATTAAGGAAATGGAAAACAAAGAGCAAAAAAAAATCGGACAATCAGGACACATTTCAATCAAGCTTTTCCTAATCGAATAAATCTGCGTTAACTGACATCGTCTACAGTATTTTCATTAAATATTGATGTAAAGTTCATTAAAACTTTATCTAATGACCTACGTTTTTCCTTTTTTCCATCTATCTTTACAATTGTGAAAAGTTCAATAAATGTATGTAGTGTTGAGAAATATATCGCACGTTTCGCTGAATTTTCGTAGAAGGTGATTCGTAGGGGCTGTAACCTTCCATCTCTTCAATATTGCATTTGAAAACCGGTGAAATCCAACAGTCTGGACCTTTCTACTGTTCGGTTTCAAAAGGCAGACCTATCACTGGCGGACGATTTTACTCCGCAGAGGGGTAATACGCTGAGATGGGCACTTTGCTAAGAAATTCTTTTGGACATTTTCGCTTTTAAGAAAAAAATAACGGAGGAGCATTTTTGCAATAGTATTTATTCTTTCCGTAATTCTATCCCGGAAAGCGCAAATAGAACGCAACTACTAGTAAACTAACACTGATAAAAAGTAAACATTCCCTCTTTATTTCTGCTCGCCCTATTTTGAAGAAATCGAAGGAGACCTAACGCATGCGCAAAAGCGTTGAAGGCTCTCGTAAACAAAACCGAACTGTACTTGTTTTGGTTGGACAGTCATCGTTTTCGTTTGTAAGCCCTCTCACATATTTCCAAATCCAGAAAAAGGACACAATGTTTTTTTTTTTTTTGGTTGAACGGCTACGACTCCCAGAAGTTTGAAGATTATTTTTTTTTTCATTATTTTTTGATTCCCAAAAAAATGTATTTAACTACAATTTATCTGCATAATTTTTATCAAGTATTTGCTTTAAACTTACTTTCGATTATACATTTGTCATCTTTTATTTTAATGCAAAATTAAACTCAATCTTTGAACATCTGAAAAATTTAAAGAGAAAAAATAAAAAAAAAAAGAGAAGTTCCGCGAAAATTCTAAATCTTAATCTTATAATGTAGGCCTACGGATATTGAAGCAGACTCTTTATCTATTTTGTTTTCAAGCTTTAAATACTAAACGAGAGCAATCTAGTTTCTTTTGTTAACAAAAAAATTCTCAAAGTGATAACTGTGATAACTTGAAAGTGATGAATGCTAGAGACTGGAGTAGACTTCAAGCTGGGGAGATGAAGTTTCTTAGAGGTATAGTAGGGAAGACTCGATTAGATAGAATGAGAAATGAGGATATCCGGGAGGAGTTGGGGGTAAAAAGTTTGAGGAAAAAGGTGGAAGAGGGAAGGCTGAGGTGGTTCGGGTACGTGAAAAGAATGGAAGATGGTAGGACTCCTAAGGTTTGGCATGAGTTAAAAGAAGGAGGGAAGAGACCAAGAGGGAGACCGCGTAAGCGATGGCTGGATGATGTGAAGCACAGCCTGGAAGAGAGAGGCATCCCATGGGAAAGAATATGTAGAGAAGAGGCTTGGAAGAACAGGGAGAAGTGGAGAGGCGTAGTTAATTCCTAGACCCACAGCTGGTGGAACGGGAAAGGATATGTATGTATGTATGTATAACTGTGGCCATCTGCAGTTGATATTCTGAAACAGCTTATAACGCGTGAAACCTATGCTTTGCTTCATTTAATATTCAAAATTTACCGATTTCTTACAAATAGCAAAAATGATCTGAAATATTTCATTGAAAATGGCCTAAATATTACATTTAGGAATAAAACATTGCTGTAGATGAAAATCAAAGACATGGTTTATTTTGTCAAAGATTTATAGAGTAGTTTCCAATTACTTTATCCATTTTTGTTTTGTTTTTTCACCTAATTAGCTTTTTTTAAGATTTGGATCTGTCCTGAATTTTAAGCAAGACTTTTTTTTCTAATCCATTAGGATTTCTAAGACCATCTGGTTATCAATCGTCGATTACAGGAAGCTGCTACGAGAACAAAATTAGGGTTATGGTAATCCGAATGATTTGGATGATTTTTTTTTTATTTACGTTCCTTTTAAAGTTAGTTGAATTCCTTTTCCGTATTGGCAAATCAAACACCCTTTCATTTAAAAAAAACAAAATGAAATCGAAACTTTATTAATTGCTAACCCGGGACCTAAGTCAGAAGACAGAGAAGTCTACCCCTAAGCCGAAAAACTTTTTTTGTTTGTTTGTGAAATGGTATCATCATACATATCATAATTATATAACATATTTATGATATCATCTCCTCATTCCTGGGCATACTAGTGGTTGTATCACTTAAAACTCTGAAGAAGTAAACAACTCAAGCGGAATTCTCTTATTGTGGATCAAGAATCGCAAGTGACGATATTGTTGAGATCTAATACACAACAATCAAACTATCAATGATCTATTGCTTTAGTGAGGGACTTACACTAAAATGCAACAAATTCCTCATTTTTCCTCAAAAAGCGGAAAATGCGGAAAAAAGCAATTTCTCTTCGCTATCTACTGTCCTGTCTAATTAATGGAGATTTTGTTGTTTTTGATTGTTTTTCTCCTTAAAAACAGAAAACGTAAAAAGACCTTTTTTAAACTCAACTGACATAAACCCAACTAGCCTAACCTAATTCAACTAACTACTACAAACTTTATTGTTCTCATTTTTCTCTTAATCATTATTAATTGTTTTATGCTTCCTGAATTTAAAGTAGTTCAATATTCAGTAGAGTTTCAAGCTTATCATTCTTACATGTAAAGCAAATGGTGCACAAATTTAAGAGAAATATTTTTTTCTAAAAGTTTAAAAAATAATTGATTATTAACAAAATTAATCATAACCAAAAATATATTTAATATCCTGTTAATAAATTTATATATTTCAAAATTACAAATTTCAAAATCCAGTTTTAAAACGAATGTTATGAATCTTGTGAATTACAACTCATTTTTTGAAATAAATGTTCGAAAGCTGAATTTTTTATATTTTTCTTGAATAAAAAATTCAAAAATACCTCACTAAATTACCGAATTGTATTTTTACCTAATACCGATCATCATTATGCAGATTTGTTTTTTATTTATCTTTAAATTTTTTTTTAATATTAAATAAATTGGAATTAAACCTAATTTTTAAATAACTTGACTTTTTTAGCGAACCATTTGGTTGCTGTGTGATAGCGACCAAAATCAGTAGCTATTGCGTTTTACATTTTACTGTCCGTCCGTGTCTGTCCACACCTAACAACTCCCGAACGGAAGATCGGACCGACCAACGGACTTCACCATCGTGTTGAGAGGTCCAAACAACGTAGGCATAGTGTATTTTGAAGGTCCAACGCCCCCCCCCCCCCCCATGTTCGAGATAATCGCATTGTTTTCATTGAATTTCCGCTACTAGCTTAAACGTTAGAAATGCAACCATCTCATTTTAGTTGTTAGCTATAGCTTGAGGGTTAAGATTTCGGATTCATATACTGAAGGTTCAAACCCGTATATCTTGCTTTTTTTTTTCTTTCTTTCTTTTTTTTTTTTCCTCTTAATTTTTTTTTTTCTCAATGTCTGTGTGGGGTTTTTTGTTTTTGTTTTTCTAATTTTCTTCTTAATTTTTTTTTATTTATTTTTCTTTATATTATTGTACTTCCTTTTTTTATTATTATTTTAAATTTTTTGTATAATGATGGGTCGCCGTTAAATTTATGCTTTAGCACAAAATTATATTCCCTTGTATTCGCTTTTATTTGCGCGCAATATAAAAACTAATGGCTACAATAAAACAAAAACTAAACATCTCACGATAAAGCCATATTTTTGTCCATTAAAATAATGTTCGTGATATTTTTGTTTTGTCTATTTGCTTTTTAAGTTTTTGCCGCGATTTCTTAAGACACAAAAAAACAAAGCAATGATTAGTTGAGTCATAACAAGAGAAGAAATACCAGTTCCTTGGTCTAGTGACCAGTTCGACCCAGATGGAGTCATTACGGGACTGCCCTCATCTAAGAGATGCTGTATTTGGATGTTAGCGGCTACTGGAAGCATTTCCATGGAAAATACATCACGAACGTAATGACAGTCTTGCTCTCACCTTCCCAACACCTGAACGCCTTTTCCTCATGCAAAGATGCTCTTTGCAAAACAAAAAAGAAAGAAAGGGGATGGGGATGATGAATAGTAACAATAAAAGTTGAATGTTCTGACGGTTTGTCATGTCGGCAAACAGAGCAGGTATTCAGCAGGTGTCAACAAAAAATTGTTAAGTGCGCGTTTTTTGTTAACTTACAGATTCTGAGAATAAATTCATCTGAATTTAAAAACAGAATTAAATAAATGCAGGAAATAAAAGTAATGAAATTTATATGACATAATTTAAGAATATTTGCATTTTTTTTATTTTTTTTTTGTAATTCTTTCAAGGAACATGTAATTAGTAATACATAGTCTTACTTATAGATATTACTACAGATTACATACATTGTAAAGTATTGTTGGCAGTTATTTGTGAAGATGTTGATTTCTTCAAAGATAAATTATGAAAAATTGTTTATTCAAAGAAAATTTTGGAAAATTGTTTATAATAATGATTATAAGAATGAAATGTGTATCATACGTCACAAAGAAGGTTGTACGTTCTCTATCATGCATGTGTCTAGTTGCAAATTTTATGATTGTTATTATTTCATTCCGAATTATTTTCGGTAAAAGAAATGATGTATTTCTTTTCGGATAACTTGAGAAAGGAGACCGGTTAGGTCTTTGAAATATTGTTATGGAGAATAAAGAAGATAGGAGTTATATCAGGATAACTGTATTGTTGACAGTGTTAAGTTCCCTATCCACATTAAATCGACTGGATAATAGTTATATCATCTAGCGATTTCTTTCAACTGGTCATTACTCCTCAAGGATACAAATGATATTTACAGGCTATTAAACTTATCCGAGACCTTTTCCTCGCCCAAATATAAAATATTAGCCCAATCGGCCGGATAGTTTCGGAGGAAATAGATTACAAAGATCATCTTCCGGTTTCCGCTTTTTAAAGATAATTTCTGAAGAGCTTGACTTTTTTTAAGAAATCTTTTAGTGCAGAGTCGTTGCATGGTGAATACGTGGCGCCCCAAGAATTAAAAACTTACACATAATAGGCCTACATAAAAAAAAATACATTAATAAGCTCACCTTATAAATTACAATCAGAGGAGTTTTGGCAGATATCTAATAAAACAACTTCTAAACAAAAAAAAAAGTGCTTCCGAACCACAGCCGGCGCCCCTGGAAAGTTAGAGCCCGTGTGCGAAGCATACATTGCACCGTATATCGCGATCTCTATGTTTTAGTGGTAACCATCGCTTTGGTGAACTTTGTTAAAATGCTAAAAATCATCAAAATCGGTTGCGTCGTTCTCCAGAAAAAGCGCGAACACAGTCTTTCAATTGTTATATAAAGGATAATCGCTTCGCTCGATTTAATGAAATTTCATCATTGTTTACGGTTTTCTTCAGTAGATTGAAAAAATATTATTTTTCTTTGATATAAAAAAAAAAAAAAGATGATGATTGGTCACTTTATGTTTTTAATAAAGTAGAACAAAATTCAAAAATTGTAATAATAATATTTTTTTAATGCATTAACTTTTCAAAAAGTACAAACCAATTTTAAAGTAATTTTTGAATCAATTTAAGATAAATTGCCTTTATTAAAAGAATTAAAAAAATTACAAAAAAAAATCCACCCATTGTAAATAACCAAAAGAAAATAATGGGAAATGTTTCGTTAAAAGTAGGTCTCGTTTTCAAAGGAATTCAGAGCGAAATGAAACCTAGTGATGGAGCGAAAAGAACAACATGACAGTGCATTCTTTAACGAATTGAGACACAAAATAAAAAGAAAGGATTGTGACAAGGACATCTCTATTATATGCAAAGTCTGACAACCTTTTTTTTTTCCCAACTAAGAAAAAAAAGCTATTTTTATACTCAATATCGGTTTCGACTGTAAAAGATGTAGATCTTGTTTTATAGGTATATCCTATTAAGTATCTAATTTATGGTAATCTTATCTTTTTATTGTTTTGTATATATATATATATATATATATATATTATCAATTCATTTCTTGGTGAGGGATATTGAAATAAATAAATATTTAATATTTTAAATATTTAATTTCCTAAATGATTAATCGAAAAGAAGTGTTAATTTCATTACCTTCAGGGCCATCTTAACAGCAATGTACACCCTAGGCAAAGCAATGCGCTGCGATCTTAAATATTTTTTTTTTTTTTTTTTTTTTTTTACAGACTGTATTGCTGCTTGAAAGTTGGGACATTAACAATTTGTAATAAAAATAATGAATGTACTGAATACATCCATTATTTTAAAGACATGTAAGAACAATTATTGAATAATATCTCGAGTAATAATAATAATAATAATAATATTAGTAAAAATAATAGAATCTCGAAGGTTCTTTTCTTTGACTTAACTTTAGTCTCTTTTTTTCAATTTGAACTTGTTTTTCTAATTAAATTTCCTCAGAAAAACAATTTATAAGCAGAATAACGGCAAAGAAAGAGCGAATTATTTGAAAAAGCAATGTTTATTTATTTATTTAATATTACTTTTATCTATTCAATAAACTATAACAATTTTCAAAATCACTCTTTATAAACCAAAGTACTACTAAAATAAATATGTCGGAATCTGTCCCATTCACATTAGAAATCTCACGAATCCCTGCTTTTTTAAATAACTGTCAAGGTTCTTTACGTTACTTCCCTTTAAACTCCCAATGGATAAGCTTCAGCAAAAGAAATATCATTAAAAATTAAGCAGTGTTTCGTTACTTTCGTAGGAAATAAATTATGTAATAAATAACAACTATTTACTTGTTTTCAATACGATTATCAACACAGATAACTCAAAGTGTTATTGAGTTCAAGTGGTGCAAGAAAAAGACTTTGTTATTCCTGTGGAAAGACTTACTGTTTGTTTTCGGATTTAAATAATAATAATAATAACATTGTGTTTATATAAAGTTAAGGAAATAAAAGATTAAAATAATGATTATTCAATTTCATTTTTGTTCGAGGGGATTAAGGCGAAAGAAAAGGTGACAAAGAAACAACTGTTCCTTAACTTGAACTGTATTAATGGCAATGGAATAACCTTGAAGACAAGTGGCAGGTCTTTGCATACCGAGTAATTAGCTTATTACTTGACTGTCTTCGTGGCTGACATTGGTATTCACTGGCCACCCACGTCTCAGTTTCACCTTGGGTTTCAACAGAATCAGGTTGGTTCAAAAGAGAAGTCGCGAGAACAAGGCCAGTCTGTGCCAAGTTATAATTCCGAATATCGACCCCGCAATCAAGGATGAAAGGTTGGGAGAGGATGAAATGGCAGATCGCTATGGGGGTGGGACAGCGAACCAAAACAGAGGTGTCATTCTGGGAACTAGGAAAGAAGGAAATAAACAAAGCGGGGAAAGAACAGACACGTCTTTATGTCTTCAAAGCATCTCTTAAATAAAAGGAGTATTGCACGCACAAACTGACTGCCCATTGCATCTGCTCATTTGCATTTGTTTGTCAAAAAACAAAATCCATGTTTCCTGCAAGTTATTATAATATTTTTGGGATGGAAAGATTATTGCGTGCTAGGGAAAGGTTGAAAACAGCTTTCAAACACCTACTTCAATTTCCTGTTCTATTGTATCTATTTTTTTTTTTTTTTAAATGAAACAATTCAACTTTTTTTTTATTCCGTTAAAAAGTCCAACCCACAGATTTTCGCTGTAGGTCTACTGGCTTCACTATAGACACTAAAGTAAAGCAAATTAAACTATTTTGTTTGTGGAAAGTTAAGAAAAAGGCATTGTCCATCAGTTACGCTTCATTGAATTTAAAGAGGCGAACTAGTAAAAAGCAATCCTCAAATCAAAATTTAGACCATAGCTGAATTAAATAATAATAAATACCAGATTCAATATAATTCTTAATATTAAGTTAATTCTTAAAACAAGTATTTATATTTATATATTATCGTGAACAATACGATCTCCTTTTAAATAATAGACTATATGTCTGATACAAACAGTAAAAACTTCTCATTTTAATGAAAATAACTAAATAAATAAAGCTGTGTTACTTCCCTAAGTTGTTTAAATCCAATAAATTTTAACATATCAAATCAGAGTAACGACGATTGCTAAGTAGATTATAATGCGTTATTGGATAGTTTTCAAAAGCTAAAAATCTGGTCTCTTGTTCGTAAATATACATGTCCAATTTCAAGATGATCTGTGCAGCGGTTAAAAATTCACAAACACACATACAGACTGATTGATTTTATGTGTACTTAGGAAAGTAAGCTAAATGAATAAATAAAAAAAATAAAAAAATAGAGATGTAATATTTTGTTGCTCCCTATAATTACTATTAAAAGAAAGGAAATAGTAAGGTCAGCACCATGCTCTGTCGCCTTAATCACCAGAATATTATTAATTTAGTTTAGAGAGTGGCAAATGTTTGTGAAGCTACAGATACATATTACATAATTATTACTATAATGGTACTACAGGATCTGCAAACAAAATCTAAACGATCAACGAAATTTTAAATCATTTTACTGCAATGATCTTATCTAGGCCTTTTAAGCTTATCATTACGTAAATTTATTCATTCTACAAAGAATTTTAAGCTTTTCGAAACTCATACAAAGTTGACAATAATTTAATGTTTACGAATATTAATTCGTTGTTTAATATTTCAGCATTGATCTTACGACGGAGAAACTCCTGATAAAAGAGACTTTGTTAAACTATTAATAACCTTTACGAGGAACTCTACTTTAATACACGGTACGTGCGTATTTATTTTGAAATGAGAAACTAATGGATTCTGCAGAAAACTCCCAAATCCCAAGAGGAAGCCAATGCTCAGCATTAAATTCAAAAGATAAACCTTACTTTAACAAAACTGAATCAACGCAGCCGTGATTTAAACGGTGTTAACTTGATTTTCGTGACATTTCACTTTTTTTGGCACATAATAAACTATATTTAACACCAGACAAGTTCACCAGATGTCTTTCATGAATATTCATTGGTAACTAAAAGAGATGGAACGGGGGTGGATTATTTAATTTACTGTTAAATTAATTCCAGTAGCTGCGAGGGCAATGTCATCTGCGTTTCGTTTATTTAGTTAATGTTTTTCTTATCCTCGCAACACGAACTCTCGTTTCCTGGTCTTCATCTGCTGTATAATAATTCTCATCAATGGGCAAAAAGAAAAAAAAAGAAAGAGCAGATCTATTACGTCTTTAAAAAAAAAATGCATCCTTAATTTCAGGAAATGATTCATTATCATCGCCTGTCATGTATAAAGAAATTACACTTTTCTTAAATATGCTTTTATAAGAAAGAAAGATAAAAAAAAATACAGTAAAAAGTTCATTAACAATCATTTAACACTGGAAAAAAAATATATTTATTCATATATTCAGTTTCTAAGAAACGCAAGAAATTATATAAAAACTTGAATATTATTTGTCAAAAGCATATCTATAATGTTTCTACAAAAAGGTAAATTTATTATGACAAAAGGTTAATAAATAAAATTGCTACAATTAAAATAAATAAATATCAAGCATTGTTAGTCGCTGACAAGAGCCAAGAAGTTATTGAAACCTTTTCTTCGCAAATTAAGTTAGAGTAAGGGTTGTTATTATATTCCACTATCATCTTATAGATTTGTAAGATTATTTTTTATTTATATTACATTAATTAATTGAATTATTTTATAATAAACAGATACTCTGCCTGAGGCCCTCATCACTTCATCTCTTATCGTCGTTACATAATTACACTCAAAAGCTCATTAACAGCGGGTGTTACGTTCCTGGAAAGCCCCGCGGTTACTGAACCATTGATCGTTTAGGAAAAATGGGATTAGGTTCCCGCGGACCCTCTTCACTATTCACTTTCATTACCTGTTACTATAAATATATAATTTCGTGATAAGGAACGTTTCTTATGCTACAGTAGTTATTTTATAAAGGTATTTTATTATGCTTGTGTTAACAACACTCACGCATAAAAGGTTTAATATAAAATATGTAAATACACCCTTTAACACTAAAACGTAATAAAATTAATACAGCAACTTAACAAAGAACTCATGCATAAAAGTTGAAATTTAATTAATTAATTTTAAAAACAGCTTAAAACACTGAGAACACATGCAGAATTATCAGAACGACGCTGCGCGATGGTCAATCAGATTTTTTTGCAGTACGAAGATGAAGGTTATTATATTCTTGCTTCTAATTCCATAATGCTATTACAATAATTTCTTTTCAATTTAAAGAGGTATTTGACGTGATTGCTCTTTTGTTGTACAACAGAAGCTGCACGTGCAATATTAATTGAATATTTTAATTTCGGTAGAATCATGGATAAATGTAAGGATTTCGTTTTTGTTTTGTTTTTTCTCTTCCCTAAATTAGTGGTTCTCAAATTGTAGTCTGCGGATCCCCAAGATCAGTAAGAAGAAACCTTCTTACACGAGAACACGAGAAATATTTAGTTTAAAGGGATATTTCTCCAATTTATTATGACAGGCCAACTGTCATTTATCTAGGCTATATAACTAATTATTTACCTTTCCCTCATTAGATGTCGTTATCATATGCTTCTCATATTAGCTCTTAACCAGAGCTAACCAGAGTTCAATTTTTCACTGTTCACTTACGAACTTTGAAATACCCACAAGTAATGCGCACACTTTTGTTAAAAAAAATTTACTTACTTTAATGTTGTTTTTTTTTTTTTTTTTTTTTTTTTTTTGTTTCGTTTTTTTTACCATGACCTCTTTGGCTAAATTTCGTCCTGTTTTTACCAAAATCAATAAAATATCCTCACAAAAAATATGAATCTTCTCTGAAAGGTTGAGATTAGTAGGATCATAGTTTTAATTTGTAACAATAATACTTGTAACAATAGTACTTGTAAAAATAGTACTTCCTACAGACCGGGAGACCATGGACATACGTCGGGAGGTTTTCGACTTTAAAATGATATTACAAAGAAAACTTATAATACTCTGAAGTACATATGTTAGTAAATAAATTTCTGAATTAAAAATATATTTTGGGGAAGTCACTGAACTTTCTCGAGTCTCAAACGATCCTTGGCAAGAAACGTTTGGAAATCACTGAAATAACATTAGTATAGATCAAAGCTAGCTACATCGTCGCCTCCTGTTATATCGTAATATAAAATCGCATACACACACAGAAAATAGTTACACCAGAAAATAGTTTATTTATAGATTCAGACAAAATTGTAACAAAACTATTATTCCATTGTGTCTCCGTTGTGTAGAATTAATTTTTCATTAGATATTACAACTGCCTTCAACGTATAATTTTCCACTCAACAAAATATAATGTTCTGTTAGTGAATTCCAACTTTTCTCATCACCAAGGAAAATGATAGAAGGAAAAAAAAGACGGAATTATTTTGATGTAGTCATGCAGAGGGAAAAAACAAAAACAAAAATAAATAAAAACTCACAGGAAAAAAAAAAGAAAAGCCTACACAAAGATAAAATTATTTTGTAAGATGTTTTTTTTTTTTTTTTTTTTCAACTTTTGATATAGTTAAAAAATATAGAAGTTTCCAATCACATTTTGAAGACAACAGAAAAGCTGTGGTTAAGTAACAAAATAATGAAAATATGAGATTATTTCAAAGCAAAGTTAAGTATTAAAGTATTTCTCTAAAATGAAGTTAAAAATACAACTTTATGTTGAAGGAATTTTTTTTTTTTTTAGCAAAATAATATGAAAGATGCTTTTTTCATTATATTGTAATGTGAAAATACATATAACTATATTTTTTCTTCACAAATAGAGTCAATAAATAATCCTAATCTCTTAAACTAAGATACCCAATGATACTTTAAAATTTCAAGTTTCTTCTAATAGAAGAATTTGTCTCTGTGTAACAAAAAAAAAAAGAAAATCGTACTTTGATGACATTAAGAATTTGATTGTTTACTGAACAGATTAAATCTCCTAACTTCTGTGTTAACATGATTTAAAGCAATTGTTCTTGGAATGGTTTTGGAATCTGTCGCCGTGCGATTTTCGACAATCCAATCCCAGAAGAAACTGATAACTTTCTCCAAGTAAAAATTTGAAAGGGATTTTTTTTTTTCCCACCTCACGATTTCCAACTTCACTCCTTCCACCTTTGAAAATATACTAAGTTAGATTAACTGAGGCAGAAATCTATTTTGTCGCTCTGTCTATCATAACTACATCAGTCGGAAATCTCTATTAAAGAAAAAAGCAAAATTCGTTGTTGTGAACCTAAATTACAGTAAATGAGGCCGAACTTATCTTGACACCCCCCTCCCCGCACTGCTTTATACTTCACGACTGTATCTCTCTCCTCATACACTACTAAATTAATACGCAATTCCGTGTTTATATAAATAAACATATCTGTTGAAGCCTTTCAGGTAAAAAAAAAAAAAAAGAAAATAGTCGTATCTTACCCTCTTCGTGTATTCATTTGAAATGCTACTAAAAAAAATAAAAATAAAAAAAATAAACCTGTTCCCCAAGTGACGAAACATCTTGCATTTCCCTCTCAACAACTAGCTTTATAACAACACAAATGGCTAATATAGGGGTGAGCGCAGTGGGAACAGGAGAGACCAACAACCGAAGGTCACAGTGCATAACACCTAGGTCAATTCTACGCAATCGGGGCTGCTTTTCACGGTTTACAAGAAGCTTCCAGATCCTACAAATAAAGCTGATAAGAAACAGTAGCGCTGCCAGGATCTGATCAACCGTAGTCCAATAAAACCTTCATTTCCTTCAAATTTATTAATATACAATATTTTGAGATATTACTAAAAAGTAATGTAAAAAGTGTAATTTAAACGTGATTATTTCTTTCTTAAAAAAAAGAAAGGATTGGAATTACCAGTTACATAGGATTTAAAAGGGTGAGAGTTTACGACCTCAAATCCTTGTTGTCTGTACTATATTTGGCAAACATTTATTAAAAAAAAAAAGTATTTAATTTATTGATAATAAAATTATCGAATTCCGACATCTTATGTTCCCATTTTTTTTTAAATATTTTGAATTCTTTACTTTTATCAAGGTGTTTGTATATGTTATCGTGCCATTTTTTTTATTATATATATAGTCTAAATATTAGTTTATTAGAATCGTAAAAAAATAAAACGAACAAAACTATTAAAGATTACATAACTACGAATGACGTAATTTGTAAACATATATGTACGAATATATATATATATTCGTAAAGAGCAAATCGTGGTCTTATAAAGCCATAAAATAAATCTTAAAAAATAAATCTTAATAAAGCTTAAACCTGAATTATATAAAGTAACTCCCAAAGTGACTGTTCGTTCATTTATTTATTTATTTATTTATTTATTAAAAATGTATTTATTTATTTATTTATTTATTTATTTGTTTGTTTTACAATTAAAAAAAATATATAATTTTACGTTAATTTATTTAAATTTAATAAATAAAAAAATAAGCTCTCAATAAATTTCAAAATCTACTTTTAACTGAAATAAAATTTTTAAGTCGTGTTTCTCGTGGGGAAATTATAAGAAAACCGTCCTGGGCAGCAGCGCTTTATTTAAACAATTAACTCGCCAATAGAAATGAGAACTCGACTATGACGAATCCCGTGATCGTTTCGAAGTAATTAATGTTACCTGAGAATCAAAAATACTTTTAATAACACGTAATTTAATAGCTAATTCAAAACACTGCAAGAGGATCCCAATCGGAATATTACATTTCACTCAAATATTCATTAGAACATTAACTGACACCTAAGTTTAATTCGTTTAAAAATAAAAATAACAAAATGGAAAAAAAAAATCAAACTCATTCAAAGCATTGTTATACTTAGATAAACATTTCTTTTTTATTGGTTGAAATTTATTCTCCAATGTAAAAGCTGACATAATTGAATCTGACAGCTGCACAATCTCACTTTTTTCCGTTCGGCCTACGGCTGTTATCTGATCTTATTTTTCAATTTCAACCATGATCCCATTCTTAAAGAATGCTAATAATTATCGATCACTTAAAGATATTTGAAATAATTCGTTCTATAATTTTTAAATAAGTAAATTTTACTTTTTATTTTATTTTATTTCCAGAGGTGCAATTAAAAATCATTAAAAAAAATAGAACATCAAATATCGTAAGAAATTAATAACAAAAATAATAATTATAATAAAAATAATTATTCGTTTATATTTAAGTGAAGCATAAATGATTCAATGTAATAAATGTTCTATACAAAAGTTCTACAACTATAGTGCAAAACCAATTCAAAACCTAATTTATTTATTTTTTTTTTTCAAAGATTTTTTTTTTTTTTCATATAACCTATTTTATATACATTAAAAATGCACTTAAGATAAACAGAAAAATTTTACGTTTGTATTTAGTTCCAATTTGTAATATCTACAGTATGAAAAATGTATGAAAATGTATGAAAAATCATGAATGAAATTTTTCATTATTAATGTGGTCTGATTTTGACTGAATGACGGACGGAATGGGTTACAATAGTTCAGTCCTGAATCAAGTAGCTGTTAGATCTTAAATTTCAACTTACTTTTCTTAGCATTAAATGCAAAATAAAGTGAGTTGCTAATGAAATAAAAAAAAATCATAACGTTTTATAAACAAATTCTTATTTCACATGAATCTGAAGGATTTAATAAAACTGTAAATATTTATAAAGATCGTTTCTCTGCCAGGAACAATTTATTTTTTAATATTACTTATTTTTAAAAATACTTTAAGAACTATGACACCGCGTTGTCGGGATGAAAATGTGAAAACAAGACTACATTTTGAATTCTCGTTGATATTCACTTCTAAATAGACTTTATAATCATATGGAATATCCCGCTAAATTCAATAAAGCAAATAAAGGAATAAAATTTTCCACTTCTGCTACTAATATCACACTTTGACCCAGATATTAAACGAAGAATCGTTCATGAGTTTGTTATTAAGCTGTTCACTATCGTAAATTGCCATGACTGCAGCTTCATAGGATGAATTCAAATGAACATTGGACAAATAAGTATATAAACTTTCTAAAGTATACATTAGACAATGAGAGAAATTTATAAAATGACGAAACTAATTTAAAAACTAAAATTACCAAAAAAAAATCTATATTACTAAAACCTTTTATTTCTCTGTCTGTCCGGCGCAATTGTTAATTTCCTGTGAAAAAATTTCAACAATGAAACGTTCGCGACGGGAATCGAACCTACAACCTTTGATCCGAAGTCAGACGTCTTATTAGGCCACGGAGACTATATTCAAATTATTTTTTCTTATCAATCCCTTTGTGCGTGTGGCGCGCAATGAGAAAAGAGTCAGAGAAAAAACAAAATAACTCATTAATTTTAGCCTACTATCAATAGATTAAAATTTAAATTTCAATGTTCATTTTTTTTAGCTTATCCCAACTAAAAGCAGTCACATTGTTATCCCGTCATTCTTGACGGGGCGTATATGTTGTAGTTATTAATATTATGGATTACAAGTGATAAACTCGAAAGACTATTTCACTAGTTTTCTTTCTATTGCTTTCAAAATGTTTTCATTAGGTGTCACTGGAAGATTCTCTAAAATCCTTTCTAATTAACTTATTCGTAAAAATCCTTTTGCACTTGCATATCAATTTTTTTCTACTGCTGTGAAAACTCGATTTTCAAGAAATATTTAGACTTTTCAATTTTAAATTCCTCTTTGTTAAACAACAATCGATGAGACCAACCTGTTTATCAAGTAACATCCTGGAACAGCTGTTTCACGCTCTTTGGCGATCATCAGCGAAGAGCAGTCACCAGTAAACAACGAGGTCTCAGTACGTGGCTAATAGAATAATCGTCGGAAGCGCAGAGGTGCCTCAAAAGAAAAAAATAAACAAATGCCAAAACTTTAATATTGTTTATTTTTTGTTTTGAGGTACCACTGCGCATTCGACGATTTTTCCTATTTCTTAAGTTTAAACTTTCATCCTCATACTGGAATTTCTAAATACTTTTTGAAGAATAATGTATGACATGTTTGAACCTTACCAAGAAGATTATTAATTCTTAAAAATAACACTTAATGAAAATTTTGTTACTTTATAGAAAAAATAAATAACAAAAAAACAAAAAAGAGGTGAATATGATTAATATTGTAACGTGATACTAAATTATTTTTGAAGATTGAAGGTCAAAAATTAATTATAATAGGGAAAAACTAATTATGAATATAAAAATATAATTAAGAGTTGTTTAATTTAATAAAACTTAAAATTTATTTATTTATTTAATTTATAATTTAAAGATAAGCCTAAAATATTTTCTACTTTTCGACAAAAAAAATAAATAAAAAAAAAAAAAAATTACGCTTACCATTTGTAAAAAAATTGGTTAAATTATTGTTGTTTTGATTGGAAGTGAGGAAATGTATACAACCCATCCTCATTCAATGCCCCCACTTGAACTCCCTTCTCACATTATGCCACATTAATTTCGGAAATGGCCTTGAAACTTTTCGCAAAGAGAGGGGGGGAAGAGATCATCCCCTCTCTTCTGGTTGATTTTTTTTCGTATTTATTTATTCGTACTTATTTTAAATATTAATCCCAGCGTTCAATGACTTCTGGGGACGGACTGAGCGGCATGCTTCAACTGCCGACAGCCCAAGGGCACCAGTGGCTGAGCCACGTTGCAACCAGAGCCTCATCGTCATCCGGCCTTTTGAGTTCGCCAAAATAGCAGGGGATGGATCAGAAACTTCAGTGGAATTATTACGAAATGATCGGCGAATGGAACAAATGAAAGGAAGCGCTCACAATCGAATAAACCAGAACATCAACAAACGAAATATATTTTCACTCATATTATTCTATGCTATATTTTCTTTTACACACGCGTAATCACCATTTAATCTAAACACCTCCTTCCGTGAAGGGAAGATAACTCAAAGAATGGAGATACCAAATTTTAAGAAGTATTAAATTTAGAAATATACCAAAAAGATATTTATTTCATCTATCTACATCGTAAAACGGGATGGTTCTCATTATATTTTTAGTATTCTGAAGCATGTGGACTGCTCTTTTGTCTTTTTTTTTTTTTTTTTTTTTTTTTTGTACAAAACAAAAAGACATCATATTTCCGAAATCTTTTGGTTGCCGGAACCAAGGACTTAGTTTCATTTTTTTCTTTTTTCATCTCCCAGGACAAGTGAAATATTCAAAGATTCGACAATACTGTTGGTTTTCGAAAGCCAGACCAACCACTGGTGGACGATTTTACTCCGCAGAGGGGTGATACGCCGAGATGGGCACTTACCTAAGAAATTCTATTGGACATTTTCGCTTTTAAGAAAAAAATTACTGAGGAGCATTTTTGCAATAGTATTTATTCTTTCCATAATTCTTTCCCGAAAAGCGCAAATAGAACGCAGCTACTACTAAACTAACACTGATAAAAAGTAATCAACCCCTCTTTATTTCTCCTCACCCCTACTTTGATGAAATCGAAGGAGACCTGACGCCTGCGCAAAAGCGCTGAAGGTTGTCGTAAACACAAACGAACAGTATATTGGCAAATGAAGATGTAAATATACAAATGAAATAAATAAAACAAAATAATTAAATAAGTAAATACAGTAAAACCCCGTTATTACGCTCGTCAAGGGACCGTGACCTACAAGCGTAATAAGCGGGATAGCGCTATAAACGGGGAATGATTTATATAATGGGGAAACATTTAGACACCATTTTACAGGAAAGATACTTGATTCTGAAATAGATATAATGCAAATGTGAGCTTATTTCCTATTAAAAAAATCTTTGATTGTGGTTTGCCGTGTGTGTATGCTACTGTTATAAATTATGACATTTTCAATGCAGTTCAAGAAACTATTAACATCAATTGATACTCCACTAGGAGCAATACAAATATATTTTCGGAGCAGTTTTAGTGCACTGCCCGCTATTTCACGCGCCTTTTCTTGAATGATTGGGTCACTTAATGGCACTAATGCATCACGGGACTGATGAATCCATTCAATTAGAATTTCCTCGGCATCTTCACATTTTCCACACTACTTTTTTACGTTTGCAACCATCCTTCGCTGAATTGATAATTCCATTCTTATTTTTTATTATTGTTCTCAGACTGGATCAGGGAATTCTTAGATTCTGCGAAAACCTTCTGATTTAGTGTAGAATTCTCGTCGTACTTACGAAGAATTTGCAATTTTTCACTTATAGAAAGGGATTTCCGCTTCAAAGAGTTCGAAGATTCCCTCCTACCAGGGAAAGAAAAGAATCGTGACAGTGTTACATTTCTTTTCGATACCAAATTTCCGATACAAAAAAGCGCTACAAGCGGGATTTGAAGCGTTATAAGAGGGTAAAAGTATACAGAGTTATATAGAAAATTCCAGGGACCGCATGAAAGGAGCGTAAAGAACGGGATAGTGCTATAAGCGGGAGCTTAATAACGGGGTTTTACTGTAATACCAATCGGAAATATTCAAAATTTTAAAATTTGGTTGGCTACAAAATATTTAGAACAAAAAAAAAGTATTAGGCAATGTTATTAGAATAAAAAATTTTCTTAAAAAAAGTTTCTTAAAACTTAACATTAAAAAATTCTGAAATAACTAAAGCATAATAATAATAATAATAATAATAATAATAATAATAAAATAAAATCGAAAGCAGAATGGAACAAGTACACACATCCTTTGTTTTCTATCTCCAAAATTATTAAGTATATTTACAACTGTACCAATAAATGTCTACGTAAGAAAATCATCATTGTAATATTTAAAAAATAAATTAGATACAATATATAATATATTTTATATCCGAATAGTTTTAGGTTCCGTTAAGAAAAGACATCCATTATTCTATTTTATTTAAACTGAAGTACATTCTGTTTTATTCTATGAAATTTGTCTCTATTTACAGTGTGGCTATAAATAGACGATATATCTCTGAAAAGAATATTAATTTTATGACGCCATTAGCTGAGCTCTGAAAGGATAATGAGGTTGAACACGAGAAAAAATCATTTATTCCCAGCATCTATACACAACATCATAGTTGAGTCACACAAAAGGATCAACTCACGATCCATTACCTAAAAAAAACATTTCAAAAATAGTAATAAATACAAAGCAAATATTTTTCAGAAAAAAAAAAAAAAATATCAAGCTTCCATCTAACAAGATAAATTTGCTCTGGAATGTTGTGAACAATTTCCTGAAAACTCTGTTTTTCCATAGTTTATTTGAAATATTTAACTTTGTTGATTGAGTTGCTAAAAAGTACTAAAAACAATGGTTACCGGTAGTAAAAAAAAAAATTATTAAAAAAAAACCCAAGCTGCCAAAGTAATTCAGTCTCTTTGAGACTAATATATTGTAGTGTGTTTCGTTTTATAAATTGTAGATCTAACGGTATTATTGTTTTTTTGTTATTTGAGAATTCTAAAAAGAAAAAAGAAAAAAAAAATGTTTTTGATCTCATTTGTATAAAAAAATATGAATTAAGATATCCTGTGTTAGGTGGGTGAAAATTCAATCGTAAACTCTCAAATTTGATGTGTTTGCTGTCGTTGATTTCACTCCTATTCTGAAGGAATAAATATTCAAGGAAGTCCTGGATAAAAAAAAATAATAATAAAAAGTTTTGTTTTGATTTTCAGTTTGGTTTTTTGTTTTTCTCCAATTAACCATAAAAAAAATCAGGGTTTTTCAAGAAGGATTCGAAGCAGGAGTTCTATTTATTAAACCATTGACCATTTATTTAACCATGTCTTGTGACTTACAAAGTTTGTGAAATGTGGAAAAAGAAAAAAAACGGAAAATTTTGAAAATATATATATATATATAAGAAAAAAATAGTGACAATTTTGTAAGGGGCTTTTTTTTTTTTAATATTTAAAGAAGTTCACTAACTGAGGAAAGAAACCTTACAGTCTACTTCTTAAATAATAATAACTGTCAAAGAATTTCATCATAAATCCAAAACAACTAAAAATACATCCACGTATTCAATAAAAAAACACAGAAAACAAACATTATGAAAACATATCACATAACTCGAAAATTTATGAATATTTAATCTGACCGTAAATTTGTGAATAAAAATATAGTAATAATAATAACAAATAATAATAAATTATTCAGTGATGCTGGTGAGGAAAACCCGTGCAATGTAAAAATACATCTATAAAGGAGCTTAACAAAGATGATAATAGTAATAATAATAAAAATAGTTTTAATTACCGAAAAAAAAAATTACTTTCTTGGAGAAGAGCAAAAGCAGGTCTTCGTCAATGTCATTCTCCATTAGATAATTAGTCGAGACAATTTTGCAATTAAACGCTTTGATCTATCTAACGCATTATGGTCAGTCAAAAGGACAATCACCCTTTTGCGTAGGACTTAACAAGACTCACACAGGAACGGTCAGTCAAGGAAGACACGTAAGTGCGGATCAACAGTAACTAAATAAATAGGGGTTGTGCTGAGTTACGGCCATTTTGTACCGAAGAAGAAAATAAAATTATGGGAATAATGGTCGTTTTTGACTTAATAAAACCGATACTTCATTTACATATCGATTTACTTTACCAGTCTGAAGTTTGAGAAACGCTGTCTATCGAGAAAGCTTTCTGGGTTTCTTTTTTTTTTTTTGCTATTACTGTGCGTGAGTTCGACAATTCCACTGGTAAGGTTCTTCTATTCTGACCCCAGGTTCACTTTAGGCAACGGTCACAGATTTTTCTTACTCCTTTAGACAGATCTCATAATTCATCCTCTTGTCAGGGTTACAGGAGGTGGCGGTGGAGCGTCGGACTCAGCTTCTTGGTCGATAATCTCGGGAGTCTTACTTCTTGCCATGCCTTGGAGGAAACAGAAGATGCTTTAATCTTGGGCTTATAACAATATCCAAATATTCAAATTTCTGATGCAAGTTTCCCATCATCATCATCATGATGTGCGATCTTCGTATATACGAAGTTACGCGGTCTACGGAACCTAGTGACCCCCGAAGGGCGAACCCCTAGGAGAAGCCGTAGATAAACTAGGGAACAGATACTGGGGGTGGTTTCCCGTTGCCTTCCCCCAGGACGCCATTAAGCAAGTTTCCCAAACTTTGTTTATCTCTTCTGAATTTAAAAAATTTCCAGAATAGTTGAAACACGCTTTGTTAACTAGTAACTGCTACTTACGATTACAAATATAGAAATCAGTAAATATATAAATAGTTAGTATCTTGCGACTGAAAGATTGAAAATCTCTGACTTAAACAAATATTTTTACTTATCTATTTCATGTTAATTATAACTAGAAGCAGGAAGACAAAATTACTAAATAACACACTGCTTTTAATAATAAGCAAATTACAAATAATTACACATACTTCATTGTAGTTAATTATTGTACTATGGTTTTAAGTTATGGATGTTATTGTACTATAGTTTACGATTAATTAAAAACTTATTTTTTTAGAAACTATGATCCTCTGCTAAATTCTAATAATAGCTGGAAGAGCATTCGTAGTAATGCTGAGAGGTCTCGACTCCTTCTCAATAGAATATGAAAAAAAGCCCAAACACAATTTTTCTTTAACTAGTTGAACTGTGAGAATAATTCGCAACAAAAAAACACCTACAATACCTCTAATAAACAACTACAACACTGTCGTGCATGTTAGTTACACACATTGTCAATAGATGGCGCCTTCTCCATTTTTATAAAAAAGTTTTTAAAAGACAGTTTTTTTAACGAAAACATTAATTTTCAACACTTTGTTGATTTTTCGTCATTAGTGGTGAACTCAATCTTCAAAATGATGTCTCAATCATTGATTTTGATGAAGTATTAAGGGAGATAGGCGTACCGACACAAAAACACCTTTGAGAAATAATATGTAAGGATGAGGTAACCTGTTCACCAAATTCTCGTTTTTTAATAAAGTTCGTCAAATTCAAAATAATGGAAGAAATGCCTTCGTAGTTTCAAATCCAAGGAGAATTCTAATTACTCTGAAAACTGATGTCTTTATACGATTTAAATATACAGAAAAAGAAGTTCGTTAACGAATCGCTAGCCTACCAATAAATATCAACTACCAAAGGTAAATAGTTTGTAGCTCATTGCGATCCCAGATTTCGACTTCGGAATAGGTTAACTTCGACTGAAAACTTCATTCGTATTTGTATTATTGTAGTTCAAAGGTAACAGAAATGAAATTTTTATTTTAGGCCTTGTAGACTTTCGGTACATGAATATCGAAAAGCCGGTCCAACACTCAACTGCTCAGATTTATCCAACTGAGCTAAATTAACAAAATAACAACAACAATAATATTAATAATAATACTAATAATAATAATGAAAAGATTTAAGAAATAAAGAAAAAAAAAAAGAAAAGAAAAGTGTTTCAGATGTGCTAGAACTCATCGCATAGAAACTTTAAGTAAAGCTTGGAAAACAAGATGGTTTTAAAATCAAATTGGTCAACTTTTACTTCGAATCTAAATTTGAAGTTAAGAAAACATAAATATTAAAAATAGTTTTTGCAATACTTTCTTCCCAACTTAGTGTTTAGCCTGACTTTCGGCAAAAAAAAAAATATTTGAAAATACTAAGCACATTATTAATCGATTAAACCGGATCCTATTGGTATTGTAGCAAAGAAATCATACCAACTGCAAAGCATCGTAAGTTTACGTGGAGAAAATAAGCTTTTCCACATGCAAATATGGCTTGTGCTTCAAAATACAAACATACATTAAAAAACATATTAAAAATTATAAAAAGAAATTACACATGTCATGAACGATAAGACTGCATCAATATTAAGAAGATTTTGTTTTATCCCCAATTATGCGACACTCCATATTATCCAACATTTTCTTAAATTTTTTATGCAAATATCGTAAGTTTCGTAATTAAGTATATTCTTATATGTTTAAGGATTATTTATAAATTAAAGTAAATTAAATTAAATTGAAATCTAGTAAATTTATATTTTATCATTATATTTATAATTGGGATAATTTCAGTTTGGCATCTGTATCTGTATCTTTTACCTGATACTATCTCCATTCCAATCAATGTTTCTTTTAATTATGTCGCCCAATTTAATTATTTTCGTTCGTTTCAAAATGGAAAAAAAACAAAAAAACCCACCATACAAAAAATTGTTTCAAAAGCATTTTTTCTCTTCTTTTTTTTTTTAACTACTGGATAGGCTTAAATTAATTAATGTAATTTTTTGAATTGGAATGTTAATGCTATGTGGTAGGTATAAGTGTTATCGAACTCATGTCTGCAAAGACGCCATAAAACCATTCTCTAACCCAAAGTCAACAACAATTTACTGCGATAATTATATGCAATAAATATTCGCGGCAATTCTGAAAACTTACGGAGAAGAAAGAGAAGGAGGTGGAATTAAAAAACATCAATCTTAATTCCAACGAAAAAGTCACGGAGAAGTGAGATAAGATTTTTAAACTTACTTAATCCGCAGTTATAAAAGGAATTTATAAATAACTAAAAATAATTTAAAAATTAAGAATATGAAGGTTGTTCGTATTACAGCTCTAGATGCCAATAACGAATTACAATGCAAAATTTACAAAGTATTTCTAGAGGATGATATGACTATGATGATATGATGCTTTGAATGTGATGTGATGTGATTGAAAAAGGAATTTTAATACTTAATCGATCTTACGGTAGTATTAGAAGTGGAAATTTAAAAAAATCCATACTTTATCCGGTTTGTGATAATTTATGTAATTCTTATCTTCTGTACTAATACTTTAAAGTCATTGCAAAGTGAAGCTCATAGATCAAAATAAAGAGTTTTACCATTGAAAGTGTAAATAAATAAATAAATGTAACACAAAGGTCTCCCTGTAGTACAACTCGATAGACAAGCGAGATCCAATTGAAACTAATATCGGTTGCACTAATAGTCTGTATAAATAGAGATAATCCTTTCGTTAGAACGATGTAACCAGTTTGATTGCGTAGAAAAATAACAGTAAAAATCTAAATTTAATGAATGTAAATGTAAAATTGTCGTTTAAAACAACAATGGCTTTCGTTAAGAGTTTTTTGTTATTTATTTATTTTTTATTTTTTTAGCTTTAAAACCACATTGTGTAATGCAAAGTAATTTAAAAGCGTACTTCTCCGTTTTTGTTTTTGTTTTTTTTTTTCATTTGAAAAGTTAAAGATTCAAAGAGCAAATCGCGGGAATCTCTGCGTTCACTTTGAAAATTACCGCCGACCCTCCTGTCGTATAAATCAGTAACTAGTAACCTTGTAGCTGAAACAAAATAAAGCCGAAACAAATCAACAAAGAAAACCTTTGATGAAACGCACGCATTGCAAAGTCACGATTCCGCAACTCACACAAAATTAATAATAATATTACATCAGGAGCATCTACTACTGCTTTCGGTCATAAAAGCTGTTGGTTCGAATCCCTGAAAGGCTAGGAGATCCCAAATTCTTTGTTCAATCGGAAAAGCTGAATTCTTTCTCCAATTCTTTCAATCCTTGCAGGAAAATCAAAGTATAACGTTTTTATACCAGAAAAGTTAAATATGTTAAGAATTTTGGATAATGCGTTGTTGTAATGTCACTGCAAATTTAAGTTCTAAAGTCAGATTAAACGATGAGATTAAAAAGGATGACTATTGGATGATGCCGTTTCAATACTGAAGTAGTTAGGTCAGTTTTGTAATCCAGTGGTTCTTATAAACGTGATATGGCATTAAAGGAATTCCACATTTTCTATCTGAAACATGTAGCAAATGTTCTTTTTTTTTACGTAGTTAAAATCAAGTAAAATAAACACACTTGCATCAACTGCTTAAGTCTGATTTATAACCGGACATGTAGTAATAAAATTATTTGATTATATTACACGCCTATTTTCATCAAAATTTTCTTGCTATTTGCACTAGATAAAAAGTGTTATTTCGGTGTGTTGTCATTTTCGCGGATCATTCCGCGAACCTGCAGTTGAAGAGCACTGGTCTAGTCTTCGGGGGTACCTTTTCACACATCAGTACAATGAAAGCAGTACAATGATAATGTACACTCCGTTCTATTCCTGAAGACACAGTTAGATAATTGATGTATACTTTCTTAATAATAGGCCTCCGGACTTGACAATGAAAAGTAACAATTACATTCCATTACTGTATATTAATAATAATATATCAAAATTCATTTGTTCATCATTTTATAGCACAAAAATTGTTGGCTTTATACTTTGTTTGTTCGAGTCTTCTTGAAAGGCATTATATAAGGTATAAATTAAATAAGAAACTTAAAAAAAAAAAACTGATCAGAATTCAATAGAAGACAGTCGTGCGCTTTGAGCATTTCTGTAAGGGAAAGTCAAGACAAAGTGGGCGCATCTGAGATGGCAGCCTTCAGTGCTCTTGTGTTTCTCGTCGGCTGATTGTTGGGAATTCAAGAGCCATATTAGCCGAAGGGCAGCGCCGACGACCGCCAGGGCAACGGAATAACTCTGCCTTGGGATCCGCGCATACCCTCACAACCTCAGCAGAGATTCTTACTTCTCGTGTCAAAAGACTACGCAATAACTAAAAGACAGAAGAAGAAGAAATATTCGACTGGAGAAACAGCAAATTAACCTGCAAATCATGTTTGTAATGAGGATCACAACTTCAAAGTGGTTCATACATTTTTAATGAGGAGGGCGGGAATATTTTTTCATAAGATTAAAGCAAAATAAGTTATTATATCATCGTTGTTGTTCAGTGTTCCTTCTGTCTGCTGTCGAAAATAAAACTACAGACAGAGAAGGGACTGATTTTTCCATTCGTTTGATGTTTACAAAGTTGTTAAATGAAATCTGAATATGGTAATTCGTAAACTTAACGAGACAAATATACGACCGAAGCATGAAAAGAAAGGCCTAAATATAAATAAAAAATGAGGAGCTTTATATCTTTTCTCTGCAACTCGGTTATAGCTCTCATCACGTGACTGTTTTCGTTATCTTTAACTCGTCCAATGTCACCCTTTTGTAAAGAAAAACAAATTCAAACCAAAGAACAAACAATTCTTCATGTCACTGTCCTCATATCACATTTCAAAGAACAACCGAATATGACGAACACTCAATTTGTTTACTTTGTTCGGATTATTGCAACCAATCTGAACCGAAATCCATTCACAGCAAAGTTTAATTTTTTTATAAGCAATTTCAATAAATATTTCTATAAATAATTATCTTAATTTTTTATGAGACGAAACTAAATATATAATTTAGTACTGTATAGTTACAGTGGAGTATTGCATCTACTCAAAATAAAAATCAACTACGACTGGATATTCACTACTGGTGTGCGCATGCCTTCAACATGCAGTGATTCTCAAACTTTCGAACTTAAAGCTTGTCCGTATTTTGATAAAAATTCAATATATATAAAAGAAGAGCATCAGCAATAAGAAGTATGATATTTTTCAACTGATTCCACTTTTCAAGAAACTCAAAAATAAAAACTACTGAAATACTAAATACAAATTAATTTGGGATGCTCTATTTAATGTAAAATAATTCCTGGCATCAGGTTAGGAGAGGAGGCGCTCTACAACATTGTCGCATATATTATTTATAGGCTTTAAAACTATGCTAAAGACTTGTATGGACATTACAAATTATAATGAGATTATAAATATATATTTTTAACGTATACGATTAAGTTGTCTTTGCTGTTGTGACTTACAATCGCATTACAGATTTAGTCAGTAACAATAATTAAGTAACAATCATTGTTTTTTCATCACCTATTTTTTAACATATACAAGTAAATAAAAAAAATAGCATTGACAACTTTTCCTGAGGCTGTAAATGGTAAACTAAGGATTCGAATTTAAAATTTAAACTAAAAAAAAAAATACAAGTAGGGAAGTAAAAACAAAAATTTTAAAAATATTTCCAGATAATCAATAAAGTCGTTTAACTAGGAAACGTTTAAGTGCTATTTTATTTAATAATACCTCGTTATCTGTCAACTAAGTTAACGAATACATTTTTACGTTGCTTGGAAGCCAGGCCGTGTCGGTAAACAGGTTGGAGAGGGAGAAGTTGCTGAGGGGAAGCGAACAACAGAAAAAATAATATTGAATGTCGTGACTGAACGGAAAATGATATTCTCCAGCTGAAATAAATTCTGAACAAGCGACCACTTTAAAGCCAGTCCAAAGTGTTTTGTTACTAACAAAACTTGATTGTGCATTTCCGGAAAAAAAAAATACAGGAAGATCCAATAGGTATTATAATTTTCAGACATTGGACCAGACGATTTGGAATTAATTCCAAAAAACAATTTAAAAAAAAAGAATTTACTGAAATGGTAATTTAGCTTCAGCTGGAAATGATGCTCTTACAAAAGAAAAAAAAAATGGTAAAACTAAATATTCAGTATACTTTTATATTTTAAAGGAAATATAAAATAAAAATTAGGCAGTCAGTGAAAAATTAAAATGTAATTGGCGAGCCAATTTTCGAATACTTGCTGGTAAGATGGAAAAAAAATAAAAAGTGAAAAAAAAGATTGAAAGAAAGAAAAATATCAAATCACTTGTTGATCAAATGGAATAAGGAAAGTAGGAAATAAAAAGAAGCCATTTAGGAAAAAAAAGAACACGAAAAAATTCAGAAAGATTAAACAGAGAAATGTTTGACACGAAAACAACTTTGGTATTTTTTAATACCGTAGCAATGGAATTGAATGTCAATATATTTTGGCAGTTTTGCCTGTAACTTCTTATCTATTGATCCAATGTGTAACATATGATTAACTTCCTTATAAGAACCTAAACAATTAGTTTTATAGGAAAAATGATGATTGGATTATCGAAGCACAGATTGATGGACGGATCTATGCGTTTCACTTTAAAACCGCATTCCAAGAATATTTTTTTTTTAATTTATTTCTTTTTTACGAGCATCAGTCCAAACTTGTAAACACCTGTACTATTTAACTATTCAAATAGCTTCAAAGCAAATTCAATAATTTTAGGAAGATACATGTATGTTCTTGATAGAATGCAGTTGTGAATACAGTCTAAGAGTCTGCAAACATGGAAGAAACTGGTCTTGTTAGCCTGATTGGGGTGACAAACGATGGGATTTTTGATTTTCATGGATTTTCCGAAGACATTTGAAAGACATAGTTCTTTGCAATTACGAATAAGAACCAATTCAAGAAAGAATTAGCAACACTACGAGCAATTTGCAGGAAGTTCTGTGACCTGTTGTAGACTGGGAAAGATATCTGAAAATTTGCACAGACCTCTGATCGTAGAATGCTCTTATCCAGTTACAAATTACTGTTAAAAATTTAAAGTTCCGCCAACAGTGAAGTATAAATATGACACTGCCTTCTATAAAATAAAGAAATGTAGGAATGATTGCTATGTAAACATAGTCATTGCTCCCTTTACTTAATAATTACTATGTAACATTTTTTCATCTACAAGAATGACCTAAGAGTAATCTGAATTACAATTCTAAACCACTCTGAATAGGAATAACCATATCTTCCCTCTTACATTAGCATTTACGTAATCGTAACTGATGGGCTTCTTGTGTATGGCAATTAACGAAGGAAGGGCGAACGCCATACAATGTTTAAATGTTGACGATTTTTAATTCAAAATTGAGGATTTCTCAAATAATTTTAGGAATTTTCTGTAGCATTTATTGTGGGATGGAAATTAAGTTTTATTTTTTTCTTCATGAGGCACAAGAGGAAATTTTAAAGCCTTGTTAGAATCTATTCTTGCATTTTTTTTCTTTAAATTTTAATAAACTTTTATTCCAAACTAGGGCTTCTTATAAACTAAAATGAAGACTTTTTTTAATTATATTAGGAAGCCGAAAAAAAAAATGTAGAACGGAATGCGCCCCCACCTTCATTACGTAAAGCATTCTTTGTAGGGCTTAGAATCTTAAGATGGTCATTAAAATATTCAACCTTATTTGATAATTCTTTCGGATGAATAAGTTATTGTACTTGTAACAAATTTCAATGAATAAAAACAACATTTTGAAAGGAAGAAGAATTCAAATGAGACCCAGTTTTTACTGAAATAAAACAGTTTCAAGTTGAGGAAGACTTAAATTAGGAAGAAAGAAGATGAAAATACTTTTCATTTTAGACGAAAATGTGTTATTTATTCAATATGGATATAGATAAGTTTTTTATAATTACTGTACTTATTTTTTTAAGTACAGTATCTGTCCAGCCCTTTTTTTTTCCTCAACTGAAGATAAACAGTTGTGGTTGTTGATGATCGAGAACCATTGCCAACAATTCAACTCCGCCTGTAATTTAGGCGTAATTAATCCACAAAGATATGTCCATATAAGGGAAACAATTAATTTGCATTATTTGAAGTGTATTAAAAACAGCTCGGCTAAACAAAAGTCGTTTCGGTTTCAGGAACTGTTCGTACATTAACCTTTTTATAGAATCTAAAGTGAAACCAATCGTTTTAAAATATTTTACTTCGTAATCTTCAATAGCTGAGATTCGATTGGGTTTAAAGTAACAGTCTAAGCGCATGAAATTGACAAAACGCACATTGCTATGAGTTTAAAGTTAACAAAAGGACATTTTTTTAAAGAAATTGCTTGTTTTACATAAAAAAATCATCTAGTTAAAAAGTAATTAATGTCTTCCCTCGTCCTGGCTTTACACCGTAATCTTACAACTGTTAATAACCAAGATTCAACAGCCAATTTTAATTATACTCAGCTATTTATATTAAATTATGAACACGAGGGAAAAAATAAATAAACAGAAGTGAACCATCTGCACAAGAGGATATATAGGCCTTTGCTTCTACTGCATTTCCTTAATAGTACACAGGAATTTATAAAATTCATTCCTTTGATGATGCATTAGCAGGAACAGTTCGAAGATGCGTAAAGAAACCAAAGTCACCAACAAATAATGGATGAAATCTTCAAAGATGGCGTTACAAGATTTTAGTTGTTGTTTTAAATAGCTTTAAACAAACATCGTTCCAATAATCTTATTATCATTATTTTTTTAATTTCTGAAAAAAGAAAGTATATGTATTTAAAATGAATAAATTAATATTCACCTAAAAGTAAGCGTATTTAGATGAGACAAGGATTATTTTTTTCGTTTCTCGTTAGTTCTGAAACAGTATTTTTCAGGCGGCAATAGTTCTAACAGTTCTTTGTTCAATAGCAGTGTTATTTAATGGAACTTTTTTTTTATTATAAATGTAGATTTGAAAAGAGAATCTTCAGTCATTGCAGAACTTAATAAAGATTAAGAGAAAGAAATCCAGGATCTCCGGATCTCACACTAAACAGTTTTAAATATAATGACAAGAACAAAAAAAAAATCATATTTAAAAATATATTTGAAAGTGAATACAATATTCTTGATCACATTATAAATTGAGATAACTGTGAATAATTAACGTAACTCTTTTGGAAAAGATGTTGATAAAAAGAAAAAAGAAATTCTAATATTTTTTTATCCATCAATTTCAGAAGATTTAACATCAAAATAGATAAAAGAAAATTAACTGAAACAATAACAATAATGCAAAACAAGGATGCAAAACAAGGAAACTTTCATCTTCCTTGTTTTATATTATTGTTATTGTTTCAGTTTTATGTATTTTGATGTCAAATCTTTTGCTAGGGGGTCGTCCATTAATTACAATTTTGGTATAAAGTATGTTAAACTCCTCAATAAGAATTCAAATAATAATAATAATAATGATAATAAATTAGAACAAAAAAATTATTCAAAATACAATCTAAGGTGAAATATATAATCTCCATTTGTGGTTACGATAAGTATATGTAAATCATACACGTACTACATATCCTGAGAAAGCTGAAATTTTAGAAAAGTAGATGTAGTCTGTTATAAAGAAGTTCTTTCTTGATTTTGATACTTAACCGACTAGGAAGCTAAGGAGCTGGCAGCAATAAAAAAAAAACAACAACAACAACAAAAGACTGAGGGAAAAAAACCTTATACAACTCAGAAATTCTGGTAACTCAAACTAAAATTCAAACTAAGTCGATATTTTACAGTAGATGCTGTATGATTTTACAAAGATGATTTCTATTGATTTTGTTAAATATCGAAACTGTTATGTAAAGGAAGAAAACATTTATTTATTTATTTATTTTTTGCTGTTATTACAATTATTTTCGTGCTCTTATGTGAGTATTCGAAAATTGGTACGTCAACTATACTTTCTTCTTCGTATCGTTTTAGTTTACTTTGCTTGGTATATCTACCCTCCCTTTTCTTAATATCTTTATACTAATATTAAATAAGGAAATCCCTATCCTATCATTTAAATATAGAGCGAAATACATTTCTGAAACTACTTCTACATTTCTAACACAAAAACTGTAAACTATGACAGTGAATTAAAACGAATAACCTAAATCAAAACAGTTTCTTCACTTGTACTATTATTTCCAAGTCATTTCTGAATAGCAATTCACTTCCGTGATGAATTCCGATATACTCTATTGCGACCATCGATCCAATTCGCCAATCTCGGGGTGAAATTGCGTGCAGGGAAGGATTGCGTGATATTTCGATAAACCAAAAGTATGATATTTCTTATCTATTCAACAGTGGCCATAAAAGAAAGATAAAACTTTCTTTCATTCCAATGTCTCCATTACATAGGGCAAAATACCAATAATGACCTTCAATATTAGACATTCCTTCCACCGCTATTATATATCTTTAGATCTGCATAATTTTACTTTCATGTAAACTAAATCTTTCCTTCGCTATTACCTATGGAAATAAGATGCTTCAAAATGTATGCACACATTAAAATAATTTTAAAAAGGATTAGAAAATAAGGATTAGAAAGTTAAAATATTGTTAAATGATTTACGATCAAAATATCAAACAAAATATATTTACATATCAATATCTTACATATCGAGCAATAAATAAAAATTAAATACAATATTTTCAGTTATTATTAAATCAATAATTTAATGGAAATTTAATTAAATTTCTGCTTCACTGAAATAGTTAATTAAAATTGTTAACGAAAACTTTTTTTTTTTAATTTACTGCCTGATTTTGAATATTTTTTGTTTTTCATTTCTTAAATGAATTGATTATTTTGCGTAAAATATTATTAAAATCCTTTCGACAAAATTAAAAAAAGAATTAAAAAAAAAAACCTAAGTTATATTCATCATCAATGACTAAAACTACAAGCATCTGAATGATAAGTTTATCACTATTTATCAATGAGTAATAGATCATTATAAGTTTTAATCCATTTCAATTCTTAAAATAGAATTAAAAATATTTAAGTAATCTCTACAGCAAATCCAGTATCATTTACATAAATTTAAATATAACACAACGTTAACTACGAAACGGACTTTTTTTTCCTTTCTTTTGAATTAATATGTACAATTAATTTACTGAACCCAAAGTTGGGTCAGATAGTATTTTTAAATTATTTGCACGTATTACAGTCACATACAGATTCTGAATATGCTTTTTTTTTTTTTTTTTTTTTTTTTATGTCAATGTCAATGACCTTTTTACGAGATGTACATTTATTTTGTCAACATAACCTTGAATATAATTTTTTTTTTCCATACTTATATATATTAAAAAAGAAAAATCACTTTAATTTACAGGATTTTCATTTGAAATACGATCCTGTTTTATATGTTTTCTTCCATATTTACAATTGTGTAATTTTTTTATTTATGTCCTTATTTCAGTTTAGTCTTACTCTTAAATCTAATTTAAATTGAAATATTATATTAAAATATTATCACAAATTATAACTCTTTGGAAAATTTCCTAAATGAATATACCGTATAATAAAACTTATATATATTTCCAATTGCATATTAAAACTGAAGAAAGCCTTTTCATCTTCTATTATTTTTATTTCTTCCATTTGATATTTGAGACTTAAGTGTTCATTATTTAACTCAAAGAAATAAAAACAGAGTCGTAAGTTCGACTATAAAATTACAAACTATCTCTAATCGGTTTCAAAGTCCTCAAATAAAAGACGTTACGACTGACTTACAGACAATCAAAGAAGAAAAAAAATATTCAAAAGTATTTCAACGCTTCAAAGTATTGGTTATTTCAATTATTTTTTTTCTTTTCCATATTAAGAGTACGTTTAAGAATATTTTTTTTTTCTTTTCTATTTGTTATTTTACGTATTAACAGTTAAATGTAACTTCTAATTAAATTATAAAAAGTTTAAAATTATGAAATTCTTCAATTATTTGGACATTAAAATTAAGTCTCTACTGAGAAATCATTAAAAATATTTCTTATTAAATTCTGTTTTTAAAATTTATAGGTAAGCTGTGGTTTTGAATCTGATTGTCTTTGAAGATTCGAAGATTCATATTTTTTATTTTAAATCTGCATTCCTAGCAAAAATGAGCTTTAAAAATAAGTTCATATGTGTGTGTACATCCATCAACTTCTGAACCACTGAAGATGTATTCCTGAAACTCAGCATATATATTTATGGTCAGGAGACGATGTAGACGAGATTAGAATGGGGTGAATATGGGCGGCAGGAAGCCAAGCACCGCGACCAGTAGTTCAATTGTGCTAAACCCACAGAAATGAGGACAGATGAGAGTAAGACTGAGAAACTATGGTGGTAGGCTCGCAGGGGAAACGGGAGAACCCCGAGAAAACGTGCCCAGCGCGGATCGTCCACCATCACGAAACCCATATGAGAACCGGAACTCACCAGAGGTGAGAGGCCAGTGTCTTAGCGACAACGCCAACCACGCGGCCAATAGCTTTCAACAAGGTTTGAAACATAATAATAATAATAATAATAATAATAATACGCGTAAAATTGCACGAAAAGCTAATTTTAAGTTCTTTGGGGAACTTCTTGTCAATAATATTGCATCAATGTTGATAGATTACAAAGTATATTTTTCTTTTTATTTATAGACTACGATTTCTCTAACAGAGGCTGGTGTGCGTACATGTAAAACACAATGGTTCACTTTCTCTGTTTCTGAAAAAGAATCATTTATTTTGTAGGGATGTGTAAACTTGGCGGAGAATAGAATAAAAAGCGATGAAAAAAAAATCGCTTTTTAAGAGGATAGAAAGCAAGAACAGCTTAAAAAAAAGAAACCACAATTACTTCGAAATTCCAAAGAGCAGAAAAAGAATTTGAAAGGAAAAGTAAAAGAGGGGGGGAGAAAAAGTAGGGCTCTGTCGGTTCAGTTAATTTCAATAGGAGATGACATGTCTTCTTCTTACAGAGCAGTCAGAAGGAACGGTAGAAGAAAGGATGAAGGAACCAGCAAGTGCTTTAAATTAGGGAAACGTATTCATTAACATTCGGAATGGTAATTACAAAGCAACAGAAATTGTAGCGAAACAAATGAATTTACATAGGGATGTGTATTTGTGGACGCTTTGGTCTTTGCACAAATTAAATATCGAAGACGCTTTAAAAAATATATACGTAAAGTGGAAATGAACTTTCGAATAAAGTAGAGAATAACCTCTTTGCTAACTTAAAAAATAAATTTATAAAAAAGAACTATTATAAAACTTAATTTTTTTTTAATAATACTTCATGTTATTTATTATTATTATTTTTTTAGAGTACGTTTTAGTATCTCGTAACATATAAGTGATAATAGTTTAAAGTCAGGGACGGTTCTAGTTGTCCGAAGCCCTAGGCAGCCATAGATCTGCGAGATATCCTATGTGTAAGTTTGAATTACGCACCGCCAAATTCCGAATTTTAATGTTAGATTAAAACGATATATAAAAGGTCTTAAAAGAAACGCTTGCTTAATTGCGTATCACTGTAATGAAGATTGTGTTCGGATACTTTTCTAAGGGCAGTGTACATTCTAAATTACGGCAGTGAATTAAGCTGAAAAAAGGGATTGTATTTATTATAACATGTGACTCCGTGTCCATGGAAATGCCGTATTTAGAGAAACTAAGTGTCTAATCAGGAAATATTCGCGGAATTAGCAGTGATATTCTCGAGTTACGAGTCAGGCGAGAGCAATTTAAAGAATGTATTTTGATTAAACTCACACTAATGGCATCACAATTATGACCACAGCAAAAATTCTTGGAAGTGAAAACAATAAACAGGGAACAGTAAATGGATTTCAGTGTGTTTTAATCATTAACTTCGATGGAAGTAAAATTATTGGCCCAGTAACGAGGATTAATATCACTACTACAATGCATTGTGGGTAAAAAAAAAAAATTCTTTAAAACGAATAGTTTGGCAGTTTTTCGATTAATTACTTTACACAATTATAAGATGAAATTTTTATGAAGTTGCTTTTAAATAATAATTAATGTTTAAAGTAATTTAATAATCTTGTTTTTGTTTTATCCCCGCTAAAGAATTTATGGTTAAAATAATGGTCAATTATGAAAATTGATTTACTGGAGCGTGATCCATGAACTAATAACAATAAATATTAAAACGTGCTTTTTTAATTGTTGATTAATTAAATTTCTTTAATTAAGCGTGATCAATTAATTAAGCCCCAATCTACTAGAATGTTACAAATTGCATGAAATATAACATTTTTTAATCACTTAATTTTCAATAAAGCATACTTTGAAGGACCAAAGTTACTCACAATTCTGACATATGATTATTTTTATAGTTGCAATACGTATTTTAGTATCAGCTTCTATATAATGAGGAATTGGGTAAACAAAGCCAAGGTTTTTTTTCTCCTCCTATTTATTTAAAACTGATGTTAACTCGAAACTTAAGTCAACCCTAAAATCTTAATCAATGAAAATGGAAGATAACGAAGGTAAAAGTCTCACTGGTATCAACAAAATTATAAGAATTATCAAAGAATAAACTTTGCTTTCTTTATCAATATTAACATGAAATTCTTGATTAATTTCTTTATTTGTCAATTCTTATACATATATTGACTTTAAGAAAAGGAAAGTTAACATGAAATAAATATGTTAGAAACCTACAGTATCTATTTAAGACTACAGATAAAGATCTAAGAGATTTCTCTAATTCGTATAAAACTTTAAAAGATACATGTTTTTCTTATTTTATTCTTAGTAAAACTAATTTAAGTTTTTATTATAAGTTATTGACAGAATAAGATTTTTTTCACATCCTCTGATGTTTTTCGTTTTTAATAAAGGACAAATGATGAGCTACTTGGCTACATGCTGGAAGTCTGGGATTTTCCTCTACATATTTCTTCTCCTAACAGGCCCCAAAGTTCACCCAGTCGTCTATCAAATTGATACTGGGTTTCTCTATCTGAAGAGCGTCGGACTGGTCCTTAGACCACAACTTCCTTACCGTTAATCCAATGCCTACTTTCTGTGCTATCTGCCCTCTTAGGACTAGTTGATCCGTGTGAATAAATTCGCACCACAAAAAAAAAAAAAAAACCACCTCCAACACCTAATAAACAACTACAACAGCTGTCGTGCATGTTAGTTACAAACATTGTCAATAGATGGCGCTTTCTCCAATTTTATAAAACGGTTTTAAAAATATAGTTTTTTTAACAAAAACATTAGTTTTCAACATTTCGTTTATTTTTCGTCATTAGGGATGAACGTAATCTTCAAAATGATGTCTCAATCATTGATTTTGATGAAGTATTAAGGGAGATATGGCGTACCGGCACAAAACACCTTTGAGAAATAATACATAAGGATAATGATCATGTAATGTAGAAACAACAGAGCTGCAATCCACCTTTGCCAGGATGTAAATTTAACTGAAAATCTTTTTTTTTTTTTGTAGATAAATCAAGTTTTAATTAATAATTTTTCAATGTTTCGTATGTTTTCTTGCTCAACTATATCAGATAAAAATCTAAGAGATTTGTCTAATTCGTATAAAACATTAAAAATACATGTTTTTCTTACAAATTGTCAAGGTATTATCTGCGAGTAGTTGTTGTTTTTTTTTTCACATCTTTAGATTTTCATTTTTAATAACGGAAAAAAAATTAATTGTTTTTCATTTTTATTCCGAAAACCCTTATTATCAATTGTTAATTAAAACAATCGACAACTATTGTTAATCAAACAATATCTGACAAGGATTAGGATAATGAAACTATTACATTGATTAAAATTAGTAAGCATAAAACTAATGAGTTTAGGATTATAGGGATGAATTTAGCCGTTTGACGGCAGCAGCTACTCGGACATTTGATCATGAATTATATCTGCCTGATACAAAGTCAATTCTCTATTTCAATAATAAACTTTGTAGTACTAGAAACCTCTTTTTTAAAATGACCTTGTTTAGGCCATCATTCCTAGAAGAATAAAAATAGCAACTGTCAAGTACAGAGTAAATGAGTGGGCGTCTTAAAGAAAAGAGCCATTTGGAAAATAGTCTTTTGTGTTAAAAAAACAAAAACAAAAAAGCTTTAAAAAAAAAAACTGCAGCTACACAAATGCTATCCTGCATATTCCCAAATTTTTATTCCTGACCTTTTAACTATTCTATCTAAAATATCTTTAGCCTGGATTTTAGCTGAAATTACTGGATTTAGCTAAAATACGCTTTGATAGACATCGTCGTTTCAATGCTTTTATTTGGGACTTTTTGTTACCTTCATGCGCTGATTTCTCGACAAGGATTCCTATAGAAAAAGCTTCCACAGAAGCTATATCACCTCTTGGTCTTAAATAAGCATTCAACAAGACCCGTTCAGTGATTCAAACGTTATTAGGAAATACACAAACTGTGAGGGATTTGATGTGCTTCATTTTCCTAACAAAAAAACAGGTTTAAAAAAATCATCTATATACTGATATATCTTATAAGTATCGGTCATGTATCTCTGGATCAAATTTGATCATAAAGCAACTTCAGATAAGATTAAACAGGGTCCAAAGTATATTCCGAATTTCTTAAGAAACGTTAAACCTAAGTTAACTAATACCGAAAGAACAAATTTAGCACACAGAAACTGCTGACAAGGAATCGACAGAAACTAGTGCAAAAATAATATTATATATATATATATATATATATAAAATGGATAAAAATTATTCAAACTATAGAGATACATCATATAAATGTAACCTATCAAAAAGCAATTAACTGGTTTCGATTTTATTCCAATTTTACTAATCTTATTATTTTAATTTAGCTGCATTTTCAATTAATTTCAACAATTATAAAGATCGTGTTATTCTAAAATCTTATCAATACTAGATGAATTAAGAAATAATACTGAGTTGAATCTAACAGCTTTTCCAGTTGGAAGAAACACGAACATTAATGAATGCAGGAAACGCCTGTTTTTTTTGTCTTGGAATTGTACTAATGGAGGGACAGATAAACTCCGGAAGGATAAAACCCGAGACAGGAAGATTCAGAAGATGGATTGAAATGATACCAAGGTCAATAGCATCGATACACTGTCAGATAGCAATGTTTCAACAATTTGGTACAATCAATTATTATCCATACATTGAAATATTAAAACCAAGATGAACCAATAATTATAATACACAACAGCACAAAAATCAGTAAGGATTTTTTATCATGTATTCAGAAGTATCTTACAGTAGTTTTTATCACTTGTTAATGCAAAAAAATATTTTATAGCTTACTTCGACATTTTCCATCATCATTACTTTTTCAGTACCACGAAGCTTTTTTTTTTTATTTATTTATCAGGTGTATCTTTACTGAAGTAGTTGTTTTAACAATTACTTCTAATTAGTTAGATTTGTGGAAAAAAAAAAAAATCAATAATAAATAACATTTAATTTATTAAGAATGTCACACATGTTAATTGTGATTCTTATTCTTTACTTAAATGTATGTAATTTAAATATATAATTATAAAATCAGTAACATATAATTTTACTATGACAATCCTTGGTATTATAAAATAATTTAGCTGATATTTAATTTTTAACAAAAAAAAAATTGAAATTTTAGCTAAAAAGCAATGTCAACTCTTACGAGAAGCTGTTTATATACTTCAGAAACATTATAAACACAGAGAAGGATATAAAACATTATTTCAAATAATTTTATCATTTGAAATAATGTTTTAAGTAATTTTAAGTCACGTTTCCAAAAAATTTTAAATAAATTAAATTTCTGGGTAATCGTTGGAAGCGCAGTGGTGCCTCAAAAAAAAAAAAAAAATATATATATATATATATATAAATAAATAAATAAATAAAAAATCACTAATGAAAAATTATCATGAGAAAATTCATGTGCTAGCAGTCCGCCGGCCTCAATGAATTTTTTTAATGTATAAAAAATTCAATCTGCGCATTTAATTGCTAATAAACAACAATGGGATAGACCAAATTGTTTGACTGCTCTTGGCTGATGAACGCCAATGAGCGTGAAACAGCTGTTGCAGGATGTCACTTGGTAAACAATTTGGTCTACTCATTGCTGTAAATTTGTTTATCGACAACTGTTATCAAAATTTATTGTTATATAAATTATATATGATGGATTTATAATCGGAAATATAATCATTAAACGGATAAAGGAATTACTGTTAAAATAAATAGAACAATCGGAATAATGCTATTTAGATACAGAATGTTTATGACATTGTCAAAATACTGAATTGATTTAAATGTAAACAATCCTGAAATGTATCAAAACAAATCAATAAAAAAGCTATAAAAATGTCTTATACAATAAGGAGAGGATCTTAGTAATTTATTATTTTTTGGAAGTTGACTTTCAAAGAAATAGCGATGAATCGAATTTCAACAGAAAAGCGATTGTAAAGAAACACGTTTCCATTTTATTCCCCCACTTCACTCTCCCTTCAAAATTAAAATAAAATAATCACAAGAGAGTTCAGGAAGCAGAATTCAGATCTGCAATCATTCTGTCATTGACCAGTTAAAAAAGAATCGACGTTAGTAAATATACAATATCACAAAAAGCTATTTTAACATCTGCTAAAAATATTCACTAGTTTTATTATTTACAACAGTTAAAAACAACTTTAGAAACATCTTATTAATCGGTTTAATAGAGTGCTAATTAATGAAAGCATTTTAAATATTAAAATATTTGGATCATAATATGTAAGCTCTATTTCACCTGAATTTCAGTTGCCGAAGTAGGTCTCATCTCATTTTGCTGGAATTTCATATTTTTTTTTTTAATTAATTATAGTGACTTGATGATTTATTTTTCTTAAAGAAATTCGGAAACACAATATGAATACTTTAAATTTCGTCAAAAATTAATTTTTTATATTTCAATTCTTAAAAATAAAATGAATATGCATTTTTTTTTTATTTTATTTTTTAGATTTGTGAATGAAATGTTTTCGCTTAAAACCTAAACCTCTTTATTTCTAAAGATTTATAACCTCAAGAAATAACATAAGAAGTAAACAGTACTAATGAAAACATTCTTGTATCAATTAAACTCTTAATTAAATATTATTATTAAAAATACTGGCATACGAAAGCCTTATTTACTTCTAGTTTTGTAATTTAAAGATATTTTCTACATTATTTTCTTCTTTTTTTTTTTAATTCTTAGCTTATATTTATATTACTAGTTATTGCTTTGTTGTTCTTGAGACTTTTTCTATGTATGATTTTTGCAAGATTTTTTTTTTTTTTTTTAATTTGATTCGAAAATAAAAATAAAACAAAAACTAAACTATTTTTATATTTACGTTGCCGTAATTACGGCTTAGTATCCGTTGTGAAACAGTGTGTATTATTACAAAATAAACACAATGATAAGCAGAATATTTTAATGAATTCATGTTCACTAACAGTGTTGTTGTTTTTTTTTAGGATCCATCAACGAGAAGATCCTGTCGAATTACGCTTCTTCTTTAGCTTTATTTATTATTTTTTTCTCAGATAAAGCAACCAAAGATTAACTGGAAAGCCTGCTTTTGTTTTTGACGTTAAAATATTAACCATGATAAAATTCGGACTTTCGCCTACAAGACTTAGGGGCAAAAGCAAGCGTTTCACTCAAAGCCATACTTATGGGTCGAGGGATACAGCATCTACTCCCATTACAATGTGTCTTCTTACTTAAGGTCAATAAACTCTGCACACCCCTAAAGGTAACAGGGTTAATGAGACTTTCTTCATTGGCGTTACTTTGTTTTGACTAGTTACTCCATCACCTCACAGCAAAAATCACAATTTTAATCATTTGATAACCTCAACGCTTCAATTGCTTCGTGTTATTTAATCAACGGCGGCAATTGTTTTTCTAAATTGAATCGAACTTAATTTTCTCTTATTTCCTGCCTTGAAATCTATTTCTCAGCGGGAGTTCATCCCCAGTTTCAAAACAAAACTGAAAAAAGACTTAATGCAATATTGGCAACCAGGAAGTTTTAATTCCAATTTACCACGCCCCCTCCTGAATGGAACCTCCTGTCTATTTCAAGGTAATAACAGCCTTCTTTGCAGAAACCGACAGCAAATACGATAATGTACAAGAATTCAAAGAAAGCCAGATTAAAACAGCTAACAGCCGAAAACTTATTAACGTTAACGAAGTTTAAAATGTTCAAAAGCTATAAATCAGGGAATCAAGATTTCTTTTTATTATTATTATTATTTTTGGAAAACTATGTAACGAATCTAGGCCACTGTTAGAAAATAAATAAATCAGACAATATTTTCTGAATTAATATAGTATACATTTTGAAAAGTAGGTTATTTGTTCTGCTATACACTTCAATATATGTGGTGTAAGCGTGATCAACAACTTATTGTGCTACATCTGAATTATATTAAAGAAAGGGAAAAACAATATATTAATATATACAACAAATCGAGAACATTACTGGATAGCACGTTACTCCGCTTCACTTTGTAATAGAAGTGAAATGAATGGAAAAAAGTAATTAAATCTCAGACCATATTTTTTTTTTCCCTATAAAAACAAACAAACAAACACGAAACCAACAGTGGTACAATAATTCTAACAATTTTATACAAACACACCACCAGAAAATGTTGTTACAGTAACAAAGGGTTAAGAGTACATTTCCAGGAGATTATACTGAATTCACGAGCAAATTGCAATTTTAAAATTAACGTTTCTACAATTAATAAATAAGTTTAAGAATTCTTGAAGCTTGGGAATTACGACAACGCACATAACGAGGGTGTAAGAATATGTCCTTATGGTATTAAAAAAAATAATAATAAAATAAAAAGGTAATATTCTTTTAGACAACAAAAAGCACTACAAGAGTCGAAAAAACTTAATAGCCTAATTTAATATCTTCAAAGCGCGCGCACTGAGCAACCATTGCTGGGCCCCTTCGACCTTGGAAACAGAAAACTTCGTCAAATTTCGAGTAGTCTTCTCTCGCTCGCTTTTTTACCTTGACATTCAAGGTAGCAGCGTTCTTCCTGTGGTCGACGGCCATGACGGCCCCACCTTCGTTCTTGCCCTCCCCCGTACAAAACACAAACCTACCTTCCTCACGAGAATTCGGGTTTTTTTTTTTTAAACGGTCGAATATGACATCAGATTTATTTTTGAAGCTAATTTACAGTTGGCGTAATAGAAAAAAAAACAAAAACAAATAATAAGTATTATAAATGATTAAAAAAAAGTTCTTTTCATATGTTTCTGCTCGAAGTAAATGTATATATAAAATTTATCTATTTATCAATCGTATTCAAAAGGAACTTTTTTAACTTTTTACTTAAAAATATATATTAAACAAAAGAACTTATCAACAAAAAAATCTTAAAAATATTTTAAACTTATTTCCCCAAAATCCTCCTTTGCCCCAAACTATTTTTAAGTAATCGGGAAGATCCAAATCACATTTATACTTTCCTAAAACAATATAAAAAAATGTAGACTTAATATAACTCTTTGTATATTATAATTATCTAGTTTCACGGAGGTAAAGCATACTAATTTTTTTAAACGATAATTGAACCAAAAAAAAAGACAAAAAAAAAATGCTGTGATTAAAAAATTTGAAGAAAAGCATGCATAATTTTTATTTACTAATGTCCATATTATAAATAAGATGATTTAAAAAAAATAAAATTACATTTAAAATTATTTCCTAAAGAACAAATTGGCTTCCCTTAAAAAAAATAAAAATAAATCTGACTATGACACTGTTTCTCATTATATAGTACGTCTCTACTTATAATAAAAGAAAAATGAAGGTTCGGGGAGGGGAAGGGATTTTGTATATTATCTACAATGAAATTTATTTTTACGAAATATCAATTAAAAGATTAGAATTGCGAGTTCTTGAAATAATAGTAAAATTACTTACGTATTTTATTTTTTTTATTACGTGTTATTTAAGTACTTAGTGAAAATCGCACTGTTTTTTTTTGTTTTTGTTTTTTTAGTTGCGTTTAATATCTCAACACGAGACCAACCGGTTGGTCACTGCAGGTCATAAGGAGGCATTAGGTGAGGTAACAGATCCTTAATTAGAAACAAGGACGTTATTTACACGGATTTCTTTTAAACATTGATTATTCACAGATCCGGTAAAGCTGACGATTCGTTAAAATTACCAGAGTGGAAGATGGAGATCAAATTCTTACCGAAAGATTATTTTGAAAATTATATCCAGTGGATTACCGAAGCTTTGGTTAAATTCAGATTAACCTAACATCAATTAATAAAATCTTCTTAAGATTATTGACAAACAAGCCCCTTCAAGAGTAGGAATGAAGGTCAAAAAACTCATAAAAATAAGAGTGAAAGAAGGAAGACAACTTCGGGCTACTGAAAAAAAAAAAAAATACCCAAACCTCTAATTTCCAATATCACACGAATGCTAGCAAATATTTAACTTATCGTTCTGACAAGAGTTAAGTGGTTGACGTAACAGACATATCAGTATGAACTTTGTTCTAATTTTGTTTCAAAGTTATCAATTACAGCATTTGTTGTCCTTCTTTTGCAAAGGGACTATTAATCAAAAGGAACTACATTCACATTTCAAGCAGTTCGTTTAATGAGGCTAAGTAAGAGAAAGAACAAAAAGATAATAAAGCCTATCAAGACACAGTTCATGTATTTACAGCGCTGTTCTTAGTGCTAAGTAGGTTGAAGTAAACAATCAAGATCTAAGACTGTCGTTGAAATGATATCAAAGACAAACTAATAAATATTGTAAATAAACGAATTGTATTTTAGAATTTGATGAAAAACAAATAAATTTTTGTAATATCACAAATATATAAAAGAAAAAAAAAACTCAAAGATTTTCATTCAATTTTTGTTATACTTATTTTTTCAAACATGAAATCGTAAAAAAAAGGAATATACACAAATTTAAGTTTGCAATGATGAAATTTTAAAATAGCTGGATTTCTTTAATTCAATACAAGTTATATTAAACTTTAAAAAATTTAATCTTAACGGCAATTTTATTTACGTCGTAAGTCCAATTACATCCTCAAGGTCTCAGTGAATTCGTTTCAAAATCTCATAATTTTCCTTCTTTGTTGGATATCTCGTCGAGATTTTTTGTTCAGGATATTTTACATTTTAAGTTTTGATTAGGAAATTGAACTAATTTGCTTATACACTTCACCTGGAAAACTTGTTGAAGATCTCACACCGAGAAAGAAAAAATAATGCAAACAATTTTGGTCTGAAGATAGATAATATTGAGGAATGCACGAAACACAGCGAAATCACACGGTAAAATCCTTCACTTGTAACTGGGAAGCTCATTTCTTTACATTCGGCGTTTTCCTGGTATTCCAAATCAAACCTCGGGGGCAATAAGACAGAAGAAAAGCTGCCACATAATTAGAAAAGTTGAAATCCGCACCACATAGGCCACTCCGACGTAAACAACAACTGTTTTGACATTTGGGGCACCAGTGGTTGTACCTCAGACCGATACAAGCGCCCCAAAACCACCGCTCCAGATCTTATGTAACTTCTCAGCGGTGTCGATACGTATTTCTTTTTTTTCCTCAGTCTTCTTCTGTTGTTAAACTTCGTATGTTTTTAAGTTGAGATGAAACGAAGAAGTCGAGGTCGTCACGCCCAAACGGACGGAGGAGAACCGCCAAAAGCCCGGCTGCCGTTGCACCAGGCAACCGATACACAAAACACGGACGGCGCCTCAAGTTTCCTCACGGGTTACTTTGTCCTTTCCCTCGTCCACCTGTTGGACAAAAGGAAAGCGAGAGAGAAACAAAACTGCTTACCTTTAGTGGGATATCCGAGATACGGATTAGAATAAGCCTGTCGCGTTAAGTTTCACCAAGATGGACAGCACCTTTCAGCAGGTGGCTATGGGCAAGTAACGCAACGCCATCTACAGGAAACCATGCGCTGTAGCAGACGGCGGACGTGGCCACTTCGGTCAGGGGAGAGGTAGAAACTACAGTGATTGAGAAGGGGGCGTGTCACTAGAGAAAACTTACCAATTTAAAAAAGAATAAGAAAACGATAAAAATTATTTTTTTAATTTAATTAATTTTTCAGTTTAATTCAATAATAAGAATAAATCACAGTATTTAAAGAATCTTACAGTAAAAAGAACTAAGATTTGATAACAACCATTTTTTTTTAATATTCTTTTTTAGTAAATATATATATAAATATATTGAATGGTTTAAGAAAAATTTAGTATGACATATATATATAATATATATAATATATAATTCGTTGATACTTAAGCAATGCTTAAGTTGAGGCCCGTATTGCCTAAGAACTACCAGTGATAAACTTGTTTTTTTTTGTTGTTGTCCGTGCGAACGTTTACACTGTTTATCTTTTTGAAAGAATAAAATTTGTTATACATAAGCCATACTAAGCTTTTCTTAAATCATCCAATATATTTTAAAAAGATACATATTTTTGTTCCAAAATTAAATTTCGGATATTACATGAAACATTACAACTGAAGTGGATTTCGCAAAGGACAGGGAGCTCTCGAAAGATATTGACTAATTAAAAAAAAAAAAGCAGTATATAGTAGTGTTTTCCATCATTTAATATGGAAAGTAGAATATAGTATTTCCGGGACTTCGGACCAGTGATTCAATATCTGAGTTGTTTTCCCTGTTGAAGATCTCATAACAATATCTACCAAAGTTAATTGACTAAAAGTCTCTTAGATTGAAAATAGTGTCTTTTTTTTTAATCGACGAATAAAAAAAAACAGTCGATCTATTGTCTAATCTGGACAATATTTCTTTATTCCAAACTTTATATGAAAACCTACTTATTACTCGGCCATATTAAATTAATATTTTTCTATGATGTAATTTAATTATTTCTCCGCTATGTGATTTTAAAGGAAAAGTAGACTTACCTCAGTCTGAAACTGTTGTAACAATAATTGCAACAGTAACAGTAACTATCACGTAAATAAAATGGTAAATGTAAGAGCATTTCAGTGTTTAAACGAGTATATAAAAAAAATAAAGAATTGCTTAAAATTAAATTTTATTTAAAACAAGATATTGAAAGAAATTAAAACCTATTTTCCTTAAATTTAACGTTTTTTTTATTTACTTATTTAATTCTTTATTTATTTATTTATTTATTTAATTATTGGGCTATTGTAAAAAACAAATATAGGCATGCCCCGCACTTACGTCACCTTTGGTTCCCGAGGGATGACGTAATTTGAAAACGGACGTAAGTTGAAAGCACAAATCAAAACCGATTATCTATGTACTATACTGCAATCATCATATACGTGCATAACTGGAGTAAATAACGTATTTATAACTAAAATAAATTAATAAATACTAAAATAATACAGTAATAAATAAACAAGAAATAAAAATACATGGAACGCATATGGGGATAAATAATTTTACTAAAGCAACTACAGTAAAGCATTTCCATGTCCCACCCAGAAGGTAGTTTTTCGTTAGCGTAGAGGGCTTTGCAGTTTTTCTATTCTATAGAACTACTCTATAAAGAAATGAGGAAAATCCGTACTGACCTTAACCTTCTTTTTCTTACTTGGGCTGATACGGATGTGGTTGGTGAAAAAAAAATGACGATACAAGTGGATGTTAATCGGACGTAAGCCAATTGAAAACGGACGTAAATTCAAAGCAACGTAATTCGTAGTACGACTGAAGGCTGTGAACGAAAAGCCTGCATTTCTTAAATTACAACACCAGTCGAATAAAACAACATAAATTTTTCATTTTCTGAAAAAAATAAATAAATCGCAAACTATTTAGTTCAGCTACCTAATCCAATTAGATCTAATCATATCAGAGTCAATAATCCTAAAACCAATTAAAATGCATCGACACACATCATTATAAATCTCTCGTTTCACTTCTCATGGTTTTCTATGGGATTTTTTATTTTTATTTTTTTTTTATCATCTTTACTTCGAAATTTCTCGATAAGAACTCATGTCAAAATACAGAAGTTACATCGTCGTTTACCAAACAAACTTCAAGACGATCCCTTTCCCAGTTCAAAAATTATTAAGGAAATAATAAACACAAACATATGCCTCACATTTACAATAAAATAAGGTAAAGAAATTGAACTTTTCAATTCTTTCAACAACATGGTTTAAAAGCCAATGAGCAATTTTGAAAAAAAAAAAAAAGAAATAATTAGGATTGAACAGAAATCCTGATGAGAAACTAAGAGAAACTGTAGGACCAAGAACAGTTCTTTTTGTTTCCAGAGTTTAAATTATCTACTAAATTTTTATTTTATTTTATTTTATTTTATTTTATTTTATTTTATTTTATTTTATTTTATTTTTTTTTATTTTTTTTTCGTTCATAGAAGACAATGTATAAAACTTAAATCTAACTTTGTTTTTCATTTTAGAACTTTGTTTTACTACGAGAGGTTACCCGATCTTTTAGAAACCCACTTGCGTTCCAAAGTCCAATGGCAAATAATGCGCGAAGAACTAACTGGTTGGCAATCAATTACTTTGCTGTAACATGTAATTAAAAAAAAATCATTGGAACCAAATCAACTTATGATTCATAACTATTACTGTTATATCTAAGAGCAATATTAATGACTCACATATTGTTTCATTCCAATTATCGTTCTTTTTTTTTTTTTTTTTTTTTTTATTTTTTTTTTTTTTTTTTGAACATTCTAATTTTTTTGAAATAATCTACGATAAATGATGAATCAAAACGCTGTGAATCAAAATACATTTAGACAATTTGCGATGGTACGTCACTTAATTACTCAACTGAAAATTTAAACAGAATAAGCCTAATGACGGTAATTATGGGGGTTAATGGAGTAGGATTCGTGTGGGCTGCAAAACGCGTGGGAGAATCTTTTAAGATTATTTAATGGGAGATGAAAGATAACTTTGAAGGAAAAATATGAAAAACATCGAATATTAAAATATTTAACGGAAAAAGAAATAGAATGATGATCTACTTTTTTTTTCTTCACAATTAAACAGGAAGTATTTACATTTTCCATTCGAAACTGTTTTATTTCGTTGATAAAATTAATGTAAACAGAAATGATAGTGGGAAAAAATCATAAAGGTCATAGTGTTAAAAGGGAAATGAAGTAAGTATTTTATTAAAAAGTCGCCAAAACAAAATTGAGAAAGGTAATAAAAAATAAATAAATAATAATAATAAAGTCATGAGATTTACTTCGAATCGTGATTTAGCTTAGTTTTTATTACGTATTTTATTCTTTATTGTTGAGAAATGTCTTTGTGTTAGCGTGAAACAGACGTAACATTTGTAATTCTTGAAAATTAAAAATTATTCAGGACACAATGCCCGTTTGGAACATAATTCATACATAAAAAACAAATTAGAGGAGAAATCGGAATTGGCTGAACACTGTATGAATAAAAATCATTGTGTAAAAAATGAAATCAAAATTGTATGTATTGAAAAAGATTGTAAAACGAGAAAAACCATGGAAAGTCTACTAATTAGAAATACCAAAAAGATAAATATTAATAGAAATGAAAGTGTTAATGTAAACAAATTTATTGTGGAAATGGCCAAAGAGTTTAACAATATATGTATTTCAAATTGTAAAAATAAGGTGAAAATTAAAGAATTAGGAGAATAGCATTTGTAAGTATTGTTGTAACAATACAATTTCATGAATGTCTCATATCTGTATCGTTTTCCTCTACTTGTTTGTAACGTATTGTTGTTGTTTTTCGGCTTTGAAAAAGAAAAGAAGTCATGTCTTTTCGAAAATTAAGAAATATTTATTTCAATAAATGCATGGTTTTATACGTTTATTTTTGTTTTATTTTGAAGATTTGAAGACTTTTCAATGTCCAGGTTTTATTAATTTTTAATAAACAATCTTAACTCAATACGTTTGTCCTGAAAAATTTTTATTGGGGAATTTAAGGTCACCTTAAATCGAAAATCCTCTATATCGAAAATACAGTAGAGCCCCGTTTATCCACGAGTGCCGCGAAAAAATTTTTTAATTACGAACTTCAAAAAAACCAATTTTAATCCAAGCCAGCAACAGGGAAAGTACAATAGGCCCTACAGTGCTAAGGTCGAAAATTATTAACAGGTTTATTGTGCATCGTAATCCTATAGGCCTTCTCGGAATTTGTGGATGAGTGGTAGGCTCTTGCTCTGCAGAAAGGTTTCTGCTTTACTAAACATATTTTAAAAGTTTTGCACATTATATTTTTTGTGTAACAAAACGTAGTTTTTACGATGAAATATTTTTTTTTTCGTGTTTACACCTCATTTTTAGTCTTTTTTCGGGTTATCCGCGATTTTCGTTATCCGCGAAACCCTTGCCAACCAATTCCGCGGATAATCGGGGCTCTACTGTACTCGTACTTTAATTGTACATTTATATTTTATTTTTAATTGGGATGTGTGGTGGCCTTAAATTCTTCCAATAATTCAACTTACACACGTTAATTATTTCAAAATTTTTTAATTTTAACATTAATTTTAGTCACATGTTAAATCTTTTAATTAATTCTTGTGAAAAATATTAAATATTTGTAATTTTTTTCATATTAAGCAGGATTAATCCGCAGGATTAACTCAATCCTGTTGTTTTGAATGAAGTAAATCCATAATTTAATCACATGAAAATCGGATAAACCAAATATTTTAAGACAATTAAAGATCTAGTTATTAAGAGTTGATGATGGATTAGATTTAATGCAAAAGCATCTTTATTCTAATCTTTTTTTTTTATTTTTATTGCTACAATTATTCTAAGTGTAATATTCTGAGCAAAGACTTTATCAAACTTACACTAATACACACAACATTAATTTTAAAATTAACTTATTTTTAAAAGTTAAATTTTTATATAATAATTTAAAAAAAAATTATATGGACCAATACAATTAAAAAATTTCAATTGTAATTATTTTAGGGAAAGAAAAAAATATTTTTTAAAACTTTTTAAAGAAAACTTATTTAAGTTGATTGAATCAGATGACATTTGCCCTCTTCATCTAAGTGAACTCATTGAAACTTAGTGCCGAAAAAGTAGAATTTAACTCGAAATTTTTTGATGTTTTTTTTTCATTAATTAATTAATTAATTAATTTTATTTATGCATTTTGAGCTTTGTCCTCTATCCTCGGAATTCAGTTTAGGATTTCCTGTGATCAATTTCATCGTGTTACTTGTCCTGTCCAATTCCATTTAATTTTCTTTAAAGAGGAAATATTTACAATTTTAATATTACGTGATAAGAATACAATAATATAGATTTTACCTATTAGTAAATCCATTTTGTTGCAATTGAGCAGAATTCGGTTGTGTGAATATGTCTCTGAACGAATGAACATGCCAAACATTTTTCAACGCGTTGGAAGTAATGGATGGCTATGTAAATGCAAAAGTAATTCTTCGTTAATGGTAAGGGTTGACAGATGCTTTTCGGTAGTTATTCTGTGAAGGTAAAGTGAAACAGAAAGAAAAATATTACGATATGAAAGTACATTATAACCTCGTTTATCCGGCCCTCATTGATCCGGATCTCCGGATAATCCGGATCAGATTTGTAGACATTTTTTTTTAGATTTAATGTTCACATAGATAATAATTTCAAATATGATAACAAGAACATAACTATAAATACGCCAAACATTCGCTTTTTATTTTGATTAAATGTACAGTTCCTCCATAGACTGTACAATAAATTATGGTAATTAAATGCTTTTTGCCGAGTTTAAGAAAGCTTTACTAGTGTCATAGTGACATAGTTTTTTATCGTAATAAACTTATTTAAGGATTTGTTTTGCTTACTACCCATATTACCCGGATTTTCGATTTTCCGGATTGCCTTTGGTCCCAGTTAGTCCGGATAAACGAGATTGTAGTGTACCTAATCACTTATTTCATTATCAAGTACTTTATTTATATAATTAAAAATAACACCATTACTAAATAAAACGTATGGTTTTAAATTAAAAAATCTAACATTTTTAATTAAGTGGAATAATTGAATAAAAATAAAATTAAATCGGAGATTCTGTATTAATTAGATTCTCCTAATTATAAAAAAATGTTTATTGAAAAGTGAAACACACACACACACACACACACACACACAAAAATAGACGGTGAAATCCAATTAATATGTAAACAGTTTCATGAAGCAAAAAGATATTGCCCAATTTCTTTTAAAGTTAAATAGAAATGGTTAAAAGTAAATCACTAAAAATAATACATATTTTTTTTTCCAAATTATAAATTAGAGTTACTGGAGTTTAACTTAAGTAAAGTACAACTCATAAAATTCAAATTTATATTTGTTGTTTGTTTGTTTGTTTGTTTTTTTCGATATTTCTCTCTAAATTATTTTTTATATTTTAAAATAACCTTGTCATTAAAGTTGAAATTTTTTTTAGCTTATTATTGGCAAATTGGCAATTTCTCGAAAGGTACATTTTAATGTGAAACTATGATCTAACCAATAGCGTCAATTATCTTCTTTTCATTGTTATTATGTTTTTTGTCCTATCATCTATCAACTTTTCATATAACCCGTTTAACATCTTAAATACTGTGTTTCCAGAAACGAAGTCATTTTATATTTTCTTGTTGCTATGGATTTTTCGATCAAGAATTGCTGAATTTTTAAAAAAGGCATAGAACAAACTTTACCTTCCCCTCCTGAGAAGCTTATAGGCTATATCCGTCCAAGGGTTCCTTACTTCTTGCTGAATATCTCCTCCCCTTCATAATACCTACTTCTTTTTTTCCTTTTTAAAAATATGAAGCATCTATATTTTTCCTTGCTTCGATTATTTCTTTGTTTCATTTTTTTCAACAACTATCATAAATACATATCAAGTGATAAGTCAGATGATATATAAATATTGTTACAACATAAAACTAACAAGGCTAATGATGGAATTGCATTATTACAGACATTATCTCTAAATAATAATACAATTTCAATTATTACAAGTTACAAATCAACACTAAACAATTTGAAACCACGTAAACAACTAGTTTCAGTAATATAATTTGTTTGTTTGTTTGTTGTTTTCTTTGATTGCACACGTATTTCATTTGTGCGATTTATTTAATGGTGCAAGAACGACAGAGGCTAATGGCCAATAACAAGATATAAAGTTGAGAATAGAATTGAGAGAATTGAAAGTAAAAACAAATAGAAGAAAGAAAGAAACGTCCCGGGATTCGAAACGAGGATCGAATGACAGCATAAGATGAAGAGGTTCCAAAATATTCATTACTGAAGACAGTCTACGATGACAGATTGTACGCGGTAGGACTCAAATGAAATAGTTCTTCTGAGGAATGACATATTACGCTGCCTTTGTCTGAGTACAGCAATCTTCTTCACTAGCTGGTGGAGCGTAAGGTATTGTGCAACCACAAAACATACATTTAAAAGTGGCAAAAGATCTGGCGACTATGTAGACCAGGATAGAAGATAAATTCCACAACCATTAAGAGACAGTTGCTTGATTCGCGCAATGTAGGGCCAGGTGTTGTTCAAGCTGTCCTTTGGTCATGTTTGTCGAAGAAGTAGCGCTTCAATGTCCAAAATGCTATCGATTTATCGCTGGTTATTGAAGGTTCATCTGATACATACTAGTCGAGTGCTTGAATTTAACTTAATAACGATCTTCATGACTTTCTCATGCAATCGCGCCACTTGGATTATGAGAATACCATCATTATGATCTTATCAGGATACTATAGACTAATAACTATATAGTAATATGTAAAGTTTTATAACTGATTAGCAAATTTAACGTCCGAAATAATTCAGAAATAGAGAGAAAAAAATCACTATCGGACAACAAATATGCCTTCGCACATTGAGTCAACTTCTCTCTTTATTTTTTCTCTCTGTTTATAACTGATTCTTCATTGAAATCCAACTTGTATTTCAACTCACTAGATCCTAAATTTTTTGGTTGTTGAGATTAACGATGTACAACTTTTTTTTTTTTCAAGAATTTAATAAAAAAAAAGCTAAGTGATAAAAAAATAAAAAACAATAATAATTGATAAGTTGATTTACCAGATTTGATAAGAACAACAATAAATACAAAAATAAATATTCTCATTTTTATTGAATTGATAAGTAATATTTAATTGAGATTATTTGAAACTAGCAGAATATCTATTCTTCGCACGGGTTACAAAAAAAAAAGATGTCCTGATGTAGATGAGAAGAAATTGAAATTGTGAGATAAACTTCGAGACTTTCTCAGTTGTTAAAAAAAATTACGTGGTAGGGTGCAAAGTAATGTTAAATGCGTATTTTGTACTCAAGATCCCTAGATATGAAATTAATATCGAGATCGGAGAATATAAGACTCCTATCTCTTTCTGTCCTTCTCCACACCCATTTCATTTCAGACGTTCCCCATTTGGTAAAAAATCACTGGGTCATTACAAATTAATGTTATATTCTTATCTTGCAACCCCATAAACCCCGTAGAAGTATCCTTCAACAAAGTTTACCCATCCACTCACCCCCCCCCTTCACACATACACACACGTTTACATCCGTTAGGATGCAAATATTGAAAATTCGATCAAATACATCTTTTCGATTTCGACAAAGAACATTCATGTCAAATTTCGTGTTTCCACCTCAAGCAGTTTCGGAAATACGCGTACCCTTCAAGAAAGTTTGGTCCCCACCCCTGTTTTTACCCCTTAGGGCTCGAATATGGAAAGTTCGATCAAGTAGCATCTTTTCGTTTTTGACAAAGATCACTCATGTGAAATTTGGTGTTTCCAACTAAAGTGGTTTAGCAGTTATTATCATCACAATACGTGAAGGGGATGAAATCAGAGGGAGAGGATGGTGTGTCTAGGTTCCAAGGTAGCCTGTATTTTCCGCAGGATAGCAGAAAGTACTTTTGCAAATTTAGTTCAGATCCGTCAAAGGGTGTAAATTTGTATAGAGAACATAGATGTTATGTTATGTTATGTTAAGTTATGTTAAGTTATGTTACGTTATGTTATGTGGTGAGTGTGGGTGGCAGGGAAGCCGAGCACTGCGACCCTTCGGTCTATTAGAAAACATACATACAAATATACTGGAAACTTTGCCTTTTATATATGTATATGTAAAGATATCTTAGCAACTTCTGAAATTTTTTTTTTTTAAAAAAAGAAGAAGAAACCTACTTTTTTTAAAAAAAGTTGCAAATTTTTATTTTATTTTTATTTATTTCTTAAAGCCATGACAATAGCAAGGGAAAAAAATGTGTTGTTTTTTATTAAGCAAATGTTTAAATAGTAAGCTGCTGTTCGCATAAGAATGATAAATTGATGTTTTATTTTTTCAATTAAGGAAGTTAATTTTGAAAAATTCATTTTTTTTTTTAATATTTTTTGTTTGTTTGTTTAGAGTAGAGGCCCTGGTCTCTGCTTCTCAATTAATTTCTAAGATTTTTAAAATTTTGAAATACTGTCGTTGCTTTTCTGCACAATTTACTGATGTCATTACTATTAACTACTTTATGTCATTTTCCAGATATCTAGTTATATATAATAATGTTTTTAAACGATGAATTTGAGATAAGTGTATTTTAAATATCTTTAATTATTTAATTTTTAGTCATGAAATGCAGCAAATATCTTTTGATGTCTGCAATTTTTTATTGATATTCGTATTTTCTCTTGAAATACAAGTGATCAAAATTCAAATTTGCGATTTAGGTTACAAGTATTATTTTAAATTCCATTCTTTCCGGAATTCTGGGATTTTTTAGAGAAAGGAAACACAGAAAATTCGAATTTTTATTGTGTGTGTATGGTTTATTTATCATTTTACATTTAGATATAAGCTGGTGCTTTCTTTGTAATCTCTACTGCGAACTCGGCAACAACTTTCTAATCAGCCGATTGCTCCAAATAGTCTTAAGCTACTCCTGGATTAAGTCCAATTGAATACAATGGTTACGACATGAGCTAATACTAATACTATTTGGAGAAACCGACCGAATAAGTACTGTTGTAATAAAAAAAATAAATTAAAAATAAAAATAAAAATAAATAAAAGATATCAGTACTTAAAACTTAAATTTTAATTATATGATGATACGTTATCTTTAAACGTTTGCACAACTTAATGATAATGTTAATTATTCTAAAAATCTCACTCCATGAAAAATAATCTATTTATGTATTACGTTTTGTTATCGACCTAATAACAAAAAAGCAATCAACTTCACGTGATTTATTATCAGTCACTTGAAAATTTCATCAACTTAATAATATTTGAAATATCATCATAGATAAAAGAAAAAAAAATCCCATATAAAATAAAAAAATAAAAAACAAATCATTTCAAATAACGTACTTTGATAATAAATTTCTATTTGAATCTAAATCGAATTTATTATAATCTGTTGTAATATATACGGTGTATTAGTAATAAATTATAAGATTATTAATTAATTATTTTGCAATTCGTATAATAGTCTTAAAAATTAGATGATTAAAATTATAAAAAATATAATTAGCAGTAAAAATGTTCCATATTATGTCCTGTTATGAAGTTTGTTTGCCTTAATATTTAAGTTTGGTCTTGATTAAGTCCTAACCAAATATCTATTAGTTATTCTAACAGTCAGAAAGATAAGATAACGCAAAAGATAAGAGAAAAGGAGATTTCGCTTTTTCTCTGCGGTTTTTATTCATATTTCGACCTAAATATTCATTCTCCCCTTCTTCGGGAATGGTTGAAGTTTATTAACGCATTTAGGATATTTATAATAAATGAAGAACACAAAACACGCTACTTCTTCTAAATATTTTCAATAGTTAACAAATTATGGTGCAACAACAGACAACATATTATATTGCAACAATAGTTAATATAATATATTGTAATTATTGTGTAACATTTTAGCCTTGTATTGTTAGTTATAACGTTAGTTATTGTTATTATTATGTGAAATTTTATGATTGTTTGTTCAAATTTTGGTTGTTCGTTATTGAGGAGGGAAACATTTTATTTCTTCCTCTTATATTATTTACGTTCCTGAAGAAAGTTTTCGATTAGAAAACTGAAATATTGAAGATATTTAGAAGAAGTAGTGTTTTGTGTTCTTCATTTATTATAAATATGACGTCTTTGAAGATCTTATTTATGTATTTAAGATATTTAGTAACTTAATTTTAAGAGGATCTTCAATTACCGGGTTGATTATGTTACAAATGAACGATTGTTAACCTTCACAACTTTACGGAAATCCCCGACGCTACCTTCGTTCATGTTCTATCGGATAGCCTTTATCTCAAACTATTCTGCACCGCAATTTCCATTCCAAAAGACTCCTCAGAGAATTCGTATCAATTGCCTCCCATTCCTGTCTACAGGCTTTTCACAAACAGTCCAACGAACGTGGTCGCCTTTAATAACCATCGGGGGATTGGACCGGGATATAAGAAAAAGGAATTGCACGTATTAACGTATTTTGTTGAAGGGTTTTTGAATAATCCACTGTCGACTTCGGAAAAGATGGATTCTTTTCTTCCTCCCTATTCCCGTTCCCTCCTTTAGTTGTTCCTTTGTTTGTAAACTTTCCCATGTGCTCCAATCTCTTCCCATCTAGGTTCATGCGATCTCCACCAGCCGGCCCCACCCGGACGTCATTCCTTCCTGATTCGTCCTCCAGTTCACCAATGGACAATCCAGGCAGTTCATTGGTCCTCTTCTTAAATAGAAGAATCGACAGCTACTTGGATCACTTCCACTGAAGAAGCCTCATCTGAAGAGAGGCGAAAGCTTTGGACTTCTCATGTTTTAAAGTTTTAATTTTTTAGTGTTTTTAACTTTTCATGCTTGTGTGCAGGCTGAACTTTGAAAGATAGTCTATATTCATGTCCCTGTTTTTTGTGTGTTCATCATCAAGATCAACTTGTATTTCAGTTAATCCATACTTATTTAAGCCATGTGGATATAAAGGTATCTATTAGTTACAAAGATAGGAGGAATTTATACATTCGGAAAAGGAAGGGGGTGGGGGGAAGCAGGCAAAAATATTGTTTAAACATGTTAAAAATTACAGTTGCACTTTTAATGTTTCATGTAAAAAGAGAAAAGTTTGAAAATTTGGAGAGGGACATCATGTCCTATTTTTGAAAAGAAATACTTTTAAAATATAATTTATTAGATGTACTTATAAGAATATTGGTTTCTTTTCCACGATTAAGAAGCTCTGTTTACAGTAAACATACATCTTTGCTTGTTGGGTAAACCTGGCTGAAGAGAGCCTGATAAGCTCGAAACAGCTGTCCCAGTGTCTCAGTGTGACTCAAAAAACTCCCTTTTATCATTATATCAGGAATTGTTTCCTTTTTCTTTTACCTTTTTTAGAAGGTTTTTTATTGTTTATTATTTTTTTCTTTCGTGGTCCAATGCCTTTTAAGTTTAGATGCCCAAGGATTTGTTTTCGCATTTTGTTGGTATTTTTATTTTCTTAACTTAGTTTCTGAGAGTTCACTTGTGCTTATAAAATCTCTTTTTTTTTTTTTTAACAATAATTTTCTATTAACTTTTAAGCTAGAAATTAAAGAGATTTTTTCATAGGCTATAATTCTTGATTCTTCACTGGAGCTCTGTTAAGCAACCCAACTGCAAGAGTTGGTGGTCATGACTTCACTACAAGATTAAAATAAATTTTGTTCCAGCATTTTTGTTATCTTTTAATTGTTTTTAAATTACGTTTTTAACAATATTTAAGTTAATATTACCTTAATTGTAGAGGAGAAGATAAGAGAGACCTACCCTTTTTTTAATTGTAAGAAACCCTCAGAATAGAAGTAGTGAAGACAATCAAACAGTAACAGTTAAAGAATTATAAGTGTAATCTGTTACATAAATCAAGTCAGATTCAACTTTTTAATTTATGTTTTTTCAAATAATGCCAATAGCTGAATCTCAAGAATAAATAGTAATATAAGAAAGTATTGCACTTTCAGAAGCAAACAAGGAAACTAAGTCAAAAATTTCCAATGTAAGTATTATTTTAAATAAAGTAAAATGACCATAATTCATATTTAAAAGTTAGTATCTTCTTCTGAGGCTGTGAACTCATCTTACCTAACAATCGGTGTATTCTCAGTTTTCCACAGTGACATCTCAAAATATTCATTTAAAATGAACAAATCAGGAAATGACTTGTTTTTGTGACAAAATTTAAGAAACTTTCGAACATCATCAGAGTTGTGCTATGCAAATTAATAGGTGAACTTTTTATAATTAGGTTTCGAAAACTGCATTTATGGTTGAATAACTTATCACATTCAATTGTCCAATAACAGCAAAATATACCGATAATGTTGTTAAATTAAACAGAATTCTACTTTTGAAAGACGCAAAAACAACAAAAGGCTGCCAGGCATCAGTGCTATGAATAAAAATCCGAATAACATTTCGCACAATGTTCAAATTAAAATGAATACGAGTTTTATTCACGTGGTACATGTGGCTTTTAATCAAGGAATTTCTAGATTATTTGTCATTGCTTACTTTTCACATTGTTTTCTTCTTCCATTGTACGTTAATACATGTATATAAAAGCTGAGTTAGGAGTAAAACTTTCTTTTTACTCCTTTTTTAAGTCTAAATCCTGATTTCTTAAAGCCAAGTTAAAAGATCTCTATGAAAAGGACTACGATTTTTTTTTTAACCCTACAGTCATATGTAGACAAGAATTGAAAAAACAAACAAAAACAAAACAAAAAAAAACAACAACATTAAAAGAGAAATGTATTAAATGGAAATTCTTACAAGTTAGTTGTTCGTAAAAATGTCAATAAATTTGAATTACTTTTTTCAGGTTATCGCAAATATGAAATGACGTTCTTTATCTTATCATTTAGAATCATATGATTCGGAGTCTGTTTGTCTAACATTTCGAAAGAATAACAGTAAAAAAAAAAAAAAAAGAAAAGATACCGACTTGAAAAATAAATTTTTCAATTTCAATATCCATCTCTTGCTGATTAGATTCGTAAAGCTTTTCTATATTTGCCAATATTAGAAAGTATATTTACAGATACCATCATACATACCGTGATTACATCCTTTGGGAGTACCGAGGAGAGGGTAGCGATTGTAATCCATTCTATTGCATCCGAGAATGGAAAATGTTAGGATTTTGGACCTGTTATTCTTTGGTTGGATCGTTCATCGCTTTGTTTGTAGTACTCTTCCATTTCGGAAAAAGATATGAATTTTTGTATTTGTTATTGAATACATCTGACCTTTGTAATACCGTCCCTACCTCATTTCAAAATCCTGGTAACTCTATGGTTACATCAACGTTAAATTGTGGAATTACATCAGAAAGAAATATCCAAATAAATGTAATGGAAATTATGTTTTATAAATCTGTAGGAATAAAATAGATAAGAAAAATCAATGAGGGATTTTCTGGCATCCTGAAATGGAGGGCTCAGAGTTAAATGATTCGAGAAAAAGACATTTAAAGTAAAAAGTTCTTCAGATGGTCTATGGGAATGCCGTTAGACAGTAAGGCGTTTATTCAGAAATACATAACGTTTTTAAAATATATATATTCACCTACCTAAGGAGCTTGTTTACTTACAATGTAAAAAAGAGGACTTGATCCACTTTAACTCTGAACCCTCCAAATGTAAATCCTTTCATAATTTTTAATTAAACAAATTAATGTTAATAAGTTTTTTTCAACAGCGTATTTTTCAAATAAATGAAAAGTGATAAATGCATTGATGTCTTTTTATGGTCTGATGAACTCATTATCCGGGAAAGAAAAAAATGCACTTATTGCAGATAATTGAGCTTAAAATGAGACTTCCATTTTATTTTTGTCTTAAGAATCATTCATTAAAATGTTTTAATTGTAGTTTCCGTAACTGTAAGATTTTAATTGAGTCTAACAATAAAATTTTACTGATGCTTATCCTTTAATATTGAAATAAGAAATATTTTCGAAAGTATAGCAACAATAACTGCGATTTAAGCTTTTTGAAAAACGAAGTGGATGGGAAGAATAACCTGGAAACATAAATTCATTTAAATACATTGGTTCAGATAGGAAGAGCAGTGGAACCTCCATGATTAAATACTAAAAACATAAAAACACATTAAAAATAAGGAAAAAGAAAATTCATGTGCTGGGCTCTGCCAGCCTCAAATGAATTTCTTATGGCATCAAAATAAATAAAAAGTGCCTAAAAGACATTGGTTCAGACTTAAGAAGATTGTTTAATCTTAACAGCACTCTTCATTGAAACTTGGTGTCATCATAATTGTTGTCATCCTAGTAAAGTGTCCTTTAAATGATACGGCGTCGCACTGATCCTCCACTTCATCCTGATCGGTTGGTGATCGCAGGAGTTCACTTCCCGTGTACTTATTTAGACGCCAGTGTTGAACAGAACAAAGTCAGCTTTTTAGAATTATAAATTACTTAGGATTCAAATTCTTTAAAATTCTTCTGTATTATTATTATTATTATTATTATTGCTATTATTATTATAGTACATACACACACATACGTATATATCTATTACATCACAGATAGATCTTGATGGCATAAATTATTGCAACTTTGTAAAGAATTTCTAGTTTTCTTCTGCTTGGAGAATATTTTGGTAGTGGTTTTATATATCTGTAATTAGAACACTATAGAAGAGAGAATTCTCTCATGATTTCTCTCAGAGCATCTGATATTCCGTCTTCCTTTGCACGGTTCTCAATTGTTTATTTAATTAGGGTAAAAGGAGGTCTTAGCGTTTCCCTTTTCCACAAGCCTTAGCCTCTTACGGAATCTTTTGTCTTGCTGAAATGATTTTTTTAATTTCGGTTGCTGTCAAAAGAAAGGATAATAATAATAAGAAAATTACCTTTTACATTGTGTTTGATTTAAACTTATTTGTTATTTAAAACTTTATTTTCTCTCTCTAGTATCGCTGGAAAATGAGGCCAATGAATACTAACATTAATATGCATTCATAAGAATTGGAACCAATAATTGCTTTATAACGTAGGGAAAGTTCTAGAATTCTAAAGCTCCAAAATTCAGGAGATAAATGACAGCTGGAAATTCTGTTAAAGTTTAAGATGATGAGACCAAATTACTCAAGTTAAAAAAGAATATCAGAATAACAAGATCTGACGGTGGCTAAGAGTGGATAACTTCCCAGCTGTTACTTAATATAAAAAATTGCACTAACAAGTAAGAACTGAATTTGTAATAAGATGTGGTTATTAAAATGAATATACTAAGCCTTATGATTAAGCCGTTTCTATCCTATCTAGCTTTCGATTTTTTTTATTTATTTACTTATTTTTCCATATGGGTAAAATTAAAAAAAAACATATTTTCAATTTTCGACGAGTAGCCTAATCATTATATGTCATTTACCCATAATTATTGAAACGATTAACCTCTGTTAATAGTAATTGGTTGCCTGATTTCTTGTTTCATTTAGTTTGTGAGATTATTGATTTTTCATTTTTCGTCTTTCATTCTTGTACTTTAAACGATCGTTACCGATGTATGTTGTTCCTGTCTATTTCTTGTTGTCCCTCATTCGAGAGGCAGGGCCGTTGCATTACTGGTTCGTAAAACAATAGGCCAATTATCGAAAGTACTATCATTGCTTTATTTGAATTTCCATAAATGATTGGCGAATTATTTAAGCTTAATTTCAGGAGTTCTGCATTGTTAAATAAAGGCTGTTTTCTCATTTCGTGCAATGCAATGTTTTAATGGGTATATACATTACTTGTACAAATCATTTACAGAAGTAGATTAAATGCAAAAATAAACATCTACTGTATTAGAGAATGAACTGTACGTTTCCTTTTTTAGATTGATAAATAAGGCAACTAAAGCCTTTTTGATTTACTGACATTTAGACCCCATAACTTGGAAAAATTCCAAGGGATTAGAGTTGTTTTGAAACAAGGAAAAAAAAAATAGATCAATTAAATGTGGCAGGGACACGAATAGAGATTATGTTTAAACTTATGGCTAAAAAATAAATTGATATTATGTAATTGCTAAAACAAAATAAAAACAAAATACTTAATAAAATGAATAGCGCTGAAGCAAATTTTATAATCTTATCGTTCAAATATAAACGTACATATACGTAAACATTTTTAATTATAATAGCTTTAAGAACTTGATTTTCTCCCTCAAATTTGAGGAATAAAATATGAAATGTTCGACATTATTTAGACAACGGATTGCTTTTAAGTATAATGTTAAAGGCCAGTAAACAAAACTGATCTAAATAGGATTATTTGAAGAGAATACAAATGCAAAATATGTATTTGTCCGCTTTTTTTTAAAAAAAAAAATGAGTTACCTACTTAATGAATAGTTTCTAAAGATAAGAAACCTGAATTTTATGTTAGTTTGTTAAAAACAAATCACAGTTCCATGATTATAATATTTTAAAATAGAATACAGTTACAAAAAATAATAAAGAAACAAGTTCACAATTTTTATTTGCACCAATTGACCACTAAAATTCTAGATGACTTTTCTAACAAATTATTTATAATTTTAGTGTTGGGTTTCGTCCATAATTTACAATTTTAGTTCAAGAAATATAGAAGTCTTCTTTCTATTTTGATGCAATGTGGCATTAAATTTATTAAATTTATTTTGTAAGACTTCTCCATTTTGTAGCTTCTGATTTTGTAATTCCAAAATATTGAAGAATAAAGATGATTTTTTTTTTTTTAATTTCTAAAGAAAAAAAAAGGTTTATTCCTTTTTTGTAAACATCACAGTAAAACATCAACAAGCTCTGAGAATTCAGAAAAAAAAAAAAAAAAAAAACTTGGCATCCTTTCTTGTTGTGTACCTGGACGCCAGACTTTGTGCTTCGATGTTTCAATGGTCTGTTCTTATCAGCTACTCAGCGTCTGAATGGCGAATGTTCTCATCGCTCCTGACCTGAATTCCATTGATATTTCCACCTTCAACCGAGTTGTGGTTTAACTTCTCCGCCGAAGGTTTTCATCGACTTTCACTAAATTGCTGAGGAAAAAACGACTTCAATTTCACTGACGTCTTCCGAATTCTTCTTTTGAACTGAGATCAACACACAATGGCATTCCGACTCGTAACCCATTCAGAAAGTGTAACTGTAAATCTGAACCCAAAGGTTATTGGCCTTTTAAAGTAGTAGGACTTGGGAGAAAATATGCCATCGTTGCATAATTATCCATCCACGCACAGCAACTGCCATTACAATACACAAGGTTGTGGAAATAATGAAACTTTTTCAATTCCTCAAAGAAAAGCTTAGAAGCATTTGACTTTTAAGCTTCGTAACGGTGACCTAAAAATAATACTGGAAATTTTTTTTCGTTCAATAAAATTAAAAAAAACAAAAACAAACACAAACAAACAAACAAATAACCTACTGCAAAGGTATTAAATGAGACATAGAGAGAAAGGTCAATGAGTTTCTAAGAGCATATTTATTGAACAAAATAATTTTAGTTAAAATTTTACTGATTGATTTCTAAAAAACAACCACTTTAAATAATAATACTAATAATATTTCGTAGAAAACAATACAAAATCGCACAATAACTAAACAACAACAAAAATCACTGAGCTTATTTTAAATATTTTACGGGGAATCGGATACGGCGCCGTTTCGGATTTCAACATCCTCTTCAACCCTTTTGATTTAATTACTAACATTTTATTACAACAAATTCTTATTAGTCTAAGCGAGTTGCTAGCGTGAATTTGTTTTTACTCTCTTTTATTGTTAATTTGATTATTGATGTATTTGAACTGAGGGGTCATTGTTTTAATTGTTTGTCCGTTTGGTGTATTGTCCCTTTTCATTGAGCTGGGTTATATTGGGCGGGATCGGGCTGAAGAGGGTGATGAAACCCGAAACGGCGCCGTCTCCGATTCCCAGCAAAATAAGCTCAGTGATTTTTGTTGTTGTTTAGTTATTGTGCGGTTTTGTATTGTTTTCTTTGAAGTTTTAACGTGGTCCGCGCGTTAATTTTGATTTAATAATAATAATAATATTTGGTTCTGCCTCGCCTTGAATCCATTAAGCCACATGCTAGACAACACAAAACACGGTTATAGGCTTACCTCAGGCACTCTCACACCATATAAAATCACACACTTACTCTACATGGATGATATTAAACTCTACGCCACAAACAACGCACAACTTACTAATTTACTACAAGTCACAACCCAGTTCACCAAAGACATTGGGATGGAATTTGGAATCGACAAATGCCGCAAGCTACATATAACACGCGGGAAGACTACGAATTTGGAGGGTTTTGAGCTGGACCATGGGTTGGCCATCCAATCCATGGAAGAGGGAGAGACCTACAAGTACCTGGGCTTCCAGCAAGCGCGCGTCATTGACAACGCAAACATCAGAAACGCACTCAAGAAAACATATCGTGCTCGCGTTCACAACATCCTCAAAACACAACTCAATGCCAGAAATAAAATTAAAGCCATTAACACTTTTGCCGTCCCCACACTAACGTATTCGTTCGGCATAATTTCACGGACAAACACTGAACTCGAAGCACTACAACGCACAACACGCACTACATTCATGAAACACAACATGCACCACCCCAAGTCCGCTACGGAAAGGATGACTCTTCCCCGCAAGGAGGGAGGCCGAGGACTCATCAATCTCATCACCCTACACGAAAAACAAGTACAAACACTTAGGGAACACTTCCACCAAAGAGCACAACACTCCTCACTCCACTCAGCCATTGTCAAGGCTGACACACACTTCACACCCCTGGACCTCGCAAACCCTTCTCTAACACTCACCACTCCCGACACCCACACACAGCAGCTGCGGGATTCATGGGCTCGTAAGGAACTCCATGGCAGACATCGCCACGAACTCAGCCAACCTCATGTCGACATGGAAGCGTCGAATAGATGGCTGACAATTGGTGAGGTGTTTGGGGAGACCGAAGGGTTCATGATCGCAATACAGGACCAAGTCATCTCCACACTCAACTACAAGAAACACATTCTACACGACGCAAACACACACGACGACAGATGCAGGAAATGCCACACTACACATGAGACGATCGACCACATAATATCAGGCTGTCCCCTTCTGTCCCAAACAGACTACCTCCACCGACACAATCAGGTAGCATCGATCGTTCATCAACAGCTAGCACACAAACACTCACTTATTAAGAACAGGGTCCCATACTACAAGTACACACCACAAAGCGTACTACAGTCACCCTCACATAAGCTGTACTGGGACCATCCCATTCACACAGACAAAACTATACATCACAATTAGACCTGACATTACACTTGTTGATAAGGTCAACAAACAGACCTATCTCATTGATATTGCAGTTCCCATCAGCAAGAATATGCAGAAAACTCACGCTGACAAGATAAGTGAATACACAGACCTAGCACACGAGCTCCAGAAGCAGTGGAGGCAGGACCGAGTACGTGTTGTACCCATCATCCTGACCGCTACTGGTCTGGTGCCTCACACATTGCATCATAGCCTCAGCACACTAGGACTTCATAAAAACACTTATGCACAACTCCAGAAGGCTGTGGTACTCAACACAACACGCATAGTTCGGAAATTTATGGACACAAGCACACATCCCTAACTATTCTTCCAAACTTTTTCTTTTTTTTTTATTCACTTGGCAATATGTGCTTTGGTCCTTGACCCGCCATCTTGTCTTAGCTGGGGAATCCCATGGTTTGAAACTTTTTCGATATAATAATAATAATAATTTAACACTTAGCAATATGTGCATTGGTCCTTGACCCGCCATATTGTCTTAGCTGGGGAAACCCATGGTTTGAAACTTTTTCGAGATAATAATAATAATAGGAATCACTGAATTCAAAATAAGAAATTGATTTTTCAGAAAACAGACAGCAGGGGAAGCTCATAATTAGGTAATTGTCTCAAACTAATGGTTCACAGGCTGTTTCTGAACGGGATCGTTTGTGACTTGTCATTTACTTGTACTTTGTATTTAATATACTGTGTTTTGAAGTCATTTAGTTAATGAAATGAGTTATATTACAAATAGAAAAATACTGTCCGATTTGATCATGATTTCAATACTGAGATTATTTTTGGAATTTTTTCATTTAAAAAGTAATTAATTATTACCTTCTTCAGCTATTAATAGCTGAATTATTTCAGTCATTATGTAGTTCACTTTTGCATTATCTAATTGCGATGGGCGAAGTTTTATCACAGTATTGAAGGAGCCCATTTCATTAAAGATTCAACGCTTCATTATAGGTTTCACAATGAAATGTGTTTGAGGCTCCACGACCTTTAATAAGATCTTAATTAATTAATCTAAAAGGAAATTACATTATTTTTGGAATTCCTAACATTAGATAGTGGAAGGGAGAATGAGAATATCTATCAAAAACACAGACACATTAGTAACGAACTATGCATTTATAAACCAGACACTCAGGACATTTGAATCAATACAACTATTTGCTATCTATGCTGACAACACGAATCCTACGCCTTCATCTCCATTTATTGATAATGATTTCTATGTGTTGCATCGGAATGCAAACTCAGTAATCAAATACATATTGATAATTTTGATAGATTTGCTTTTTTGATGGAAAAACATACTTTTCAAAGATAAGCACATATTCTAATTATAATGTATTACATTGTTGCAAATAAAACTCGACGAAATTTAGCATACATAATGAGTATGTAAAGATAAAGAATGAATCCATTTTCATTGCAAAAGGACTTCTTTTTACAGAGCACTGGCAATGTAACAATCACATGCTATTATGATACAAGCTGACATACAGAGCCATCAAATAATAGTCTAATGTTGTCTTTGACAAATTCTGCCAGATGTTCTGGTATTGTTGCACTAGTTCGGACACATTTTGTTGTGACTGCAACTGCCTTCCCAACAAATCCCAGACATGCTCGATTGGCGAAATATCTGGGGACCTGACTGGCCATTGGAGGGTTTGAACCCCTCTGAGGCATTGTTGAGAGATGCTCGCGCATGTAAGAGATCTAGCGTTATCAGGCTGGTAAATAGGCCTGGAAGTGACAGATAGGCAATACGATTGGTTGCAAAATGTTGATAATGTACAGGAGTGCTGTCAAAGTAGCTTGTAGCAAAACAGGGGAGATCCGCTGTCGTAGGAGATGGCTAGCCAGAATATAACCGCAAGTATGATGCCCGTGTGGCGCTCGACCACCACAGCCGGACTTGGAGCGATGACCACATCTGCTCCATACACATACACGGGTAATCATCTGCACCAGAGACGCGGGATTCATCGCTGAAAACAACATGACTCCAATTGGAGCGGTCTAGGTCAACCAGGCTCAGCACCACTCGTACAGTGCTGTCCATATTGAGTGGTCAGTCTAGATAAGTTAACGGACACCGAAAATGAAGTCTCGCCTCTGCCAGTCGTCGCCGAATGGTGTCCTTTGATACTGTATGAAGCATAAAGAAAGTTATGTGCCTTTCTATGGAAGATAAGAACCTCACGATGTTTCCCTGGGACGTCCAGATCCCTCGTGGAGGTATACGCTGCTCTCATGTACTCCCGCTTTTGCCAACATCTTCTAACTGCTGCATCGCTTTGATCAACATTCTGGCTTCTCTGAAAGCCTATACTGCGAACTCTTTCAAACTTGCTTAGTTTCTCGTACTGCTGACGGATGACGACTACTTACGTAACGAAACATCAAAACCAATCAGCTTATTTATCCGTGTGAATAATCGCCATCTGGAAACACCTGGTGCTTTCATTGGCGATGAAATTTTAATCATTTGCATAATGATCCGAAAAGCACAACGAGTTTCGCGGTTCTCACACTATTTTTTAGGAGTGCGTCGTTTATTTACTTATTTTTTTTATTTGCAACATACTGCATTAGACACTTAAAGATATTTTTTTTGCTGTAGTTTTCTAAATTTATATATGTCGATTTATGTATGTAGATTTTCTACCGGCAAAGTAGGAAATCCGGTATTGCGGAGAATGCCTACGTATTATATATAAAAATGCTTAAAACCTCTAGGCATAGCCAGAAATAATTATCATTCCTAACTTTGCCTATGTATTGTTCACAATTCATTGTAGATAATGCCTATGTAATAATATATACAATGCATAGGCAAAGTAGATAACAGCAGACGGTATTCATTTCCAACTTTGTCTAACAATGTCAGGCATTGTGTTCATTCGTAGACATCTTCTACAATGCCTGAACAGGTAACGTATATTTAAAAAGAATAAGTAGCAAAAAATTAAAATAAAAATAACAATTGTTTTCAACAGCTGCATAATCGTAACTTTTATGATTATATTATTAATTGTAAGAAATTAACATCCGGAATGATATTAGAATCAGGAATGATATTAGGAATTAATGATAATACTTTTTAATGGAAAAAAGAAAGAGAAAACAAATATGAACTCATTATCAAAAATAGTCAGTATGATTTTTATTATATTTTATTTCAGTGTTCATTAGATCATAAATTCTTACAAGAATCTAAAAGGAAACTTCGTAAGAATTATAAGAATTTATTCATTGTTGGACATTTTGTATGATGCTTTGATAAGATTGGATTTAATCAAATAGTGTCACTTATATTTATTTAATATTGTTATTATTTACCTTTCATTAAATAATTTAAAGACTGACAATTTTTCCTTATGATTTTTATACTTCATTTGCTTTTCATGTCGATATAAATTGAAGTTTTTAATTTTTTTTTAGAAATATAATTTTATTTTAAAATTACTAAAAGTCAAACAAAAAGAAGAAGAAGTAGCAATGCCGAAACGCAGCCTTCCCTGTAAAGAAAATGCTACGGTAATTTTCAGTTGTGCGTAGCTGTTATGTAATAATAATGGGCTGTTAGATTCTCAAAGGGAATGACTGCAGCGTTTTTTTTTTCCTTCCCTCTCAAAAAAAGTATGGCAATTCAACCAAACCCATTCTTATTGTTATTATGGGTTCTCGTGTTCCCCAATTTCTATCAACTCAAAAAAGATACCAAAAATCTATTTGAGACAAAAATGGCGTCTTTCTTGTTAGGGGAAGGGGGTTCTAATTTATAATAATAATAATAATAATACTTGGACAATTCTTAGGTCTCTGAGTGAGACTTGAATTGCTTAATTAATCCAGTCAAAGATGTTGTCTTTATACTGTCATATGTTAATAATAATAACTCTAACTCCATAACTGCAATAGTTGCTTTAGAGTTTGTGATTTATAATACAAATCACAGTTCTAAGTTATTTTAAAAAACCAAAACACAGGACGCCGACGCCGGGATTAGAACCAACGTTCCGCCACATCTGCCTCATGGGAGGCTGCCGCCTAATCCACTAGGCTATGCCGGAACAGCTTTCCTTAAGATCTTAATGACGGTCTTCGAACAGCTTTCCTTAATGAATTTCTGTTAAGAAAAAATGCTGTATTATGTACCGGTATGTAAGAAATATATGCCATTCTTGATCACTTAACAATCGACCATGTGCCTAAGAATAAATTGAAATCTGTTTTTCTTCTATTCGATCCTCATAATAATCATAATAAGTAATAATTAAAACTTGGGCTAATGTAACAGAAAGCAAGCCTACATCAACGTCGCTAACGAACAATGGTCTAGAAAACTGAGAGAGTGTAGAAATTCGTTTACTGGTATAGGTTAGTTTTTCTTTTTCTATTAATCATTATTAAAATACTAAATATATAAATATATATGGTTACAATAAAACAAATTTTCAGAACTAAAAGAGCAGTTTCCTTGTCAACGAAATCCTTGTATTTCCTGTCAGCTTAATTTAAAGAACGACAATGTGAATGTATTGTCCCACTAAAATACGTTGGATCATAATAATTTAAGTATTTATATAATTTCCAATAGGAAATGCTGATAAGGATTATAATGTTTTGGTGTTATATACTTAACTACATAATTTCTTCTTTTATTAACGGATGTAATCAGAATAATAATAATTAATCAGGGAACCGTAAGAAAAATGCCTATTACGTTAGGTTACTCGAATCTAAATTGGTTGTTTGAATGCGGATATAGTAGTTGTGTGAATTCTTCGCCAGCGGGAAAGAGGTTCTCCTTAGATTTGAGGACGGCGAACGAGGGCTGTGCAATGCTTCGCTTCCATTAAACATGACTCAAAATAGTTCGATGGGTCAACAGCTGTTAGAAAAAGTGTACGTGAGGAAGGAAAGCAGAGTTGCAGGACTTTTTCATTCTGTCTTTAAAAGGAAACGATTTGTTGCTTCCCTTACAGTATTAAGATGAATTGGTAGGAACTGGGTTCGCATGACTTTAGTAAGTCATCTACAGTAAGTTACCCACAGCAAAGTTCTAGATAGGACAACTGAGACTATGTCAAAATGAATAATAATGATCATAGCTTAAATCTCAAGCATTACATAACAAAAAGGAAAATTAATAAATAACCAGCACATACTTCTATAGTGAAGATCACAATAAAAATCTATATCTATTTTCTTAATATCACTTTAGAAAAGCGATTTCCAAGAGAATAAGATGTAAATCTAGAATCCGTAGAAAGAAAGCAGATAAAAAAAACCTACTAAAAAAAACCCCAAAAAACAAACAAAATTTTGTCCACGATTGAGAAACATTATTTTTCTCACTACAAAATACATTGATTTGAAATTGCAAGGAAAACTAACTTTTTTTTTAATAAAACAAAGACAAATTTTATTAACAAATCTATCTATTACAAGAATTACAACATCTATTAATTCATAAAAACTAACTCGGATTAATGGGTACATTATCATGAGTACAATTAATTTTACCATAGTTTTCTTCTGGATTGAATGTTTTATTTGAGTCTAAGCCTATTTAGAATCGAATACAATCTTTTCTTCACCGGAAGTAATTGGAAAATAAATCTTTCATATCATATCGGAATTTTCGTTATGCTCTTTTTTTATTTCTTTGTACAATAAAACTTATAACTAAATGTTATGTTAGTGGAAAAGTAAGGAATCATTTTCCCCCTCAACCTCTTTTGAAATCCAATTGAGAAAACTACGAAACCCATTGGAATAGTTACTACAAGAGAAAACGGTCATCGTTAATGCTGGAATTGCAAACGACTGGAAACGATTACAGTATGTAGGTGGATGACTAAATAAACCAATCCATTTATTAACTTGTTAACAAATAATTCCTACTCTTCATCCTAATTTGTTTTCAGAATCAGCAATGCTTTGAAATGGCCTCATTCCATCAGAGTTGCCTCGAGGTATATTTCGATTACATGATTCCACTCCATTTAAAAATATTGAGAAGAATATTTTTATCCGATTTTCCCTAATCGGATTTTAATAAGAATGCGGAAAAATATTGAACAGTGAAAAAATTAGTTTTTATGCATATATACGTATACTGTCTGCATAAACAATTAACTTTTTCACTATTCAATATTTTTTCCGTAGTCATAATAAAATCCGTTATGCATATAAAGGTTTGGTGTATATGAAAAGTTTATATACTTTATATAAACTTTAGATTACATTAAATATTTGTTAATTCGTTATATAGCTTTAACACTCAAGTTTTCACAAATTTTCTACCTTTCTAATATATTCATCAGAACACATTTAAATGTATTAAATAACAGAAAATTATGAGTTCCAGGAATATAATTTGAATAATCGATTTAAATCCTCTTATGGGAACAGGATTTATTATTAAGCATTAAATTTACTAATAATTTATTTTCTAAGAAAATTGTCTGATTAGTTGATATCAATTACCATCTACGGTTAATGGTCCAAACACAGATTAGGCAGGAGCTTTCTGTCTTTATTGAAAAAATGAAGTCTAAGAGAAAGGCTTATGTTGTTAGAGTTTAAAAAATTGCTTGAATTTATTATCATGTGAGAAACATATTTTCTTTTTTGCTGCTAAAATTTTTTTCAGATGATGTTTCTTTAGATTCATTTGAAAATAATGTCTTTTGTAGATTAAAACAATGGAATTTAACTTTTGACTGCGGTTTTCGAAGTTAGTAAGTTGATATCAGTGAAATGTTTAAGGATCAAACCACAAACTTTTAAGATCGCAGAAGAATTAGGGTCCTAATGATTTTTTGAACAACGTGATGTCAGTTGGACGCTCGTTAACCTTCGTACGAAGAAAGAATGTGGGTTTGTGAATCTAAGGACTGCCTAAAGAAAGAGAAGCAAACAGCGAAAAGTGTCTGAACATCTCGGAATGGAATTTGTGGATATGCCTCTTACTGTAATTGAATAGTAAGCAAGTAATCTTGTTTAACGAACCAATTCAATTAGTTAATTTTCAAAACTGAATTCATAGAGTAATATTTGTGAATTTAGTATATGTTTATTTTCATATAAAATATTTCCCAACATCTTAAAATTGTCATAATATTTCACTTTAAGAAAAACATCTATTATTTATAGGTTGCCTAGATACATGTCACAGTTCTTGGAGTCAAATAATCCTATTATTTCACAACTCATTCAAAATGACCGAATAAACGTTACCTTTATATTTTTTTAAAAATATATGGCTTAAATATATAATAATTCATTCATAAATATTCATTTAAATACATAATTCTCCTTCCTGCAATTATATATCTTACAAGGCTCATATTCGGATGTTTTTTTCATTCCCCACAACACTCATACAATGTCCTTTACAATTGTTACAATTACTCGTGATCTAAAATCCAACATATCATAACCTTTATTATTATAATACTTTACTATTGTAAATTAAATGTAAATGAAAAGGTAATTAAATATACTATTCAGTCACAGAATTCAGCCACTCCAACCAAAAAAAAAAATCAATGAAAGTTGTATTGATGCCGAAATTTGTTTTATTTAAATAATAAACAATCAGTAATACGATTGAATTCGTCACAGACGGAAAAGATGATTTAAGTCAGAACAGTGTTAAAAAAGAGATAGAATCGAGATTCTGTAAGTGAGCTTAGGAAATGCATTTCGAATTCAAATAAACCAGGTGGATTCTGTTCGCTGACCTGATAGGTGTAAAATAAAGGAAGTCAAGGGGACAGCATCGCTTTTGGAATTTCTTATCAAAGTTAAATGAAGATAAAGTATTTAGTGTTATAAGGTGAATTAAAAGTTTAATCAATATTTATAAAGAATTAAACGTTTCTTTAAATGAGGCTTAAAAGAGTTTGTTTTTATTTTTATTTAAAATTAGACAAATTGTTAGATTAATGGCCGAGTGCACCAATCCTCAATTAACTTTGATGGCTGCATTGTGGACGTAGCTAAAATTAGTATAATTTTCTTTTTATACATGTTTGTTTTCTTTCACACAATTTTAAAGCAAAGGCTAAAATTTTTCTGGAGCAGCAGCCCCCACTAATTTTAGCTACGGCCACACTGCAGCCATCAATTGATGCACTCGGCCATAAAAGGCACAATCAAGTGTTTTTACATGAATTGAAATGAAAAGATCCATGTAGATCCAGTCAAAATATGATTATTAACAGTAACCATATTTTTTTACCATATTTTTTTAGTAAAGTTTATTTCTTCATAATGTATTCATTTTTTAAATTTATTTTTCTAAATTCGATAAAGATATTTAGAAAACGATTTAGAAAACCTGATTATTTCCCCCTGTTTATTCTAGGAAAAAGTTATTAATGAATATTGTGTGATATTATTCTTGATTAAATTCTTAAATGCTGTTATACAATTTATTAAATACTTACTTTATTTATTCTTTTGCTAAATAATTGATATGATGCATTTTTTTTATTAAAATTCTTAGTGCTATACTACGTTCATATACGAAAATAATTGTGTGAAAACCTTAAATTTTCCTATCTGTTTTCACTGATGGGCCGGAGAGAGAGACTGATAGAAGCTGTAAACCTCCTCACCCTTTCCAAAACTGCAACAGAAAAAAAGAGAAATTCAGAATTTTGCAAATTTTCTCATTGGAGATCCATCATTTAGGCTATTTGTATTCCCCTCCACTAACATCAAATCCAGATTGAAGAAAGAATGCTTTTTTATTTTTGGATAGATTATTGGCTGACGAAAATTCGATCTTTCCCTTCACCTCGCACCGCCCAAAAGCTTTTAAAATTTTTTTTTTTTTTGGTTAGATGCACGACGATCCTCCTAACCCCAATATATGCTCCTAATTTGTTTATTTGTCCTGTTAACATATCAGTTCACAGATCATTCGGTGCACTTTTTATTAGGTTTTAAGCTGTTACAAACTTTATTAGGATAAATTGTTATTATTTCGTATGATGACAGCATTTTAACGATCATAGTAGTTATTAATAATATTAATAAATTCCTATCCAATTTTGATCGAAATCAGACTCAAAATCAAAAGTTTTATTCAATGACAATTATTCTAACAACAGCACCTCATGAGCTAACAATCTGTTTCCTTACAATCTTTCCTTTTTTTTCAATTTTTCAATTGAAAAGCTTTTAATCATAGAATTGGGAATCACAATTCTTGAATTGTTATTGAGATTTTTTCTCAGACAATTCATTTCGAAGTCTAAAAATATAACTGTTTTCTCTGCTTCTTGCTATGTTTATTGCCACTGACCTCGTACTGTGACCTTTCATTCTCCGATGGGCTGTGATTTGATAAAAAGAATTGTTTGAGAAACGCATTTTCGCGAACATCAACGGCACTAATACCTGTTTTAGATCATTAGGAGCCCACACTGATAACCTTGGCCTGCTTTTGACAGAGAATTCAGTATTACCGTTCTTTTAAGAAGTGGAGGAAGGAACCAAAGCAACGGAGCTACCACCATTGTCTTTGGTGATTCATTTTGCAGTAAAAGATCTAGCTGAACTTTGTTTGCAAATTTATTCTTTGTTTCTAATGCATTCCATTAATGATTGCATAAATGCAATGCTGAAATTTCTAATTCATTTCGTAATGTTTATTAGAACATAAATGGTTTGGTTCAGTTGCATCATCACGTATCGTGAATTCATTGTATTTTTTCTACTTGACCTTGGTATAGAAGAGATCTACTGTAGTTGAAGTTTGACTAACGCCTTATTTTTATTCCTCTTAATCTACTGAATTAACTTTAACTACAGTAATAACTTTCTCCTTCTATGAGTGACCCTAGTTTTTTTTCCCTTAGTTCCGCAAAGTTCTTTCAGACGGAAGTGAGTCAGAATGTAAGAAAGATTTACTGGAAGTATGGTAAATTAAAATGATGGAACGCTGTAAGTCAATTTCTGTTTCCTGATAAAATAAAAGATAAATAGAAAAGTAACTGTGTTGAAGAGGGGTTTTCCGCAAAGGAACCCCGAGGGCCTCCATGGAATTTTTAGATGTCTTTTTTGTAATCTTTTTAAGCGTTCTTGACTTCTGAGTTGTCATTTTGGTGTAAATTATAAAAGTAATAATAATAATAAAGTCTGAGAAAGTATATATATATATATATATATTCTACAAACAATTCTACAAACCTGAAAAAAAATTATAAATCGTAGAGTAGGCCTACTTTTTTACATGACCTCAATGAATTTTAGGATCTAAACTTTGAGGCATAATAAATAATATTATTATTATTAATAATAATAAGGGAATCTGTAAATACTTCGACGTTTGAATACCAGCGCCATCTATCAAGAGTCACTTTGAACATAATACATTTATGTATTTAGCAGAACACTCTAAAATTCCCATAATTCAAAGTTTCTTTTCATTGAACAGAACCTCTTTAGAATGAAAAGAAATTTAACGTGCCCGATGATTCAAAGAAAAGAGTAAGCAAACGAAGGCTAATTAAATTCCTTTTGCGCCTAGCAGATTGCAGGACAAGGAATAGTTGTTTTTTTGTTTTTTATTTAATTTTTGGTTAGATTTCTTCGGGGGGAGTTCCCGCTCTCGGTAGCGAGTCCAGGAAAAGCTATACCCCTCGCACCTTCGGAGTCTGTCATCGGTGGAGTTTCGCTGGCTGATGAGTCCTAATAAGGACGAAACGGTCCGTCCCAGCAGTCTCTTCCCGATGACAACTCAGGGTGCGAATCCTTTCTTGTAGCATTGTGCTTTTCTTAGAACCTCTTTAGCTTTATAATTATCCTTTGAAACGAATAAATAATAAAAATACTAAGTATTTCAGCACTGTTGAAGTTTTGCTATTTTATAATTTGCGCGTAAACCTTCAGAACGAATGAACTTTTAATTGAAGATTTACTTTATATATAATTCGGAAAATTTATAAAAAAATAACTGAAAAAACATGATGTAAATTTTCAAACAAATCGAACTTAAAGTTGATGTACCATTCAAAGGAAATTCCTAAAACTGTCAGTGGCAAAACGCGGAAGTTAACAAACCTAAATCGATCTTGCAGATAATTAGAAGCGGATTTCTCTATTTATGGTTCCTAAAATATTTCAAGTTGGTAAATGCATTAAGTTTATCAGTTTTGATAAGAAAATTTCTTTAAAATCTGACTAAAACATCAAAATCATATTCTAAAATTTTAACTTAGAAGAGATCGAAATATACTTAAACAACAACAAAAAAAAAAAACCTATCACTTACCTGCGGTTACTGTTTATATTAACTTGAAATTGGAAATAATGATCATAAAAGCCCGAGATATTGTAAAAACCTAATTTGAAATATTTGAGCCTTTCCTTGCTTTCAGTTAAATAGGAGAAAAACGTTGATTTTTAGATATTAATTAATAAGTATCTTTTTTTTTATTTTAATACTTTTTTATTTTACTTTAACACACATTTGAGCCCAAGCTCAACGCTGATTAGGAATTTGCTTTGTACTTAATTTCTCTCTTTTCAAAAGGAAATATTGTCATCTTGTTGATTTTGCTATAAATGATTTTTAATGATCAGTATAGAGTTAATTTTAATTATGTGTTTAATCAAAAGCATTAATAATAATTAAAGTTCCCGCCAAGCGGATTGATATGAATCCGCTTTGAGCAAAAATCAGTAATAACAATATGTCAGAACGAATGAAAATGTAAATTATAAAATAGTTGATTACAATAAAAGAAAAATAATAAGATAGTTTAGTTTTACAAAGTTCAGTCTTTCCTTAGCCTGCTTTACTATTCCTCGCAATCCAACTTTAAGTTTCGAGCAATCAAAAGAGGCAGTCAATTTTCACTGATTTTTTACAATCATTTGGCATGATCTTTAATATCCACTCATTTACCAAAATATGTTCTTAAAATTTTAAGATAAGTCCTACCTAAAACCATAAAACCTAATAACAATAAACTGAAAATAACAATAGGCAGATGGGATAAAAATCTTGTAAAATCTTTATTTAATTACAATAATCCTGAAGATCAGATGCAAATGATTTTCTTTTTTGAAAAAGACTCGAGAGAGGAGGAGAGAAAACAGTTTGGAGAGATCTTTTTGTTTACATAATTTCATGACTTCCCATCCCAACAGATTCTTAGTCATGTTTAACGGCTTTTCTTAACCGTTGTTATCTGTATTTATTTACTGAGTTGGTGCGTCATAGACGTCTACCGTTAAAAACCCTTTTTTTTATTTCTTCAATTGAGATAACGTTGTGGGATCTTAGCCAAGAGTGGTTTCGCTGTTTTCAATGATGCCAATTACACTAGACGTTTTCCAAACTCAAATTATTCGAGATCGTTGAATAAGAATCAGTGAATAAGAATCGATTAGATTTATATCCTCCAAAATATATAAAGAAAAAAAAATAATTGCTGAAGAATTCTTTAAAGCACTAGTTCATTTAATATTAGATCAACAATTATATTTTTAAATAACAATGGAGAGACCAAATTGCTTCCCAAGTGACATCCTGGAACAGCTGTTTCACGCTCTTTGGCGATCATCAGCCAGGAGCAGTCACCAGTAAATAACCAGGTCTTAGTACTGAGGCTAATAGGAATAATCGTCAGAAGCGCAGAGGTGCCTCAAAAGAAAAAATGAACAATAAGCTTCATATTAGCCTCAGTATGGGGCCCTTGTTATTTACTGGTGACTGTTCCTGGCTGATGATCGCCAAAGAGCGTGAAACAGCTGTTCCAGGATGTCCCTTGGTAAATAATTTGGTCTCCCCATTGTTGTTCATTAATAATTCAAATGCGCAGTTTCAATTTTATGCTTTAAAAAAATTCATTGAAGCCACGTCTGTTTTATCAATTTTCTCACTAATTTTTCATTGGTGAGTTTTTTATTGTTCATTTTTTCTCTTGAGACACCACTGCGCTTCCGACGATTAATTATATTTTTAATTAATATAGTTACATAGGCCTACTTATGAATCACATGAGTCTTTCTATTTATCCGACAAGTTAATTTATTTTTTTCTTTCTCACTCTGTAATGCAGACGTATTCTTCTTCAACTTATTAGCTTCTAAGCGATTTTTAATATCAGTACATGTAAAGAAAAATAGAATTGTCCAACATCATGGACAATTTGGGAGATGCCCAGGGTATGAATGGTTCCAGTGTCTCTTGATTTAGATTTTATACTCTTATGGGAAGACTATCTGGAAAATAAAGGATGAATACCTGGAAAATGGAGATGAATGATACATCCAATGAATCGATTGACCAACCAGGTTCTCCGAGGTGAACCTCACTTACTTCTCCCTATTATTTTCCAATTTGCTTTCTATTCCCATAAGGAAATTTCAAAGAAAGAAAGTTGTATTATTAATTAGGAACAAACAAAAAAACAAAAACAACCTGAGATATTGGGGTTTTTTTTTATCTGTATTTTGAAAACAAACATAAGAAAACAAACATAATACAAATATTAAATTTTAATGACTTGAATGGCAACTATTCACCGTAAACCAATGCCAGCCAGAAATAAACCAGAACAATTGCAGTCAAACCTCGGGTTACGAACGACTCAGGTCACGAACATTTCGGGTTACGAACAACAACTTCGAAATTTTTTTGTCTCGGGTGACGAACAGTGCCTCGGGTTACGAACGAAGGTGAGAGAGAGAGAGCAAGGTTTAACGTTGGAGACAAACGATCGCATACAGTTCAAACGAAGACCACGCAGTACCGACATCGCTTAGCGCTAGCCTACAGTCCGGGCAAATCTTACCTGATAATACAGGAACAGTTACGGAGTCAAATCACACCAAAAGCATCTCCCCTAGCATCTGAAAGTATCTCTCCGCGCCCATATGATCTTTTTCCGATGTAAACAAGACATCGTAATATATTTATTTGTATAATGTATTTATTAAATGTAATTATTTTACATTTAATTTTTTGGTGGTTTTCTTTCTCTTTATTTAATACGTGAAGTATACATATTCTTTGCGTTTTGTCAGATAAACGACCGGATGTTAATAAAAAGGAACGATTCTTTCATCTTGAAACTGATTGTCTCTATTTCGTTGATTTCAATGTTTTGGGTTACGAACGTTTCAGGTTACGAACCGAGATCTGGAACGAGTTAAGTTCGTAACCCGAGGTTTCACTGTACTACATTTAATATTTATTAGTACAAGTCATTAAGAAACATTAAGAATATATTTTTTTTTTTTTTTTTTGGAGTAAACATAAAAATGTGGATGACCTCACACGTACAAAAGAAAGAAGGAATTAAAAAAAGAGACTTTATAAATTCCACTTTATTTTACCATGAATTAAATCGTATATTAATTTTTTTTCCTTTACACTTAATCCATAATTATTTTTCAGTTGATCAAATTTAATTAAACTTATCCAAACATTTCTAGTATTTTTCTTTTCACCAATGCTTTTTAAAAGGGTAGTCATTGGAAAATGTTTTGAAATAACAAACATGTAAATGACTCTCTCCTGCGGTAGCAGAATTTTATTCAATATTCTGAAGTTGTTTTTTTTTTGTTTTGTATTTAACATTTTATAATTTTTAATAATCATATTAAATATTTTGTTAAGTTTTCTATCAATGTTTTTAATTTGAGATTTGTTCAGAAAAATCCAATTCATGATACCATAACATAGGAAAGAGTCAATAAATGCTTTATATATCATAATCTTATGTTTATGTGGAAACAAATCTCTAATATGTCGAAACATACACTTAAATGAGTTTAATTTTTTAATAATAAATATATAATGGTTATTCCAGTTTAATTTGTTGTCAATATAAATTTTTAAGTATTTATTGACATTCACACTTTTAATTTTTTTACAATTACACTCTAAATTTGTATTTCTAATTCTCTTACATTTTTTATTATGTAATTTGATATTAATATTATACTGTATTGGTTTATTTTTTGTCTTCATTATCATGAGTTTTTTCTGTTGTTGATTTATTGACATTTTATTTATATTTGGCCATGAGATTATATTATTCAAATCACATTGTATTTGTTTATATACTTCCTCTTCTTTTATGTTATCATTTAATAAAAGTACATCATCAGCATAAATAAATATTTTTGAAAACTTAATTGTCTTATATATTGAGTTTAATGGTCCTAAATTGAAGCCTTATAATGACATGGTTATTTGATTTGATGCCATAGTTCATTTGATAGTTGATTGTTGTTATTATAAATTAATAAAAAACAGATAAATAAATAAACTGGTTTATTTTAACTAAACATTCTGTTGCAAACTACGTCTTTTCTAAACATTTTAAACAATCTGCGTTCCCTCCTAAAAGTAAAATGAAATTTCTGACAAAACCAGTCCAATTGATGGGTGTTAGTGAAGAGTAATATTTATTTTACGTCAATTCCCTACATTCCTCAAGAAGTTTTATCAGCGCTGGCATTCCACGACTCAACGTAAACACGGTTATTTTAGCACAATGTCAAGATTAGAGTTTCTTTTAAAGTCTTTAGAACAGATTTAGAAAAAGGTTGAAATAATATTTTTAAAAAAATATTAAATTCGAAAAATCGATTGGGTCGAAATGAATCAGATAAATAATTTCTATAAAAATACAAATAAATGATTTCTAAAAATATTTACATGTAAACTGTTATAATATAATCGGGGGGGGGGGATATTTTTACTTGTGGAAATCGCTTTAACTCAATTCTAAAATTTTATCAAACTTTACATCTGAAAATTATAAATCTTTGCAATAACAAAAATTTCGAAATTTATAGTATTTTAGAGCCTTTAAAACAGTTTAGAAGAAAAAGAAAAGTCTTCTTAATCACTAGAATTCTAATACAGTTAAATTTAGATATAGTTAAGAATTTTGTCATTTTAAAAAAAGAATTTCCTTAAAACTTTGTAAATGTTTTGTATAACTTTACACGAACGTAATGCCAGCAATGAAAATATGACCAGAAATCTTAAATAAACAAAGTCAATTCCATTAACTTCATAACATAATTATACTTAATAGAAATCTTTAATCTTAAAAATAAACAAAATATAGTTGACATACCAATTTTCGAATTGATAAGAGCTTATAAAAGATTGTTAAAAAAACAACCTTCATTCACTTAACGGTTTACGATTTTTTGGCTGTTGCTACTTACATTACTGGTCCGATTAAAGAAATAAAAAAGTCGATACGATTTTCCTTATAAGCAGCTAAATCCTATGAAAGTTTCAGCTTTACGGGACCAATAGTTTGAGAACCGTTTGATCCCCAATTCTTATATTTTCGTCTGATACATTCAAAGTGAGTAGGGATGTTCAACTTACATTACCTATCTCTCAAATTTCAAGTTTCCAGGATACGCAGGGTTTGAGTTATCTCGAACATAGACGGACGGACATGCGCAGTTCGACTCAAAATTGCATTTTAAAACTTATTAGTTCAAACCCTTTTTTTCTATTGCGACGCTTAGTAAGAGTTATTACAAAACTTAAATTTAATACCCTATGATAACTAACAATCATACAAGCATTAAAACAATGGTAAAATAGAACGAGTGAATATAGGGGGTGGGGAACTGAGGTAGCCCAGGTCCATCTGCCTCCAAATCTCAAAATATATAGATTAGTCTTATTTTCTTTCGTTTTTATTTTGGGTCGATAACAGATTGAAGAGATCTAGCCTCCGCCCACCCCTTTAAATTAAATACTGTTTACATCTGTAGTAAACAAGTACAGATATAAAAAAAAAAATAGCTCCAGAGAAATGTGATAGTGGAGACAAAAGAAATTTTAAGTCATTTTTTATTATGTTATTATGGATAGAGAGAATTAGTCTTTATATTGTTGTTATTAATTGTCAATTTAAAAGAAACAACAACAACGAAATTAACCTTCAATACTTGTTTATAAAAATCCGGTGAAGAAGGTTTTAAAATAATTAACGACTATTTAATCTCTCTAATAGAGATGAATGTCTCTTTCTTTCTTTCTTTCTTTCTTTCTTTGTCCTTTGATACACTCCAAGGCCCTTTGACCTATCCGGACCAAACTTTGCAGAATTACTCTTTAGGACCCTGCGGAAAAGATAGGCTACCTTAGAACCTGGAAACACCACCCCCAGGGGTTGAAAAGGAGTGAATCCACACAAATATTGTTATGCAACAATTGGAGCTCGGCGACAATGACAACTAAACCCATAGTGTTGTGCAACAATTGGCACGAAACTATTGTTGTGCAAGAATTGGACGTAAACTATGGTCGTGCATAATAGCGACATAATGAATAATAATGAATTTATTGTAATAATAACACAGGTCTGCAAGTAAAAAACTGCACAGGATTTTTATACATTTTCTTATAGATTTCAACTTGGTAAAAAGGAAAAAAATACCAAAAAAATTCCAGCACGTCAATTTTTTTTATTATACCGGTACTCAAGTTTTTGTTTGTATTGAGCATAAAATTCCTAGTTAACTTAAAATTTAGTATTATTCTTTTTATTTAAAAAATGGTCTTGAAACTAAGACTTCTCACATTAATTCTATCATTTATAGCTGGACTTGGCAATAAATAAATAAAAAAAAATCTTAATGGTTTGTTAATGGTTGAAGAGAGTAGTGATAGGGGGAGATGGGTAAAGTAGTTTTAGCGTTAGGGGAAGGTTGCGTGATCGTGTCGGAATAAATATAAACAATCTGCTGTTGGATTAGATTATGTTTTAACAAGCTAAATACGTTCAGTATGTCGCTGGCCATCTAATGCCACACTTAGTTTATATTCTACTTGCTTGTGTTTTTATTTCTGGAATATGGCTCGCAGAGGTTGTGTAATTTCTCCCTACAGCTTCTATTATGTTTGTGGTGAATACACAGTGAAAAGTCAACAAAGAAACATAAGTGAGTTGGTGAAGAAAGTTTATTTTGTGAAGAAAGTGTATTTCAAATTGAAACTTGGAGATCAAGACAAAGCATGGGCTCCGCATAAGATGTGCCGACGATGCGATGAAGACCTTCGTTTATGGTTTAATGGTAAGAAAAACTCATTTCGTTTTGGCATTCCTATGATATGGCGTGAACAGAAAAATCACACAACCGACTGCTACTTCTGTTCGGTAGATGTGAAAGGATTTAATATAAAAAAATAAAAAGAAAATATCTTACCCTAAGCTTGACTCAGTTATTCGTCCAGTGTCCCATGGTTCTGAAATACCATTTCCACAGAGACAGTTTAATCCCAGTTTGATAAAAACGTCATTAATACGACCTTGGTTCCACCAAAAAAAGTGTTGTTACCACTTCTTCATATTAAATTGGGGCTCATAAAGCAGTTTGTCAAATCACTGCCAAGAGATGGGGATTGTTTCAGATATCTGTGTTCCAAGTTCCGAAACTGTCTGAAGCTAAGTTAAAAGAGGGAGTTTTCACTGGTCGCGACATAAGAAAACTTTTATCTGATTCCCTCTTTTTGGAAGCAATGGGAGAAAAGGAAAAAGAAGCATGGGACTCTTTAAGAATGTAGTGCACAAGTTTTCGGGTAATACTAAGGACCCTGACTACAAAACCATTGTACAACGCATGCTGGCAGCGTAAGAAGCTCAAGGATGAAAGATGAGCTTAAAAGTTCATTTCTTACACTCCAATATTGATTATTTTCCCGAAAACTTGGGAGCCTACAGTGAAGAACAGGGTGAAAGATTTCACCAGGATATCCGTGATATCGAGAGACGTTAATAAGGAAAATGGGATGTCAATATGTTAGCTGATTACTATTGGATGCTCAATCGAGAAACCAGAGAAGGAAATCAGAAACGAGTTCGGAGAAGCATCAAAGAGAAAAAGAAAAGGTTTCAAAAGAAAAAAGAGTGGACCTAAAATTATGTATAAATATCAGAAACAATTTTTTGATTAGTTGTAAGAAAATATAATATATTTAGTTCATTGTAATAAATAAGTGTTTTTATCAAAAATGTGTTTTATTTTGCAAAAAAAACTGTACATGATCAACCCTCGAAAATCCCACTCGCAAACTCGCAATTTGCGAGTAGCAATTAAGCGCTTGCGAGTGGAAAAAAATACCTCGCAAATCGGTTTTTTCCTAAATTCAAAACCTTGGCTGCTGTGCCAATTCAAATTTGCCGCCTATTCAAATTCACCGGGATGTGAACTCCCGCGAGGGGTATTTCATGATGGAAGTTTTCTTTACCCTTCACCAATCACCATTCGTCAATCGGCAACCGCTAATCACAACCCCAGTTCTATTTTTAGTTCGGTCAAATTTTATACACTTATCAATCGGGCGGGTTCCGCTGCTAGTATAGGTATATCGTAAATATATGAAATTTTGCCCCCCCTCCCCGTTAATTAGCTAGCGAATGTAAATTTCCATTTGCGAGTTGGTTTAGGTAAAAATTTTCGAGGGTTGACATGATGGGATGTTATGGAAGTCATTTTTAGAATCTGCGACCTTTAAAACATATAATTCAGCAAAAATATCCTATGCAGCTGGAAAAAATTTTTTTTTTGCAGACCTGTGTAATAATAATAATCAGATGAATTTTTACGAACTAGAAAAGGTCTGACATGATAGTATTATGATGTTACAAAATTCGATAATCTCGAACTAGGGGTATAAACGGGACAGAGAAAGGGGTGGGAAATCTTATATTTTCCGATCTCTATATTATTTTCATATCTATGAATGTCGAGTTACAAAATTCAAATAACCTGGAACAAAGGGTGTATACTGGGAGGACGGTGAGTGGATGAGCAAACATGGTTCAAAGATACTTCTACGAGGGATTCGGGATAGATATAGATTTGTAATGAGATCAGACCTTTTGAGTTGTTGTTGTTTTTTGTTTTGTTTTTATACCAACTGGGAAAGTTTCGAAATGATCTCGCAATTGCAATGTATTTGGACATTTGTTTTTTGTAACCCGAGCGAAGAACGGGTCTTTCCACTAGATTATAAATAAAGAAGGTGATCTTCAAGAAAGGATTATTACAAAACAAAGTGATATAATATGATTGAGGTTTTTTTTTTTTTTGTATCTATTTCAGAAGTTCCTTTAGATTGAGAGTCCCCACACACTCACATAAATATAGACAAATAAATAACAGAGGATTTCGACTTCATATTCTAAGGGACAGATTAAGGATTCGAGTTCTTGATATATTCCTTAAACATTAAATGAGCTTTTATAATATTACTTTGTATAAATGAAAAGGCTTTTTAATCAATAAGAATTCTAAGGAAATAAGCAAAGCACGGTAGGAATTTACATAGAAATAACTTTTCTAGTCTTCAATAATGATTATTTTGCGCTGGAATCAATTTGAGTAAAGAAAGTTTCCACAGCTTTTTCAGAAATAATGTTAGGAAAGAAATTAAAGATTTTTTTTTTTTTTTTTTTAAATTAAGCGTCTTGAAAGACAAAATTAAGAAAAATTAAAAAAAAAAAAAAAGTCGTTTCAGAACATAACACTTTTTGATTCTACAGCTTTTTGATTGGCATTTTATATACTTTTTTTTCCGTCATTTGATACATTTATTTTGTTATTTGTCATAAAACTTTTTAAGTCTTTTTTCAGGCTGAATTTAATTTTTCCTGTATTTCAGAAGTGAGCTTTTATTTATTGATTTCAGAAAATTACGAAAATCCCAAAATGACAAAAGGCAAAAAATTATCACATTTTTCATTTTAAAGAAAATCTATATTCGATTAAAAGACAGCAGTTATTCAAATTACAAATACTTCACTCTTCCTTAACCTAATATATTGTTTACTATCCACAAAAGGCAATACATGAATATTTCTCAATGAAGGGAGAACTATTAGACACTGAATATCAAAGCACAGAAATATTAATTCCCTTTTAATCCAATCCAATCCACCGACTGAAATTGTTTTAGAATCAATGATTAATGTCAAATGGAATGTTTTCATTCTTTGACCTATAGAATCGAATGTAAGTAATCGTGCCTTAGCTGCAATATGGATTTAATTTATTCAAGTCGAGATGATCAGAATGAGGTCAGTGGTTCAAATGGAAAGAAAGGGGTGACCAACATCATCTTCAACATTCCAGATGGCGCTTTTTCTTTCGTAATAACCGGTTTCACTAAATATCGAAGCTATTTTAGGAGAATAAACAGTTATTATTAGCTTCTGAAAATTATATGGAACACACGAGAAATAACCCCAATACGAGAAATTACATTTACAAATAACGCTTAATTATCAAGCCCTGACCCCTGACTCATGACCCTATATAAAATAATAAAGAGATGTATGTTCAAGGTATTATTAAGTGTGAATATATTCTAGCTTTGTCAAGGAATTCGTTTCCGTAACTATATAAAGGATCAATTTAGGCAGTCACTTAAACGGATTTGAGAGTCACAAAGGGAATTATTTACCCAGTGTAGAACAACTGTCTTAAAAGAACGCAATTTTACTTTATACTATCTGGGGAAAAAAGAAAATTGCTAAAATGACCATCATTGTAATGTAGATTTTTCGCTCAATGTTGGCAACTAGGTGTTGCTGTTAGGAACTGATTGGACCAAAACAATGCCAACTGGGTTAGTCCCTATTTTTTTCCCTGTGAATTCATACTATAGAAGTGCCCAGGATTTTGGATTGAAAGGGTTATGATGGTCGTAGATGTTCAACCAAAGAAACAAAAAACAAAATAACGTCGTGTCGTTTTCCGCATAGAAGAGAAAAGGCTTACAAACAAGCAAGAAATTTTCCAAAACAAAAAAAGTAGCTTCAAAATCCCAGATTTTCTTTCTGATGCAATGGGAAAGGTTCCAACTTATAAGCCTCCTTCCCCCTCTATACGTAAATAATTCACATTATTTTTGTCGAATAATGAGATGCTGATCACATATAGTTTTGTCTACTAGTGATAAAAACATGTAAATAGTAATTTAAAACCTAAAGTCCCGAGACGTAATGAACTTCTGATAGGAACTATTTTTAAGGCGATCTCAGGCTACACACATACCGTATTCAAAACTTTTGTGTAACTTGCGATCAAGCGAAAGTTCTTGTTATTTTGCTAATCGGTTCAGAATCCTTCTTTCTTTTGCATATTTTCTTGTTTTTAGTAGTAATGCAATTTAAACTAATCGACTACAATATTTTTAATATGATATGAATAGGAAGCACTGTATCTTAATATACTTCATCAGTTTTTCGTATCTGCTAAAATACATTTTTTTAAAGATCAGATACGATAAAGAAAGTTAAAATTAATATGTTAAGACGTCAACACAATTTAAAGTCTTATCAAAAGCCAGCGATAAATAATCCTTATCATAAATAAGTTTCATACATAAAAATACAGGATAAGAAAGTCTTTTAAAAAATATCAGTAATTTATTTACTGTACATATTTCTGTTAATAGAATTTTGATAAATTTCAACATTTTGAGATAATAATTGAAATAATAGAACAAAGTCACATCCTTTCATAGATTATATTTTTTTAAGATTAGGAAAATAAAGAAAGATTTAAATGTGATAAAAACTTAAGAATTTTCAAAATCTGAAAACAAGTCATATAGCGTATATTTAAACAATAACATTGTAGAACCCGCTTTTTTTCTAATTTTGTCGTCAAGAAACCCTTTTTTTTTTTGCATTGAAATTAAAAAAAAAACCTAATTTGCTGGGCATGCTGATGTGGAATGGTTTTCATTTTCTATACTGTAGCGCTGTACGATCGACTACAGAGATATATTAAAAAGCGATCTACTACGAAATCTTTGCAAAAACTTATAAACATAGGTACAAAACAGTAAATACAAGAACTAAAATCGAAATTTTTTTTTTTACTTATGGGACCAAAAAGTCTTTCCTGCATGGTACGCATATCTCCGAAACCGCTTGAGTTGCAAGCATGAAATTTGACATGAGTGTTCTTAATTCTAAGTTTCAGTTTTTTGTTTACTTGACGTAATTTGCTTTTTTTTGAAGAAATAAAGCGGTTTTTTTACGTTATGTAGCCTACGCAAGGCTTCCGGAGCGAAGCGACGGTAGCAGGTCTATAACATAATTTGTAACTATCACGTGCCTTTTTTACCAACTGGAAAAACTTTAAAGTGATCACCCAATTACAATTTCTTCGTCATCCACATCAGGACAACTCTTTTCTATTTTTTGGGTATTTTCGCTAGAATTATTAATAAAAAAAGGGTGAACAATTGAAGAGGGTTTTTCCAAAATTCACTTAGTTGAATATAGTTTTTTTTAACTGTAGTTTTTTGTGTAGCTTCGATTATATTAGCCTACTATAAGACAAAGTAAAATTATTTTCGTAATTTGATGATATCGGCTAAAAATGAAAATGCGTGACATTGACATCTTTTTTAAAACTGCCATGTCAATGTTATTATATAAATAATAAATACATTATAATGAGTGAGTTTTGGAAAAATAGTTTTTAATTCGAAGCGAATAAAAGAGATGAATAAATGGAAGAGGATACTAAGATATACTAAGAAAAATAAGATACTAGGAGGTGCTAAGAGATACTAAGAAAAGAGAATGAAATTATGTAAATCTACTAGAAAAAGTATCCATGTTTCGTGCGGGTTACAGAAAAGAGTTGTCCCGATGTGGACGACCCAGAAATTGTAATTGTGTGATCACTTTGAAATTTTTCCAGTTTGTAAAAAAGGCACGTGATAGTTACAAATTATGTTAAAGGACCTGCTACCGTCACTTCGCTCCGGAAGCCTTGCATATATAACATAAAAAAAGCGCTTTATTTCTTCAAAATAAAGCAATTTACATCAATTAAACTAAAAACTGAAACTTAGAAATAAGAACACTCATGTCAAATTTCATGTTTGATATTCAAGCTGTTTCGAAGATATGTATATCCTGCAGGAACTTCTCCCCCCCCCCCCCATTTACACCCTTTAGGATCCGAATATCTGAAAATCGTCAAATAAGTATACTTTATATTTTGACAAAGAATACGAATGTGAAATTTAGTGTTTGCAGCTCAAGCGATTTCGGAGATACGCATATCATTGAAGAATGTTTGTCCTCCCGTTTACACGCCTTAGGATCCGAATATTTAAAATTCGTCGGATACATATTTTTTAGATTTTGACAAAGAACACTCATATCAAATTTCATGTTTCCAACTGAAGAGGTTTCAGAGATATGCATACCCTTCAAGAAAGTTTGCCCCCCCCCACCCCCTTACACCTCTTACATTAGTCCGGATCCGGGTTTCCGCTGTTCATGCATTATTCTGGGATGCATGTGAACCTCCGTGCCAAATTTAGTAAAGATCCATTGAGAAATGGCGACGTTGTTTCAAGACAAACAAACACCCGCGCTTATTATATAGATAAACAGATATTAATAAGGTTCATACTTTGATTAATTAAAACAATTAGAATGAAAATTGAATATCAAATTGGACGAAAATACTGAAATTAAATTACGAAAAGCTGATCATTATCGTAAATACGCTTTCTAAATGTAACTTATAATTATCAAGTTTATTAAATAAAGTGAATGTGAATCATAAAAGATTTACGCTAATAATAATAAATCTAATCTTAATCAACTGATGATTTTCTAATTGACATTGACTGATTAGCTATTGAAAATTTCTCTTAACACTGATAACCTGAATTCTTTTGATCATTTGTTTGACGATAAAATAAATAAAAAAACCTAAAAAAAATATAACAAATTTAATCGCTCATTTCATTAAGATTTCTTGAAATGATTAAAACTTGTTAAGGATATTTTGTTGATTACTTTTTTTTAATATTATTCATTTAATAATGTGGTCGAACAATCATGTCTGGTTGTGCTTCGATCTGAGTTGAGGTAATTCTGCTCGAATGTAAATTGTACATAGAATAGTTCCTGTACTGAACTGGGAACTGAGAAGTATTCTATAATGATTTAGACCCAATGCAACGTCCTAAAATAATAATAATAATAATAATAAGACGATCGACCAAATAATATTAGGCTGCCCCCTTCTCTCCCAAACAGATTACCTCCATCTAAACAATCAGGTAGCGTCGATTGTTCATCAACAGTTAGCACACAAACAATCACTTATTAAGAACACGGTCCCGTACTACAAGTACATACCACAAAGCGTATTAGAGTCATCCTCACATAAGCTGTACTGGGATCGCCCCATTCACACAGACAAACCTTACATCACAACAGACCTGACATCACACTTGTTGATAAGGTCAACAAACAGACCTATCTCATTGATATTGCAGTGCCTATCAGCAAGAACGTGCAGAAAACTCATGCAGACAAGATCAGTAAATACACGGATCTAGCACATGAGCTCCAGAAGCAGTGGAGACAGGATCGAGTACGTGTTGTACCCCTCGTCTTGTCCGCCACTGGTCTAGTACCTCACACATTGCACCACAGTCTCAGCACACTAGGACTTCACAAAAACACTTACATAAAACTGCAGAAGGCTGTGGTACTCAACACAACACTCATAGCTAGGAAATTTATGGACACAACCACACATCCCTAATCATTCTTGCACACGTCTTTACACTTGGCAATATGGGCTTTGGTCCTTGACCCGCCATTTTTTTTTTGGCTGGATGGCTGATAAGTGGTGAGCTGTTTGGGGAGACCGAAGGGTTCATGATCGCGATACAGGACCAAGTCATTCCCACACTCAACTACAAGAAACACATTCTACACGACGCAAACACACACGACGACTGATGCAGGAAATGCCACACTATACATGAGACGATCGACCACATAATATCTGGCTGTCCCCTTCTGTCCCAAACAGACTACCTCCACCGACACAATCAGGTAGCATCGATCGTTCATCAACAGCTAGCACACAAACACTCACTTATTATGAACACGGTCCCATACTACAAGTACACACCACAAAGCGTACTAGAGTCACCCTCACATAAGCTGTACTGGGACCGTCCCATTCACACAGACAAAACTATACATCACAACAGACCTGACATTACACTTGTTGATAAGGTCAACAAACATACCTATCTCATTGATATTGCAGTTCCCATCAGCAAGAACATGCAGAAAACTCACGCTGACAAGATAAGTAAATACACAGACCTAGCACACGAGCTCCAGAAGCAGTGGAGACAGGACCGAGTACGTGTTGTACCCATCATCCTGTCCGCTACTGGTCTGATGCCTCACACATTGCATCACAGCCTCAGCACACAAGGACTTCATAAAAACACTTATGCACAGCTCCAGAAGGCTGTAGTACTCAACACAACACGCATAGTTCGGAAATTTATGGACACAAGCACACATCCCTAACTATTCTTCCAAATTTATTTTTTTTTTTTTTAAACCACACTTGGCAATATGTGCTTTGGTCCTTGACCCGCCATATTGTCTTAGCTGGGGAATCCCATGGTTTGAAACTTTTTCGATGTAATAATAATAATAATAAAATCAACTTAATAGTTCCTTACTCTCTAACAATGCAAAGAGATGTTTGTTACAAGTACAAAAAACTTAAATGGAATGTTTTAAATCGCAATAACTTTCTCATAATTACAGGAGATCATTAAATTAAGAATTAAAGTAGGTTTGCTTTAAGTCCGGTTTTTTCCCGGACACGTCCTCTTTTTCAGGGATAAAATTTCTGTCCGGACGGATTTTTAAAATTTTGCAAAATGTCCAAGTTTTTGTTTGGTATCATAGATCATTGATCGTTTATCGTCACTGACTGCAAATTCAATGTTCGCGTAACGTTTTCGAAGTTTTAATTTTTTACAACTTAAAATTTTATATTTTTTTTTGTATTATTAATTTGTTGTTGAAAGTTAAGAACATTGCTACTATAACTAGCACTATATCACAGCTTCTATAGCCTAAATATAGTAGGGGTAAAATGAGAGTCTTAAAGATCGTGGTTAAAAGTAGACGTCGACAAATGTGTCCTCTGTTTTGCTCTTCAAAATATGACAACGCTGATTAAAGAATTCACTGGAATTAGAGATATTCCTTCTAAATGCCACTCCTGAAGAAAAGCAAGAAGTAAAGAGATTGGTGGCACATTATTGAGATGTTTGTTGTTTAAGCAGGTTGATAATGTTATCGTAGGAACACACTTGATCTCAGTGAAGGCAAACATCTTCGGTCGTGAATGCACTTGATTGGTCTGTGACCTGGAAAGAATTTAATTCAACTTGTTTTGCACCTCTCGAGCAATATTAGATGGTGCTCTACCTGAAAATAAACCGACATCATCAAGTTTAGCTCCAACATATCAAAGAGCAACTGAAGATATCAGTGGACGTTCAATCCTCCATCCAGGAATAATGGTCACAAGAAGAATGTTTCACATGCCATAAGATATGTAATCTAAATGTCAAGTGCGAAATTAGGATTATTCTGTGCCCAACAGAAGGTTGTATACATTTACTGATAGAATCATTCACATGAAAATACGTGGATTTGCTAAACGTTGATCCTTTGCAATTCTTTGTAATCATCAATTATTCACAACATTGTACTTTATGATCTCATTGTCTTCATGTAATTATTGAACAAAATGTAAATTGCAGGGATGACATTTTTTTCACTGATCGTTATGGACTTACCATCATTGTTTTCATTATCATTTGAAGTTTGACCCATTAGCTTTTCAACACTTCAAAAGCAGATCACCCAAGCAGGGCCATAGCTACCACCGGGGCCCCCGAGCAAAGGGGGCCCCCGAACGAAGGGGGATTTTTTTTTTTTACGAAACCATAAATACTTGTTGCCCCGGGCAGAGCCGGCGTTAGGGTTGGCGAACTTAGAAAAAAGAGAATAAAATAGGATTTTTCTTTTTTTTTTTTTGGTTATTAAAATAGAATTGTCAAGGGCCCTGCGCCCTCCTAGCTTTCAACTGTCAGTTGTTGGCTATTGCAGAGGTAAGACCGCTTCCGCCAAATCATGAACAAATAACACCTTTCCAATCTAGAATAAAAATGAAAGGGAAAAATAAATTAAAAAATGTAATGACTATTGAACGAGGAATGATGTCACCGTAAAACCTCAAATAAAACAAGATGACCAGGAAAGAACTTAAAACTTACTTTCGTCAAAATCTTATTCCTTAAAATAATTTATTAATTATTATTTTTTTTTTTTAAGTCGTGAAAATAGCTTAGATTTATTTTTAAATTATATCTTTTGAATAGAAACTTACGATTTCTGAAAAAAATTACTTAATTCTGCGTTATTTTCTTATTTTATTTACGAATTTTCTTCACATCAAAGCTCACCTAAATCCGCTGACGAAATAAACAAATTAACATCCATTAGGATTAGACGTCATTGTTCGTTTCTATGGGGATTTTTTGTACATTCTTTACAATTTCTCTACCCACTTGGGAAAGATTTCAAATACAAAAATACTTTAGTCTTTAAATGTCAAGTTTCAAGAATTTATTAGGGGTGAATGTAAATAGATTGACTGATTTGACATTACTAGTAAACAGGCTATAAAGTCTTTTCAGTCATTTTTACTTATTGTTAATAGTAAATCATGAAAAATCCCAAAGGCAAAACCACAAAACTCAAAGAGATCGACTGCTTATCTCTAACTAGTTTCTGTCATAACTTACTCTAGTATTTAGCAGTGATAAAAACATCAAATGTTTGAGATCGCTTCTTGGTAACAGTTATTTTCTTAAGAAACAGAATGTAATTAATAAACAGGAAAAGAAATTTGTTAGTAGGAAAAAAAGAAAAGAAAAAAAACATAAAAATACCTAATAAAGTACAGTAATTTATACTGGTAAATTGACAGATGAACGATTATTATTGTTAAAACTGGTTGTTCTGCAAACTTTTTTACTTCAAGGTTTGTTTAAATATTCGAAGAATAGCTAATTTAGCAAAATACAGTAATTTAATAAAAAAATTAATTAAAAAAAAGCTAATTTGATTTTTTAAATATATATGCTTTTCATTTATAATTATAAAAAGGTAGGCTACAGGCAATTATGTTATGGTATAAGGCTCAGTATCTTTTTTTTCTTTTTTTTTTTGCTATTTCGTGGTTAACTAATCAAGTTAATAATAACTAATTTCTTTTTCTGTCGCAGCTGTTTAATAACATGAAATGATATCCTTGAAAATAGTAGTTTTATTAGTATTTGAGGCTTATCTTCTGTGACTCAACTGTTTTCCTTAGTCTTACTTCAAGGACTTGATTCTATGAAACATTACGTTCTCTGTAATAAACTGGTCTCAATTGTTTTCCTTAACCACAGAGAATTAGATACAAGTGATTTACCTAACTATCCTTGAATGAAAAAAAAAAATGTGATTTTACACCAATTAAGATAACCCACAAGTCAGTCATTCTAACTTCTGATTGATCAAGAACAAGCACTGTCCTTTGATGAACTGATTGAAAGGTAAGGAATACTTGAGGAATCTCCCAATACTGCAGACTGTTATCACAGAGCTGTAGTTAAAGATTTCCATGATTGTACAGATACAGTGCAAAACAACAAACACTGGGCAAATAGTAAAAGCATAATTTCTCAGTGATATAGCCTACGTCGTGAATTTTGGAATTTCGCTTTGGGAAAGATCATACACGTAAAATCTATCGAATCACCCGACCATGGAATTTAACCATGATTACTTGCTGTTAAAACTAAAATGTAAGTAATTATCAGAAGCAAAACTGCAGTTTAGATGAACTGTCAGAGATCGACTCTTTATCTTTAATTTGTCATTATTACGGTTCTTAATATCGAGCAATACACGTAATATTGCGAACAATAAACATTTACATTCAGCTATGTCACACTGACAATATATGGAATTAGGGAAACTCTGGAAAGCGAAAAAAGATTGTAACGTGTTGGCGTGGGGATATTTTTTGAAAAAGTTTTAAAGTAAATGAGATCTCGTGCTATTCTTTAAAATGACTGTCCTCTCAGATGTACAGAGATTTGTTCTCGTACAAAAATGCGAAAAGACTTTTGGAAGTCTCTTGTTTTAGAATAGTTTCCTCAAAACACTACAATGATTTTCAAATATTGATATGGCCATCATCTTCTCTTGATTTTAATCACAAAAAGTATATTTGATATTTATCATTCGAAAGACTAAGCGTCTGAATCCTCGACCTCGGATAGTGGTCAAATACAAAAAGAAAACCCCACTAGTTGACTGTAAAATTCAAAAGTTCATTCATGCCATGTTAGCTACAGTTCTAGCAACAATGAAGAAACCTATGAAACATTAAGAATGTGGTCAAAATATATATATATATATATATATACTGTATTTCTAGTTTCAAATTATGGCTTTAAATAAAATCAGTAATTATTTAAGAAAATAACTTATGCTCTTTACTAATTCTGTATCTTTTTTTTTTACTGTAATTTATGCAGAATGAAATATAAAAATAATCCTTATTTTTTTTAATCTTATTTGTAGAATCGTATCTAATGACTAATTACAAAAGTATGTAAACAGCCTAAATAAGGAAAGTAAAAAAAAAGGTTAAAGAAAAAAAAGTGCAATTACTTATCGTATTGACTTCTCCTAACTCTGATACCATCTCCCTTTTTTTGTTAATGACATAACCTGGCGGAATGGTATAAAGCTGATTACAGAACACACCTCCAATTGAGAGCAATTTTCCTCCTCCAAACAACGATTTTATTGACAGTAAAAACGATGGTCTTAATAAATGTCTTGGAAGAAAGAGGATTGGACTTCCGGGATACGGGTCCCGACCATATATCAAACTGATTAACTCGTTGGTCGATGAATCAGGTAATTAGAGAATAAATACAGTCCAAATGAGAATTGCTTTGTTTGTTCTGTCAATAAGTCACAGGGAAAAAAGAATTTAATAACAAAGGGTGGAATCATTGTCTTTTACGAATCACATCTTTGAAAAGATTAATGGATGATTTTTTTTTTCTTTTTTTGCACTATTGGGCCTTCCTAATAAAAAAATAAAATGGAAGATCAAAATCAAAATTGCTTAGTGTAGAGATTTAGCATTAAAAGACTGTTTAAAGAAAAGGAAGAAAAAATATTTAATTTTATAATCTTAATTACATCATTTAATTATTATCATTATTTTTTTTACAAGTGAATTACATTAGGAATAGCCAAACTTTTCAATGGTCATAAATGTTCTGCTGAATTCTCCTATAAGTTTCTGTCATTCGGTCCGACAAGAATTGTCTGTAATTGATATTTATTTGTATGATAGAACAATAGGGAAAGTTCAAAAACTCTACTCGTGGATCCCACATAAATTCAAAAACAAAACAAAAGGGAACGGCATACAATTCGCTCCTCTCTTGCTAGCCAACTTCGTGAGCCATTTCTGAGGTCCTTAATGACGGAGAAGTGGGTGCTTTAAGTGATTATTCGAGCAACGAAAGGTATGGTTTTCTCTTAACAAAACAGGATTTCGCTAGCAAGCTGTGCATCCTCAGAAGACGATGCTCTTCTGTTTAGTGGACTTCTGCTCTTCTGTTTTGGTTTAGTGGAATTGAAACTCTTGGAAAGGGATCAGACATTCATTGCCGAATTCCATTCGACGGAACTATGTAGACGTTGTGATATTCGACAAAACGACCCAGACTGAAATCTTGGATTCACGAGAGCCACAACGTTTCACGCTTCATCAAAATGACGATTCAAGGACTAGGTTAGGAAATATCTATCTGCATCCTCCCACAGCTTTACTTTGCACAGCCTGACTTAACTTATTCCTCTCTACCCAGTTGTTAGTAACTGATGGGATATTAGGCAGTTACTTAGAAGTTATAATCAGACCAAAGTTTAAGACACTGAAAATTACCATCAGGAGTAGAGAACACGTTGCTGGATTTTGATCCTTGAAGTAAAGGTAGAAATAATCTCTTCAATGAAGACTGAGAGGACTATTTTCTTTTTTACGAAATTTTTTTGTAGAATTGGTGTTTTAAGTTACAAGAATTCTTAAATTTCAGCATTTTCGGAACATAAATTGTTTTAGTTATCATCAGAAAGTTTTGACCCTAAACAAATTCCCCATGAACATTTAATAAAATCCAATCAGTTACTTTGAATTCAAATGCTTCCATTGTAGTTGTTTGGTTTTCAATTAAGCTGCTATTAAAATATTCTAGAAGCTCAAAAAAACATCGTCACATTTAGATATTATGATTAAACTCTGTTATATGAACTTTAATGATGTTAATTAGTATTATTCCTGTGAATTACTTCAAAATGGGTTTTTTGATATTTCTAAAATGACTCTACAAATAATATTTAATATTCTGAAATAAGAATACTGGTGTATTTTCATTTCTAAATTGTCCTATCCACAAGATTTACATAAATATACACTATTGCATGGATGTGCCTCAAAAATCAATACAAATATGTTGCAAGAAATTGAGTAAAATAAATTTCTGTATTTTTAATAAACAAGAAATACTTCAGAGAACTTCAAACATAATGAAAAATGTTTTTTTCTCTCTTTGTTTTTTAAAGTTGACACCTTTAAATATAAAAGTCCCCGTTTACCTTTAAATATTGATGCGACGTTGAAAAGCCTTCCCGACAGGACAGATTAACTGATCAATCGGAAAGGCATTTTAACCTCATCTGCTGAATGTATTAAAAAAAGGATGTAAATTCGCATTACTACTGAAATTGCTGAAATCCAATTAATTTTAATCATATCAAAGCGTGTGCACGAGGATTACTAAACAGATATTATGAATTATTACTGTGGATAATGAAAGAAATCCAAAGTTTCACTTCTAATGCTATTCTGCCAAAATTTTGGCACTTTAATATGGAAAATTCTCGACAAGTATCTACACGGCAAAAACTTCAAGCGCATCAGGCAATTGTGTGTAGATATGCAAGCATCAAGGAGATCCATTCACCAGCTAAACAGTTAAAGGGAATGGAGTACACACATACACACACACACACACAGGAACTGACTGATTTTTATAAGCACTATGTTTTTTAAAAAAAGCAGGGAATAGTTGTTTTCAAAGACTGTAAAATGTTCAGATATTATAAGGAAGTAATATTTTATCTTACTGACTTGTTTCAAACACCAACTAACAAGACTGTGGTGTTATTTAATTAAATTTAATTTTCCTGATTGATTTTGATAAAAATGTCTGATATTTTAACAAAGCATGTCATGAAACGATAACATGAAAGCAAACAACCGATTATCAAACGAAAACAAAATCCAATTACAGAGCAAAGAAAAAAGCAAATAAAAATCACCAGGTGTGGTTAACGATAAAAAACTGATGACATTTTATTTTAATAACAGATACCAGAAATAAGATTTTTTTTTTCCAAATCTGAATTAACAGAATTAGATTTTTAGAAATCGAAAACTTATTAAATGAAAATGAAATGATTATGTTCAGGTTGAACTAAAAAAGAAGAAGTTATAAGTTGCGTTTAACTCTACTCTTTACTTGAACAACAAGCTTAAACATTTAAGTCGAAAAGTAACTTAAACAGAACTGAATATATTAAGAAATAATGTATTCAGACACAATTTCTTTACAGTCTAAACCTGAAAAATTATTAACCGAACTCTAAATTATTAATCAAAAGAAAGGGTTAACGTGCTGACAAATTTCACTGAAAATGTCTGTTAAGCCCAGCACAGAATAAACAAAACAATTGCCTTTTCCGATTCATTTTTACGGGGTGGATTAGGGAACAGCTGTTTCACCCTTCTACGTGATCATTAGCCCTAACCTGCCACCCTCGATAATATGAATCAGAAAGGCGAAGCTGGCTGTTGACTTCACCATAGTCTTATTGTTTATTCTGTGCTGGGCTTAACAGACATTTTCAGTGAAATTTGTCAGCACGTTAACCCTTTCTTTTGCTTAAATGCAGCCGTGTTTTTTGTTTTTCTTTTTTGTGTCTTTGTTATTTATTGCTATTCGCCTACTAGTTGTAGGGAATATTTCCAATACTGCCTCTCGGCTTTTTGGAAATTTTATTTATTGCCTTTTCGCCTTTGGGAGGCCACAGCCAGGCTGGCTGTTGACTTCACCATAGGCTTCGCCTTTCTGATTCATTTTATCGAGGGTGGCGGGTTAGGGCTGATGATCCCGTAGAAGGGTGAAACAGCTGTTCCCTAATTCACCCCGTAAAATGAATCGGAAAAGGCAATTGTTTTGTTTATTCTGTGCTGGGCTTAACAGACATTTTCCCTAAATTATTAATCATCATATTAATGTAAGTTTCGCTTAAATAAGAAAAAAAAAATTAAAATATGTTAAAACACACCATGAACTTGGACAAATTTTATATTTAACCGAACAAAATGTAAAAAAAAAAAAAAATCAAAAAAACATCAAATCGATTCTGTTCGATCCAAAAATTAATAGGGTCTAAATTTTGTTGTGTTTCTAGACAGTGATGATAACTGTTATGTCTATTAATGCATTTTACATATGGCAACCCAATGACTTGACACCCTCTGGATTCAGAGATGGTTTTAGCCTAAACTTTCAGACACAAGTATCTTAGTCAATGCAAGCAGCGAATCATGTAATATCTTTCTACAAATGCTTTTACTGCACTTACAGTCTTGCTAACACGAAATCCACTATGGTTAGCACAATTCTCATTTACACTCTGTTCTTCAAGATGGCATCGAAATCGCAGCCGAAGATAAAAGTTGTATTAATATTTGTTCTGTTATACTGAATCAGTCCCTGATTCAAGGAATTATGCTAAATAGTTTTGATGTCTTTCCAGATAGCACAAACAGTTTCAGAGGCCTAGTTCGATGATTCCTGATGTCGACTTACTTATTTCTTTAGAGTTGTTACGACACCAACATAAAAGGATTATTATTTAAATGAATTAAATTTAATTAATATCAAGTCAATTTTTTTGGTTCTTTTTTTCAAGCTTTGGTTTTTGATTTTAGACTAGTGTTTTTGTTTTGTTTTTGCAGACCCCTTATCACACTTTGTTAAAAGCTGTTCTAACAGAAAGTAAGGAAGAAAGAAAAAACTTAATTATCGATCGTGTGTTTAAGTAATATTTGCTGTAAATCCACTTTTCATTTAGCGAATAATCGTCGTTTCTTTTTAATTTATTGATAAATGATAATAATAACAAAAAGCGACAGAAACAAAGATCACACGTGATTTAACACTTACGAGCTCTCTACGATATTCTTTGTTACTATGGAATGATATAACATTGTTTATCAGGTGTAAGTTCACCAGCTTAGTTTAGCTAATGCAACACTTGTCTCAAGCACAAGACGGATAAATAGGCCTGTAGCAAATATTTATGCAACTATAACAGAAAAAAAAAAATTCAAGAAGCTTCAGCTGAGAACAGATATATAGGACTCAAGCTTAGAAATATACTAAAGCAACAACAAAGACTAGCAAAACAGATACTTGGAAAGTCAAGGAGCCTCTTGAGACAACTATCATTCGAAGTTGTTATCACAAGAAAGTCTGTCGACTGCAATAACATTTCGAAAGAAACGAATACTGCAACCTCTAATTGAAATCTTTGTATTAAACATTCATAACCTGAGGAAAACATTTCAAATATCTATAAAACGAACTTGATAATGAAGTTCAAATGTCTCACAAAAGATCAAAATAACTAACATCACGATAAGTAGAATCAATAACATTAATGTGTAGAATCGAGCACATCAAGTTAAAGAAAAGCTACTCATAAATTTATCCCATTTCAGTTTCACTGATTTTTTTTCCTTATTGAAATTTTTTTTTTTTTTACAGTGATTAAGATTTTTTTTTTTTTTAATCTTTTAAACTGCAAACATACTGACTTCACCTAAAATATTTGAAGATAAGAATAGATGAATACATTGCTATTCTTATTTTCACAAACTGCTTAACTACTTAACTATTCCTTCTTATGGAATAGTTAATGCCCTTAAATAACCCCAACAATTCTTGATAGATCTCTGAGGATAACAATGGAAAAACATGAATATACCATCCAAATTCTGTCATTTAGTTGCTAATTTGCCAATCATAGAAACTAACTTTGACTTTAAGTATTGCTAGTTAGGTCTAATTAGTTGACAAAAACTCCCATCAATGATATTTAGAATGCAAATAATTACTCTCTTTAATAAGCCTAAAGATTCCACTCAATAATAAAATGAAACTCAAACTTAAACAAGAAATTAAAAAGAAATTCATGTTCACAATCCGTATCATCTGAATCTTCCTAATAATGAAGAACTGTTTCAAATCGCTACTTATGAACATCAGGTTTTTGCGATTTTATGAGGAACTGGGCCATCCCCCTGTCTCTCCCTGGTAGTATGAAATAACCCAAGAAGAATCGATTCCAAGCGGTTACGGCAAAAAGTGATATTTTATTTCTTTTTGAATGAACTCATTATTTGATAATGCGCGAACAAATAGAATAAAAGTACCGTATTGTCCGGCATATAAGACGACTGGGCGTATAAGACGACCCCCAATTCTTCCAATTAAAATATAGAGTTTGGGATATACTCGCCGTATAAGACTACCCCTCTTCCAACGTACACCAAATAAAAATAAAAAAAACATCAGATTTGGTTTCAATATGGTTATTTTAATTCAAATGCTCATGACATGCAGATACTTAGCTGGAAAACTGTCACTTATAAACATAACGCTGTTTGTCATCAAACATGTAAACATAAAACAGTGCAAGTGATTAAACTTGTCCTTTAAAAGTGATGTACCTTACCGGTAATTGGCTGGTTGTTGTATACAACGCCTGCTTGGATTGGTCAGCTCTTCCTGTCTTCAAGTAACTGTAGCTTTGTTTATTTTGGTGCATTATTTTAATGCTACATTTTTTTTTAGAATTTCACTAAAATCATAATATTACGTAACTGTAGCCTTGTTTATTCTGTCCCCGCTCTATCTCTTTTCTCCAAATCCCGGGCCTCCCAGACGCCTGCACCTTGCTCCGCCCTTCACTTACACCTTCCGGTGAGGCGCCCCCTCACCTCGTCATCGGGACCGCGTTAAATCACTTCTTTCCACGAATTCTGGTGAGTGGATTTTCTTCTACCATACTTCTACAGCGCCGTCCTTGCTGCTTTCATACGGTTTCCGCATACGGCGGGGATGCGACCGCGGCCGATTTTGAGCTCCCCCCACCATATGCGGCGACAGATTCTCCTGTCCGGCTCGGAAGTTTCAGCACCCGGCATATAAGACGACCTCCGACTTTTGAGAAGATTTTCCTTCGTTAAAAAGTCGTCTTATACGCCGGACAATACGGTAGTAGTTTTATTATTTATTTAGGTTTTGATGTTTATTTTTTAATATGGAGTGCCATTGTGGTGTTTACTTTTGTTTTCTTTACATGCTTTCTGAGTTCACTGAGATGTAAGATACTGGGCGGATCAACTGACGATGGTCAGGAAACCAGAAATGGTCCATCTTTGATTTCCGGTATCACAATTTCAAAAAACAGATCAGTGAACTCTTAGTCTGGTGCATTTTTCTTTTTTTCTCGTGTAATTGTTTGTAACTTATGCATAGGATTGGATATTGGGAGATCAGCAGTAGTCCAATGGTAAGCGTTCCTAACTGCGAGGACGAAGGTCCTCGGTTCGAATCCGGTTTTTTTCATGCAAGGCGAAAAAAAATTAAAAATAAAATAAAATTTTATAATCTGACTTTCTCATCAAGGGAAACTAATAATTAACAATTGCGCCGTACAGACAGGGAAATAAAGATTTTAGTAATATAGATTATGGAACAACTATAAAACAAAGTTTAAAAAGAGTCAGGCAATGATGACAAATTGAAGATAACTAAACCACGCCAACGATAGAAATTTAGAATAACTCTATTATAGTATAACTTATAATATAATAATGTAGCAAAGCTTATGTAGTACTTACTACAAATTTGAATTTACAAAAAAAGTGAACTTTATGAACTTACTAAAAAGATTTGAAATTTCCAATTTACAAATATCAACTAAAATATATCTAGGAAAATATTAAAAATTATACTGGAATTGAGAAATAGCAATAGACAAAAATATGCTTTTGATATCGCGTAATTATGGTAAATAAAACAAAGAGGCAGCATTATTCAATTCTCAATAGTATTACTCACAATATGCGTACCTTCTTAGCTAAATTAAATTAATAAAAAAGGGAATGAAAAGATGAGATTAATCGAACTAGAAAATACAAATCATCATCTTTTCTGCCACTGACCCTTTGTTAAGATTCTGAAAAAGATTTCTACCGAATACCATTCAGTCATCTATTATCAGTGACTCATGTCTTTTATTTAGTCCATTTAAAAAAAACGGAAACAGCAATTGCTCTTTACACCTAGTACTTTCCACTAAATACTTTACAGTTTTTTCAATGAGGAAACAAAAGAGAAGGAGAAAATTCTCCCAATTTATTAAACGAATACAGGGAAAGAGAAAAACAAACAAACATTATTCAAGAAACCGAGAAAAAAATAACCTTTTGAAAATGTTCATGTCTAATGAATGAACCTCGTTTTGACGAGATGGCGTCCATTGTATGGATTCAAGTATTTTCAAAATAGAAAACGTCGTAATAGTTATAAACGATGTCTATTAAGAATTACAGAAAAAACTTAATTAACAAAATATTTATGCTGAAAGTGTAGAAATTCAAGCTAGTTAGTGAATCGAAGAATTATTGAAGTACGAAATACTATATAGATACAAATGGTTATCCATAATCACGTTACAATCACAAAAAAATATGTTTTAACTGAGGTAAAGCCATATTACAAATTTCAACCAGCTAGTGTCGTTGAGAGCATTGCTTTTGTATTGGGAGAGACAAATAATGACAGATTTTTATAATCAAGCAGGTCTGATATACTATGTTTGACAACAGTGACAATTCTGATTTTTTTTTCTCCATTCTTTAGATCCTATTCTACGAAAGGAAAAAAGATACTTATAAGACAAAGAGAACGATGAATGAAATCGAGAAAACGAAGAAAAGAAATGAAGAAAGTGTGATGTTTTATCGATATATCTCTTTATAATATAATGACGAAAAAAAATATTTTACCGTTTCAATTTTTATCCCAAAAACTTCACATTTCTACCAAGAGGAGATAATATAATGGGAAGCTAGAATAAATATCTGCGAAGCAGAAAATTACTCAGAGAGTCAAAAAGCTAGAGAAAACTACAAGTCACACTATCGAAGGTAATAACATTGAAATACGATTTATCTATTCTGTGAATTCATTGATGGAAGTGACTTAATTTATTTCAAGATTCTTCATTTCCTGCTTTTGCATTGCTTAACTGACAACTGTCTCAACGGTTTCCATTTTTCACATTGCATTCATGTAATTATTAAATATAGAAGAACCTATATAAATTAAGAATACACAATTAATTAAAAAAATTTTATGCAGGTCGGAAATAACTTACGTAAGTACGGATTTATGTATGTTAATTTTACTGGTATGTCGAGAGACATCTATATATTTATTTTGTTGATATTATAAGTCGCGCAGAAGATCAGTAAATGTACTGAAATGTAATGGAATATACCAAAAATGTTTCCAAACAAAACAACTTCCGGAATATCTTTAGTGCCACCATACAGTATTTAATGCAATTTTCAATACGATTCCGAATATAAGATTTGGGAATAGTCTTCTGCGTTTTGGCTTACTGTTAGAATAGATCTGGAAAGTACAGTAGTTGTCATTGCAGTAGTCAGTGGGTACTAAATTCAGATTTATAAAATATTTTTTTATAAGAATCGAAATAAGCAATTATATCCCATAATGACATTATATATATTGTCATTTTTGGATTTTTGTCATTTTTTGGATGTAATGTTATCTCTTATGCTTCGTATTCAGCAATATTCAGTAAATGTATTTTTCTTTTATTGTAATAAAATTTTGAATGGAATTTTTTCCCATTTCTAACCTTTATAGGCATCAGTAACTTTTAGTTTATCAGTGATTTCATTTGTTAACATGATTTCGTTAACTCTGAGCAAACATTAAAACTTTCTACTGCCTTTTGAAACACCTGAATTTCACAAGAACGAATTAAACGAGGAAATTTCCCAGGACTGGAGTTTTATTCTAAGAGACTGAAGGTCGTGCTTTTTCCTTTCAGCAACGGTGCCACCAACCGGAAATGGTGATTTGGCTCGCTGCGTTCGATTGTGGATTTAATTGTTCCGTTTCGCTTCCCTCATCCATTTCTCTACTTAGCAGATTGAAGTGCATCTTCCAATCTTTCGCAATTCCTTTATCTCTAAATGCATTCTTGTAATCCACAACTTAAACCTGTGAGCTTCGACTTAACATTACCAAATTCATCCTCAACATTTAATGTTACTTCCGTAAGACAGAGTTCAGTTCATTTCAAATGCAATCGAGTTTCTTAACGACGTCGCTATGTATCCTTCCGGTTTAAAGGCTTTGATTGAAGTGAAATACATCGATATCTTTCTTTTAATTGCTTGTTAGTTTAACAAGCAATTAAAAGAAAGATATCGATGTATTTTCTTGATAAAGATGTTAATGAGCTTTAACATCAGTGTGCTCTGTTCTAAGCCTCAATATTAGAGAGATGTGTGTGCGTGTGGCGTTAGAGGCCGATGAAATCTGGCGACCTAAGAAATCTTTAATTACTATTCAAATAAAAAATAAAAAAAATGCATGAAGTTAGAATATTTTAAAAGTGAACTGTAAGTAGCAGGATTGGTAAAAAAAAAAACATTTGTAGCGACCAAAATCGGCAGCTATTGCGTTTGTCCTGTCCGTCCATCCGTCCGTGCTTGTCCACTCCTAACAAGTCCCGAATGGAAGGTCGGATCGACAAACGGATGTCACCATCGTATTCAGAGGCACAAATACTATGGGATTGGGGTACTGTGGGAGGGGCCAACGCCCCCCCCCCCCCCCCCTCTAAAGTTCGAGATATTTGTCATTCTTTTCATTGTATCATTGTATCCCCCTAAAAACTCCCGGATTGACCAATGGACTTCACCATCGTATTCAGAGGCCCAAACAAGGTAGGAATAGGGTATTTTCAGGGGTCAATGCCTCCCCCTACAGTTCAAATCTGTATACAGTATTTACTTTTTTTTTCTTAAAGTCCGCGTGGTTTTGTTTTGTTTTTTTGTTTATCTTATTTTCCTAACTTTTTTTTTTTTATATTTTTCCTAATTTTTTTTTCTTTTTCCTTACATTGTTGTACTTCCTTTTCTTTATTATTATTTTTAAATTTTCTTATCAATATTATTATGGAACGCCCTTAATTTTATGCTTTTTCAAAATTCTATTCACTTTTTTTTTTTTGCTTTAAATAGTTTTTTTTTTATTATTATTGTTTTATTTAAAACAAATCTTGCAACTGGTTTTTTTTTTTTTTTTTTTTTTTTTGACATATGTTTAAAACCACAAACAATTAAACGTGTTTTAAGCAATTTTAAATTGTTTTAAACTTTTTTTTTTACAACTATGAGTTGCAAGATTTAAAATAAGTTTTAACATGTGCCTAAAATAACATGCTTAGATTAAATGAAAATCACCAACACACAGAATTTCGTTTAAAAATATATATTAAAATCTAAAAATACATTACAAGAGCTTTCGAACACCTTGTATGGCTCCCTTGTCAATTGTAGGTTTATTGATCAATTGACTAGGGATACGAATACAAATACGAAACTTTGTAACGTATTTTTAAATTTTATTATATATTTTTAAACGAAATTTTGTGTGTTGGTGATTTTCATTTAATCTGAGTTGTAAGATAAGTCGTTAAGCTTACAGTTAGAATGAAAAGTTTATTAAAACTGACCTTGTGACGCATCATTGTTTTTTATTCCATTTCTCACACAAATTAAAAGATTCAAACACTTCATAAAGCAATTATAGAATAAATGAAAAGCAAAAGAATGAAAATTTCATATTGTATCATAGTAACAGAAAGAAAAACAATAAAATTTGAATCCGTAAATTTAATGTAGGTGAACATGTGAATAATAAAGATGCAAAGAAGTGCATGCGCAGTAAGACGAAAAAAAAAATATCAAATAACTGAGTTAAAAGATTGAAATGTAACCAGTTTCAACTCAGTATCGAGTTATCATCACATTCAGGCCGCGCGGTTGGCGTTGTCGCTGTGACATCGGCCTCTCACCTCTGAGTACCGGAGTTCGGTTCTTATGAGGGTTAATTTGACCCTTTAAAAGGCGCCATCTTGGAAACCAAAAACTTTTTTCGAAAGATTTTTTGTAGCATTTTGTTTGTCTTAAAAAAACTCTACATTTTATCCATTTTAGTTTGGTCACAAAATTGGAAAAACGTAAAGTCTTATGACAATGACAGACAGAATAACGCTTTTATATAATATAATATAATATAATATAATATAATATAATATAATATAAT
>JAFIDM010012231.1:78632144-78643225 GCA_023159025.1 Thereuonema tuberculata
ATCTGTTACATTTATATATATTTATATGTGGAATAAAAATACATTTTAAATAATTTGAATGTAGTCCCCGTGGTCTAATGTATAAGACTTTTGATCAGAAGGTTGCAGGTTCTATTCCTGTCGCGGACGTTTCATTGTAGAAATTATTTTCTTTTCCCCTTCTTCTCATTTGAAATTGATTATAGGCTACACATGTTCAATGTCCACGTGAGTTGTAATGATGAGCCACCATTAATTTTTATGCTTTAGCACAATTTTTTTGTACTTGTTTAATTATCCCTCGAAATTTATTCACTGTCAATTGTTCTTTAAAAAAAAAAAAACAAACAACATCTTACTATGAAATATCATTTATTCTGAAGAAGTACTTGCATGATAATTAATATTATATTTTTTGAGGTATGCTTAGTATTAAATAAAATTCTTCTTTCATCTTCTGTTTATTAACCTAATCTTCTATTTATTGACCTAAAGCGAGTATAAAAGTTGGTCATTACTATCACAAGAACAACATCACAGCCTATAATATTATATTTTTAGAAAGGAGATTTTTTTTAATAAAGTTTAACGTGCTGTAAAATGGATTAAATTAAATACAACAAAAAATAATTTTTCAGCACAAATCTAACCAAATTGCCTTTCTGGTTCGATTATCGGGAAGGAATCGGGAACGGCCGTTTCGTCTACTTAGGACTCATCAGCCCGATCTCCGCCTTCCTATTGAGATTTTTTTACTATTGACGTTTTGAACTCGACCAGAGCCTGATAAAGATCTTTACTTTCTATAATATTGTTTATTCTTCGTCTCATCATAATTCTTTGAACGAATTTACTGGTATTAAAATATATTTTTAACCCCAACATTTCAACTAATAGTTAAAACTGCCAGTTAAGTCTGTTAGTCAGTTAAGTCCTGTTTATAGGGCCCTGAGCACCTGTCCTCTCGTATATTTTGCGTTAATCATCAATCATAATTATTTGTACAAGGATTGATAGAAACAACACATAGTGATCCTTATATTTCTTAAAACTTTAAGCCTCAATTTCTCTTTACAGGAAATAATAAATATTCTTGACAGTCGCCTACAGTACAGAACGCACAGTAATGTAGAAGCAATTCTTGTTCTTATATAGATTGATTTCTGTAGGCATTATTAGATGATTACGTTGACCAATGCTTTCTTCCTATTAGGCCACAATAATGAATAATTCTCAATAAAAGTCTAACAGCAGACAAAACAAATAAACAAACATGTTAAATAAGACTCCCATTCCCTCACCCTCTATCTCCAGACCTCTCGTGATGATTCTCTTGGTTGATGTGCATCCGTAGATTTTCTTATCTCTAATCCTCCCAGTTGTTAGAATGAAAGTGAAGCAGGACAGAAACAAAAGGTGGAAATGTAATAGTCGGGATGTATACTCTCCCAACATCTAAAAAAAAAAAAAAAAAAAAAAGGAGAGAGAGAAGAAAAAAGTACTAAAAATTCCAGTTTTATTTACTATCCGCAAAGTGTACTGAAAAATTTATACTGGACTACGAAATATTTGAATTAAGGTTAAAAAAAAATTAGAATCTTGTTTGTTGTTTTCCTTGAAAATAAGCCTTCGATTTGGTAATCATACTTAGAGACTAATCAGGTCCATCTTAATCTGTAACACTTTTATGTTATTTATTTTCTGTTGAAACCTTTCTCTTCATAACCCACACATTCTCTAATGACACAGAACCATAAATCAACTGATAATAAATTACATGTTTCAAGTCTTTCTTCCTCATCGCAATCATTTCCTTTAAAAACAAAGAATCCATTTCCTGTTAAAAAGAAAGCTCTTTTCGTAGTAGAACTGGCAGTCTGACAGAACTTCTACTCCCACTCATCTCGTTAGCATATTAGCAGCACAGCCTGATCTCTTAATCTGGTGCAGAATATTCATCCTTCTTGGAAATTCTTGCCAAAAGGCGGACCAAACAAACTGCTTTTAAATAGATTGTAAAAACACTGATTTGTAATACTTGATTTACAGGCTCCACATGAAAAATGAGCCTGAATTAGAGAAACAAAAGAGCATTTCACAAACATGGCTTCATCTACTCCTAACCACCATTGCATAAATATGGCAGAAGGCCAATGATCAGAACTATTTGAAACCAAGGGGAATCAAATACTTCGCATATTCAAATTTGCACAAAAACACTCAGTTTAAATAAAAGAAATTTTAATTATGCTTCAATTAAATTATTGTACGTAACGTTGTTGCTAAGTAATCTACAAAAAAAAAAGGATTTTGAGAATGATTTTAATTCTTTTAATGATAAATTAGAACTTTTTCTGTACTGTATATATTTTCAAATAAATTATCAGAACGAATCTAGTAAGCAACAAACAGTAACATTTCAGCGCACATTTCTGCTGCTAATCTCACACATAAAAATCAATGTTTTTTAATCTTATTTCTATTAAAGCATTTTTTGTTATTAATAAATAATGCTTCTTTACTTTTTCGCTTTAATCATTATTTTCATACTCTAAAACTTTCACGATTTTAATAGGATAATGCAAGTGTTGTAAATATTGTTCAGCCAATTCCCTTTTAATTTATTTATTTATTTTCTCCAAGAAATTCCAACGTTCTCTTAAGGGACTTTTTGTTGGTCTAGTCGTTTCTCCGATATAAGATTATTCGCAAGAAGAACATTGCATTTCGTATACAGGCTGAATCACAGCATCCGTGTCACCCGTTTTTCTTGAACACCATAGGGTTCAGGTGGTTCTCGTGAAAATTTTCATTACCAAATAGTATCCAAAGAATCGACATTGTTAATGTGACATTGTTAATGTCCGGTAGAAACCGCAAGTGTGGGTAATCGGGGTTAACTTTGAAATTTCAAATTGGGACATTAGTTGTGTGGTATTGTTGGATAGATCTTTTAAAACGAAACAACTTTTACTAAAACCTTTTATCTCTGACGATCCTTGTTTATACGTGACGCAAAATAAAAAGATATGGTGAAAACGGGAATAGGGAGATCCTTTATTCCTGGAAATACTGAACGCCAACAGTATCAAAAAACATGGCGGCATTGGAAGAACAAGTGTGCGTTAGTAAGAAAGGTCTGACCTTACACAGCCAATCCAGAGGTATAATTTGGAATGTTTTTCAATATATTAAGAGTGAGGGCGATGGGATGTCTATTAATGCATTAATAAAAAAAACTGCTATCGCAACAAATTTGTCAATTTCGACTGTATGCAGAGTTGTAAACGAGGGAAAAAAGAAGACTGATGGCAGCATTTCATTTTCAACGCCAGGAAAAAGAAGACCACATCCTAAGCCAATTTTGGAATTAGATGAATTTGATTTATCTGTTGTCAGAGCCACGGTGAGTGAAATTTTTCAAGAGAATGATTATCCTACAATTAGTAAAATTCTTTCAAAATTAAAATCGAAAATTGGATTCACGGGAGGCCAAACATCGTTACGAACAATTGTTCGTGTGAAACTGGGAATGAAGTAAGGAAGAATTGACATGAAGCAATTTTACATCGAAAAGCCTGATATTGTAGCCCATCGACACAGATACTTAAGGCAAATCAAACAGGTACGTTCGGAAGGGAAAACAGTTATTTATCTGGATGAGACTTGGGTTAATGCAAACACCGGCAAAGACCGACAATGGCACAGCGATCAGTGCGGTATCCGTGGACGGAAAATACCATTCGGCAAAGGGCAGCGGCTCATTTTATGTCACGCTGGAAGCAGCACCGGATTTGTTTCTTAAGAGTATGCTTTTGTTTCGATCTCGGACAAATTCTGTAAATTACCACGAAGAGATGAATGGCGACTTCTTCAAAGAGTGGTTTGAGAAACAATTACTACCAAATATCCCTTCCAATTGTATTATTGTAATCGATAATGCGTCATATCACTCCGTGGAAATTGAAAAGGCCCCAACAAGCAACAACAGAAAAGCAGAAATGATTGAATGGTTAGCTCGTTAAGGAATCCCCCATGACGCAAATATGTTGAAAGCAGAACTATACGACATTGTAAAGCATTACAAAACGGACAGAAAGCAGTATGTGATCGATACCTTAGCATCAGCTCACGGACACACAGTATTACGATTACCACCGTACCATTGTGATCTCAATCCGATCGAGTTGATTTGGGCGCAAGTAAAGGATTATGTACGTAAGTACAATACAACCTTTAAACTCAGTGATATTGAAAATCTCACCGCAGCAGCTGTACAAAATGTATCGTCAGATAATTGGATGGCAGCTTACAATCATGTACTGCAGGTAGAAGAAGCCTACTGGCAATCAGATCATCTCATTGAGAATCGAGTGGAGCCCCTTCTCATCACTACTTCCGATTCTAGTGACGAAAGTGATTTCGATGAAAGCGTTGAACCTCTTTCAGATTAACCTCTGTATTGGCTGATTTTTAGAATTCACCGAAATAATAAAAAGGCCCTTTTCAGAGCCACTAAATATGCGGAAGAGACCAATTTGTTTGATTCAATTTTTAGAACATTTCTTTTTACATCGACAAAATATGACTTCTAAAATTTCGTCGGGTGTAGCATTTTTGTCCCAGAACCTAGGCACCGGCTCCCCATTTTTCTTCTCCCAGCCAGGTATTCCTTCACCCCACAAATGTGGGGCCAGTACCGTTCCCATTCACTTTTGTATTTGATAGTACACTCTATAGAAATGGTATTTCGTGGTCCCTTCAGTTTGTGGGAGTGTAGAAATGTCCAGATTGATCGAAGAAGCTGATTTTAAAAATGCTCGGTACTTATACGCATCTAAGGACGACTCCTTAGATGGAGCACCATACCATCTGAGTATGCAATTATTTCCAGCTCTTTCGATCTCGGATGGTGTCGACGAAAGGTTGGAAAACACCTGAGCTGCTTCCTTCATTAATTTGTCCTTCTGGTATAATTTAACAAAATTGATTTTGCTCTTTCTGAAGACTGCGGAGGTGGTATCACAGCCTGTGAAACTATGCAGAAAGAGAATGTGCTGCAGCACTTGAGATGAGTATGTTGCTGTGCATACCTTTCCTCTGCCAGGTTTCACCAGCATTATGTCACGATCGGGAGGGGTTTTCGCCAGCAACAGGACTGCCAAGTCCACATCTTCGCCTATCTGAGCCACTGAAGAGTTTATTGATTTTTCAATGGCTGCAGATATAATGCTCACATCTGCGTCATCATCTGCTTGAAGGGTGTTAATGTCATTTTCCTCCAGTTTTTTCATCAGTAGCTTGATAAGAAGGTTCTTGTTGTTGGCGTTCGAAAGAAAGATTTCTTGCTTCACTCTGATTTCAGTTTCTATAGTAAACTGAATATCCACGCACCGTTTGAGTCGATACCTACGATTGTGCTCCGACACTTTAGTACTTGTTGATATGTTGGTGCAGCTATCAAAAACTACAGTATAACTTCTTCCCGGATAGTATAGTGCAACTTCTTTACAAATCGTACGTATTCATAACAAATAGATGATATTGTGTTACTACCGTGTTGCCAAACGATCATGTGGATAAGGAATCCCCGATCAACAACTATCACATGGTTTCTGAATTGAACATCCCTTTCGGTTGTTGTATAGAGACTGTACAAGTTCGCTTTGTTACATTTTCTCATTTCACCGTCCTTGAAGAAAGCCATATGGTACGGGGCCAACTCATACCCCATATAATTCTTTAGATCATCGTCTGATTTCTTGCTTCTGCAAATGCGTTGAAATAATAGATAGGGATTGACTGCAATTTTGTTATTGTCTATTGTGATTGATGAACTCATAGAAGAAAGAGGAAGTGCTTGGTTTTTTCCGTGATAATTTTATGTTTGAAAATGGCACATTTTCCATTTTAGACATTGCATTGTCAGAGCATCATAACAGGAGATTGTTGCATCTTCTATAATCCTTATTGCAATTGTCAAATGGATGCAATAAAAGGTAGTTACTGATTTCCAGCAATAAAACCTATCACTTTACAACACAACATCTTGAAATTTATAATTTCAGCTATTACTATGCATCTTAGTTAAAGTTAAAGTACCCCGCTACAAGCCTACACAGGCTTTTGGGGTCACGGGAGATCAGGCTCCCAGCGTTTCAAGACCAACGAGACGAAGTTGAAGTCGGGTGGTCAGCCCGATACCCACCCACTGCATCTGGAATGTATAATTATGCAGCAAATGTAATCCTCTTCACTTGATTTGGTTGTAGTTTGCAGCATGTTAGCAGATTTGAGGTGTCAAAGAGCAGAGTATGATGAACCATGTGATCAGAAACATCGTTTTCCGGAAATAAATGATTTTCAGAAGCTGATATTTCGAGAACGGTTGAAGATAGAAAATATTTGTCGGAGTAAAAAATGTCAGAAAGTTTGTCAGCTTTCAAACAGGTCAGAATACTTTTTTCTCCAGAACCTATAGTTTTCGAGTTTTAAGGGAAAAACCCAGAAATCGCAAAATTTACGACCTTCCGGACGCTCCCACCCCTTCGGCTCACCTCTGAGGGTCGGGTACTTCTGGGATGTTTACCTCCCACGAACCCCAAACCCATCCCTGAAGTCAAAAATTCTGCCCCCCTCCATGCGCTCTACACCCCTTTTTGAGCATTCATTGACTGGACTAATATACAGTAAAACCCCGTTATTACGCTCATCACGGGACCATGACCTACAAGCGTAATAAGCGGGATAGCGCTATAGAGGGGAAATGATTTATCAGATGGGGAAAGTTTTAGACACCATTTTACAGGAAACATACTTGATTCTGCAATAGATATCGTGTAAATATGAGCTTATTTCCTGTTAAAAAAATCTTTGATTGTGGTTTGCCGTGTGTGTGTGCTAGTGTTATGAATTATGACATTTTCAATGCGGTTCAAGTAACTATTAACATCAATAATATTGATGCACCACTAGGAGCAACACTAATATATTTTCGGAGCAGATTTAGTGCACTACCCACTATTTCACGCGCCTTTTCTTGAATGATTGGGCCACTTAATGGCACTGATGCATCACGGGACTGATGAATCCATTCAATTAGAATTTCCTCGGCATCTTAATATTTTCCACATTTTACTTTTTTTACGTTTGCAACCACCCTTCGCTGCATCGGTAATTGCATTCTCATTTTTTATTATCGTTCTCAGACTGGATGAGGGAATTCCTAGAGTAGGGAATATCCTTCTGACTTCTGTAGAATTCTCGTCGTACTTATGGAGAATTGCAATTTTTCACTTATAGAAAGGGATTTCCGCTTCGACATATTGCACTACTGTATCACAGACTCGCATTTCACAGAGTTCAAAGATTCCCCCCTACCAGGGAAAAAAAAAGAATCTTTACAGTGTTACATTTCTTTTCGATACAAAATTTCCGATATAAAAAAAGCGCTACAAGCGGGATTTGAAGCGTTATAAGAGGGTAAAAGTATACAGAGTTACATAGAAAATTCCAGGGACCGAATAAAAGGAGCGTAAAGAACGGGATAGTGTTATAAGCGGGAGCGTAATAACGAGGTTTTACTGTAGATAAATAATTTCTACAAAAATACAAATAAATAATTTCTACAAAAATACAAATAAATGATTTCTAAAAATATTTACATATAAACTGCTACAATATTTTTGTTATCAACTGGGGAGTGCGTCGAGGGGGAGGGGTCGAAATCTCAAAATATATTTTCTTTAGCCCTATTTTCATTCGTTTTGATTAGATAGAAAGGTGAAGGGATCTTGGACCCTCCCCATCCCTTGAAATATAATCCCATATAAGCCCCTAAAACAGTAATTTTTACTCTAAACTTCATATTTCGATTACGTCTTAATATCAAATTTTCGGAGATGTAAAGTCGTTTTTATCATATATCACACGTTTTAAGAAACTAACTAACCGAAACTAACTTCACAACAACAGGATAAAAATTGAAAAAAAAGGGGTGTTGCATAATGCTAAAATTATGCAACTTTTTTGCAGTTATTAAGAGTCCGACTATAAATTATATGACTACAGCTCTGATTGTAGGACTAATGATACGAATGGAAGAAGAAATTCAGAATATTATTTAAGAATACAGAAATTATTATAATATTTTTTTTTAACTTCAGTAAGTAAGAATATAAATTTAATTACTATATACATTGTATGGTCTATTAGAGACACACCTTACTCTAACTTGGACGCACGATGACATAAATGAGTAGCTTATAAAGGGTATGCTCGGTATCAACAGAACTGTGTATCAGTACAATTCGCCGGAACAAGGCTAAGACAAAAAATTTAAACGATTTCTCCCCATGATCCTCAGAAGAAGAAGAGCCGGTTCCAGTGTTGCGGAAACTCGGCTTTTTGAAGATCCTCGGCTTTTCTCGTGCAACAGTATTGCGGGTGTTCAGAGAATGGCAATTGGACCAAAAAACTTCAAGCAGTAAGCGTAACTATAGACCGAAAAGGCTTGTGGATGAAAGAGGTAACAGGCAAATGACACGAATCGTGTGCGGCAACAGAAGGACAACAACATGACAGATTGAAGCTGAGTACAACGTAGGTCGACCAAAATGCATATCCGAATGCACAACACGATGGACCTTGTCCTGATTGATTTTAACAGCAGGAAACCAGTTAGGGTGCCTTTGCTATCACAGAAAAACAGGAAAGCGCGCCTAATGTTGGCCCCGGAGCATTGCAATTGGACACTTGATGAGTGGAAAAAGATCGCTTGGTTCCTTCTCCACAATGCTAATGGCGGTTTAAGAATTCGACGCAGGCAGCACGAATTCATGGGCTCGTCTTGCGAAATGACAAACCTACAAGCGGGTAGTGGTGGAATAATGATCTGGGGAATGTTCTCCTGGAACACACTTGGTCTCCTAATACCGGTGGAAACATCTCTTAATGCAACAAGCTACCTCAACATTGTTGCCGACCAGGTACACCCGTTTATGGATACAATATTCCGATGCAGATGGCCACTTTCAACAGAACAATGTACTCTGTCACTGTGCTTGATTCGTCTCCGATTGGTTTAGTGATATATCTCTGATTTCCACTTGCTTCATTGGTCTGTTCAGTCGCCTGATTTCAATCCCATCGAACATTTGTGCGAAGAGCTGGAAAGATTCATTCGAAGCCTAGAAACCAATGTGAGCCAATGTGAACCAAGTAGACATTATTTACATGGATTCATTTTTATCATCCCCTTCATCCCATTTTATCAAAAATAATTTTTATTTTGATAAATACTACGTTATACAAGAAATTTGCATATTTCAATCCAAAATTGTTCTTTCTATTTCTTTGAAAATTAGGCAATACAGTAACGAGCATTTTGTGCAATGCTAAGATTACAAATTAAAAGTTTTGATAAAAGTTGATTTCTTTTTAGAAAATTCTTCAAAATGGTCAGGATGTATTCTTTTTCCAATATCAATTTTGGAAGACTTCACTGATTTAAGTTTTCTTTACTAATAGGATAGTAAAACTTACATTTTGCTAGCTCAAAATTTGTCAACAAAAAGCTTGCTCATCTTTATAGCCATATGGAGCTAGCACAAAGTATTATTGTTTGAGGCTAATGTTTCAGACCACTTAAGATACATCAGAAAGAAAATAAGAAGCTACTTTTAAGACGAAGTAGGTATATCCGTACTTGTATGATCAAGATAACTCAAAAAAACTAATTATCCTAACAACATGAAACTTTAATAGAAAGTTTAGTTTCTTCTCCATTGATAAGAGTATTTATGCGATCAGTGGATCAGGAGTTCAAACGCCAAGTACGTTAGGATTCAATTCAGCGGTAGCCGAAAAAACAAACAAACAGTAAAATTAAAAATAAACTAAGAGTTCTTTTCGCTTTAAAACATTCTTCTCTTCTCAGTTGAACTACTTTCTTTTTCTTAGTTTCTAAACGAGTTTTTCTATTTTTTTATTTAGTATTTTTTTTTATTTTTTTTATATTTTTGATTTCTTAAAGACCATAACAACTTGTATATATTCGAGAACTAGAGATGATCTAAGTATTATATTTGAAATCTTTTTCTAGACAGAATTCCAAATAGCGCCAGAAGCAGACAAAAATAGAATCACAAAGTTTTGAAAAATACACAATGAATTTCTATCCTATTTCTTTAAATATCTCATTGTCTTAAACAATGAAGAGTAAACCTGAGCTAATCCATAGTATGTGGTTTGATCCAATTCCAGTAAACAATGCCAATTTAATTATTTTCTTTTCCAAAAAAAGGAAAATTTCTATTGCTAAATTTAGACTTCTAGTTTAGCCTACATTTCAATTTTTTTTTCCTTTCAATTTTGTTTTTTCATAGCTTTCTGCCTTGAGAAAAGCAATGGAGACATGATTCTATTAATAAAACATTATCGGTACCACTTGAACTTTATTTGTATTGCTTTTATAAACAATCCTTCCCCAGCTGCAGTTACAGGAAGCGCCAATGTTTACTTAATAATGCCTCAGATGAACTAAGCACCAGACATCGTAACATTTCGTAAAAGCAGCTTGACGTCTCCTAAGTACTTGGTGTTCATAGAAATTTAAAGCAACAGAGGAATAACACTTGCTTTAGTGGGTAATTACTCCAGTTAGAAATGTATTCAAAGGAGTTTTACAGCTGTTGAACTACGTGAAGTCAGAGACTATTGAATAATTAAACATAACGAATTAGATGACCTCTTAAACGATCTTAAAATTGGCCACAGGTAACACAGGTTTTAACAAAATTAAAGGGATTGTATTAATAACAGGCAATCTTCTGATATCCCCGATAAAACCTGTTGGTGTTTATCCTGTTTTCTCTCAATTTAGTTCGAATAATTAGGATTCACAAATTAACTGCCGTAATTTTTCAACAGAAAACATCTGACGTACGTACACAACATCTCTCTAAATTTGGATTATGTTTCCTAAAAATCCCAAAGATTTCGGGGACCACTCAGAGTTTAATTAGGATGTCTTTTGTTTTTCTAAATTTTTTTATTTGTCTTTTGAACAAATCGATGACATTTAAAAAAAAAAAAAAAAAAAA
>JAFIDM010012231.1:78651378-78679945 GCA_023159025.1 Thereuonema tuberculata
GTAGAACAGAGTAGAACAGATGCAGATCCAACAAGTCTAAGCCTCCTGTATTTTACTATGAACCAGACACCACGAAACACACCACATATTTTGCTGCCGAAACCCCACAATATGTTATTAGAGGATTCACATACAGACTGAGTGATTTGATGTGCATTGCTTTTCTATGGAAGTTGGAAATATGAAAAAAGGTTAACATAAATAATACAAATAAATTTTTGAAATTAATAAAGTCTATCTGAATATTCCCCAGTAGATTGTTTTCTTTTCTTGTATTTGATAGAATAAACTTTAAAATTTCTGAGAATATTAAATTTTAAAAATGCTAGTGTGAGGTATTCTTCTTTTAGCATAGTAAAGTTGATAGAAAATAATCATTTATTCGATGTTATTCCGTATTATAAACTTTTATTGTTTTCAAAGACATCGTTTTAATTATCAAACGACTGTAACGCCCGCTCAATGGACTCGCCCAAATTATATTCGCTCACAGTTTGCTTCAGCCGTAAAATGTTCTCAATAATATGATATCGTAGCACTGATGTTTCAGGCTTATTAAGATTATTTAATTTTATGAAACCCCAAATGAAGAACGAATATTATAGTATTATTGATATTACTTTAGTATTATTGATGTTTATTGAAAATGTAGAGACTCTGGGATTTAACCCTATATCCTGTAAAGAAAGTATAAACTCACGCAAGTATTTCAAATAACTTTTCATCACATGATTTGTTTATTTCCAATTTTTAATGATACAAAACACATCTTTTTTTCTTCGCAATATTTCGCAATTTATTGTCTTTTAACTGCTTCATCAGGCTTAATATATGGGAAAACTTTTCGTATGATACAGTAACGAATCTGGTAATAATATATACAATTAACATCATTTCAACATTTTAAACCTCTATATTATTACAATAATGAGTTTGGTAATAATACTAATAACATTTCAATCTTCCATATTATTATTACAAAGGTTTTTGTTCTTACAAATTATTACAAAGGATTATGTTTATACAAATTATTACAAAGGATTTTGTTTATAAATTATTGGAATTTTTTCAAATTTTACAATTGTTTTTAAATTTATCTAATAGTGTTTGGCTAATTTCTACTCCTTTATACAGTGTTACCTCCTTTAACGGACACCCTGAATAGCGGACACCTCTAATTAGCGGACATTATTGCGGGTCCCAGTCCCTTACAATAGGACATTCCATGTTATCCACTCCGAATAGCGGACACTCTGAATAGCGGACAGTTATTTTAACTGTATTTTTTTTTCCGATTAACATTTCGACAAACACATCATGGTTGTATTTACATCGGTGTCCCATACATTCATACATTATATCGGTGTCCCCCCCCCCCCTCCCTATACATTGATACATTGTATCTGTGTCCCCATGATTCAATGCACGAATCGGAGGCCCTTTTTTTCTCTTGTAAATTTACCTCACAAAGCTATCCTATAAACGCGTTGATTAAATTTAGTGCGAATTAAAATGTCGTCAAAAAGGAAGGGATTGGCACTGAAAGAAAAAAATTGATGTTCTTGAAGTTGCTGAAAAAGAAAACCTGAGTATGCGTTGTCTTGCTGAACGTTTTGAAGTTGGAAAAACTCAGATAAGTGAACTTTTGAAGGACAAAGATGAGATTAGAAAATGTGGATAGTGAATTCAAATGAAAATTCGTAGAATTTGAAGTTTCGTAAAACTGAAACAAGCAAAATCCACGAAGTGGTCATAAAATGGTTCCGCTCGGCTCATGCAAAGAACATTCCTATAAGCGGTGTTTTGCTTCAAGAAAAAGCCAGAGAATTCGGTCAAACTTTAGGATTGGACACGTTTAAGGCATCAAATGGATGGCTAGAAATTAATTTTCAATATACTGTAATTAATTTTTTCATTATTTTAAGTAAGACAAACGGATTAGCACTCATTTAAAAATATAGTAAATAATTTGTAATTGTTCATATTCTCTCATATCGCAATGGTAATTGTAGAAATTTAATTAAGATTGTACATAATTTTTCATTAAATGACATGCTGTAAGCTAAAAAATGAAAAAAAGATAGTCCTCCCCAATAGCGGACACCTCCCAATAACGGACGAAACTTCCGGTCCCGTGACTGTCCGTTATTCGGAGGTAACACTGTATTTGTTAAAACATTTAAAAGTGTTTATAACACATGCCTCCGGGATGAACCTAGTGTCTCTGTCATAAACATTTCTATACATTATCTCAACTATCGGATCAGGGTTATGATTTAATTTTATACAATGATAGGCCCAATCAGAAACATTCGGGTGGTTATTGCGGAAAGCAGCTACGTGTTCATTCACTCGTTCCTTCAATTTTCTTTCTGCATTACCAAAATAGACCCCATTACATGTTCTACATTTTAGCTTATATATAAGAGTTTAGGATCTTTGGTAAGTAAAAAAGAAGAGGAAATAGATAAATTGATGGATACTGCTAATGTTATATATAAGCTAAAATATAGAACATGTAATGGGGTCTATTTTGGTAATGTAGAAAGAAAATTGAAGGAACGAGTGAATGAACACGTAGCTGCTTTCCGCAATAACCACCCGAATGTTTCTGATTGGGCCTATCATTGTATAAAATTAAATCATAACCCTGATCCGATAGTTGAGATAATGTATAGAAATGTTTATGACAGAGACACTAGGTTCATCCTGGAGGCATGTGTTATAAACACTTTTAGATGTTTTAACAAATATAAAGGAGTAGAAATTAGCCAAACACTGTTAGATAAATTTAAAAACAATTGTAAAATTTGAAAAAATTCCAATAATTTGTAAACAAAATCCTTTGTAATAATTTGTATAAACATAATCCTTTGTAATAATTTGTAAGAACAAAATCCTTTGTAATAATAATATGGAAGATTGAAATGTTATTAGTATTATTACCAAACTCATTATTGTAATAATATAGAGGTTTAAAATGTTGAAATGATGTTAATTGTATATATTATTACCAGATTCGTTACTGTATCATACGAAAAGTTTTTCCATATATTAAGCCTGATGAAGCAGTTAAAAGACAATAAACTGCGAAATATTGCGAAGAAAAAAAAGAAGATGTGTTTTGTATCATTAATAATTATTAATTGCATATTGAGTTTGAATATTAGAGAATTATTTCCAATTTTTTTTCCCAGTCTATTTAAAAGAAATTAAATCATGTACCATTTAAATATCTCAAACATTTTGAGTAGTTTTTAAATTAAAAAATAAAATCAATTTTCAACTGTAAAGAAAATATAAACTCGGTAAGAAATGTTTTGATTTTGACACCTGCAAAGTGATTGGAATATCACAAATTTGCATAAAGATAACTAAAAGTGGCTAAAGTATGTAATCCATTCATTTTCGTAGCAACATTTGCCACTACTTTATCATGCCTCGTGGAAATTCATTAACTGACAAAGAAATACGAAAAATTCATTTTCTCCTTGAACCATTTCTCCATTTGAACCCCTTCTAGGAAGGCCAAATTAGCAATATCAACAAGACAATGCTTCTATACATGCGTCAAAATCCACCAAAGCGTTGTTTAAAAAAGAGAAAATTGATGTAATTCCATGGCCCTCCCGTTCACCTGACCTAAATCCAATTGAAAACGTGTTGGGTTGGATGGCAAACACTGTATATGGCCGAAACAATCAGTATCATCACTTGAATGATCTGAAGGTTGCGATTTGGAATGCTTGAAACCAATGAAAGAAATTATAGAGAAGAAAAAAGAACCAACACGTTATTAATTTCAATAATTTTCGAAATATTATGTTTTGAGCTTATATTATATTTATAACTCACAAGGAGGAGTATGAAACGGTCGGCAGGGACCCACCCCGAACAGCTCCAAGCACCGCCAAAGGCCCTATCCAAGGAGCCGGGTACAGTTCGGGTCCCACCTTCCCCATTGACCCCCCCAAATGGGCCGTGCGGAATTTGGAGAAAACAAAAAAGCATCAAAAAATTCCTCCCAATAATCCTTATAAACACCAAAGACAAAAAAAAAATTCCTTCGTAACTAAAAACTCAAACAAACAATACAAATGTTCCCAGTTAAAAACAGAACAGAAGGAGAAGGCTTCGCGCTCGGCGGCTTTGAAAAAGACTATGAAAAAAAAGGGGAAATAAACAAATCCTTTAATAAAAAGTTATTTGAAATACTTGGGTGAGTTTATACTTTACAGGGTGTATGTAACGTAGGAAAAAAGAACAAGGCCTTTCGGTAATTGTTCTTTTCGCTTTCATTATGTGGGTTAAATCCCAGATACTTCATTTTCGAAGAAAGAATGTATCAACCAAAGATAGAACAAATTCAAAACTAAACGAGTTAAACTAAAATTAATACAAAATTTATTGATACTTTATGTTCTAATTCAGCTTCAAATACATTGCTAAGCAGTGTAGGATTTAGATCTGGTGAGACACTAAGCTATATATAGTGAAGCTTTGCGCCTCCTTATTAAAAAATTACATCAGTAGGTCTCACAAAGGTGCGTAATACAACGGGACCTTGTAGCAACAAAAATATTGAAAACATATATATGCTTTTAATTATTCAAAAAGCTAAAAAAACAAAACAAAACTGACCGTATAGCTTGTTTAGCTTATGTTTAAATCCCGCACAACAATAAATCTAGTAACAATTGTTTGAATCACTTTTCTAATAATTTTATTACGCAGGTGAAATTTTTAAATAAAAAATTTGAGTTGTGTAAAATTTTTTTGGGAAGTTTTAATCTTAATGAAATGGGAGAGACGCAAAATATTATATCCTCATTTCATTAAAAAACTTGATATTGTTTTAATAAATCGTTTTTAAAAACAACTTTTAGTTTATAGTTCATCTTTAGATAAACCGTTGGATTTTCCCTTAGTTATTTCAGGAACTAATTGGTCCCACCATTTATACCAGTCGTGGTCACGTGGTTCGAATTCATCCACTGTTACAGGATCATTGATGTGATACACTGGTAACTTATTAATTGTAACTGGAATCCAATCTAATTCTATGTTCTGGGTATGATCAGGGGTTGGAGACCTGAAAAAATAAAGGAAATTAAAAATGAAAATAATATACATAAAAGTTCCATAAATGATTTATGATTTCTCTTACTTATAAGGAGAGGACTCATCCTATATATTTCAAATTTCAGTACCCTTTTGTGGGATAAAAGTGAGAGGGAGTACTTCAAAAATATATGTGGGTTGAGGGGCCAACTCTTAATTTTTTTTAATTACGTATTATTTCTTTCTTCTTCTTTCGATTTTGGCCGACTGGGGACCACGTGAAATAACTGTTCATGATTTCATCTTCTCCTTCCTTTTTCTCTCCTTCCAATACTCCTTCATCCTTTCCCTCTGTTTTTCCCGTCTTTCCAAAGTCCAAACTCCGCTCCCAATCACTTTCTGCCTCCTGTGGAAACCCTTAAAGTCTTTAACTTTTGATCTGAATTTATTTCTATCTTCTATTTCCTCCTCAGTAATGTTCATTTCCTCTAGGTCGGTTCTGATCTCTTTGAACCAGGTTATCTGTGTCTTTGGGTTTTTGTCGAAGTAATTGAAGAGGCGTTTTGTCATTCTACTCTCTTCCATTCTCTTCATGTGTCCATAGAATGTTATCCTCCTTTTCCTCATTGTATTCACAATTCCCTCTGTCTTCTTGTAGACTTCTTCATTACTTCTCATTTTCCATATTCCGTTATCATATATGGGCCCAAGAATTTTCCGTATTATTTTTCTCTCCTTCTTTTCTATTTCATCTAGTTGTTTGGCTGTGTTCATTGCAAGACACTCCGAGGCATATAAACATTCTGGTTTAATCACTGTATTGTAGTGTTTAAGTTTAGTATTTATGGAGACTGATTTTTTGTTGTATATATTTTTAGTTAACTGGAATGCCATTTCCATTTTTCTTGATCTTGCAAAGTTGGCTTCTTTGTCTAATGCATTAGGTTGGATTATTTCTCCCAGATATTTGAATTTGTCGACTTTATTTATTCTTCCATATTTTGTTTTTAGGTGTTTGGGAGCATCCTTCACGTTCGTCATGTATTCTGTTTTTTCAAAGGAGATTTGTAGACCTGTTTTTTCTGCAGTCTCTTTTAGTATTTCGATCTGTATGATTATATCTTCTGGGCTTTCTGCAAAGATTGCTAGGTCATCTGCAAATGCCAGACAGTCAAATTCTAGGTTGTCTTTTTTTCTGCCTATTCTGTATTTCTGTATGCCTTTCATTTTCATGGTTTTTCTCCATTCTCTTATGACTTTTTCTAACGTGCAGTTGAATAGCAAAGGGGACAGACCATCTCCTTGTCTTACTCCTGTTTTGATGTTAAATGGTTCAGACATTTCCCCCTGAAACCTGACTTTTGATTTTGTATTTGTCAGGGTTTGTTTTATGATGGCCACTAATTTATCATCGGCGCCAAATTCCTCTAGGATGTTAAATAGCGTCTCTCTGTCGATAGAGTCATAGGCTTTTTTGAAGTCAACGAAGGTAACATATATGTCCTTGGCTCTTGATCTTCGATGTTTGATTATAAGTTTTAGGTTCATGATCTGTTCTGTACAGGATCTGCCTTTTCTGAATCCTCCTTGATATTCACCTAGTTGTTGGTCTACTTGCTGTTCCAGCCTGTTTTGCAAAGCTTTCGAGAGGATTTTGTATGTAACTTGCGTGAGTGATATTCCCCTATAGTTATTGGCATCCGTTCTGTCTCCCTTTTTGTAGATTGGGTGGATAATCGCCATTTTCCATTCTTCAGGTAATATCTCTGTTTCCCAGATGATTTGAAAAACTTTGCATAGTTTCTGGATCGTGCCGGCATCAACGCATTTCCACATTTCAGCTACAATCGTATCTTCTCCCGGTGCTTTTTCATTCTTAAGGTCTCTTATTATTTGTTCAATCTCTTTCTGACAGGGGGGGTTCTGAATTTTTGAATTTGTGTACTGGGGGTGACTTTGAAAAGTTTTCCTTCGGTTTTTCACAGTTGAGAAGTTTCTCGAAGTAATTTGCCAGTATTTTGCAGTTTTCTTGGTTGTTTAGTGCTAGCTTCCCCTCAGTGTTCTTGAAGCAAAGGTTTGGGGCTTGGTATTTCTGTAGATTTTGTTTGAAGGTTTTGTAGAATGACCTGGTGTTATTCTTTTTGAAGTCTTCTTCAAGTTGGTTGAGCTGGTTCTTTTCGTAGCTTCTTTTGGCTGCTCTTATTGTTTTTGCTGTTTGGGCTCTTTGGTTTTTAAAGTTATTGTAGTCTTCATCCCTTTTTGTTGAGTACCATCTTTTCCAGGTGTTTATCCTTAGTTTCAAGGAGTTTTCACATTCCTCGTTCCACCAGGCGTGTTTTTTCTTTTTTTTACTTGGAGCTAATTCAAGGGATGTTTTGATTAGTTTTGTCTTGATCTCTTCCCAGTCTTCTGAGTCAATATTTAGTTTGGTTTGGAAATCTATTTTCCTTTTTTTTAGTGTATCTGTATTGATCCTTGGAAGTTTAGGGTTCTGCCTTTGTGTCCTCTCATTTTTTGGGATGAATTTCATTTTAATCATTGTCAGGTAGTGGTCTGTCTCAATATTGGCACCTTTCTTCACCTTAACATTCATTATTTCTTTTTGGTTGTTGATTGAGATAGCTACATGGTCGATTTGGAATTCTCCCAGGCTTGGGTTTGGTGACCTCCAGGTTTTTTGTTTTCTTGGTTGTTTTTTAAAATTTGTGGACATTAGTTTGAGGTTGGCACCCTTGCATAGGTCCACCAATCTTTCTCCGTTTCTGTTGGTTCTTTTATGTGCTGGGTAAATTCCCACTATTTTCTGGAATTTCTTCTCTTTTCCAACTTGGGCATTGAAGTCTCCCAAGAGGATTTTTATGTTGTTGGGAGGGATTTTTGACATTTCATGTTCTATGGTTTCCCAGAAGCTCTCGACTTTTCCTGGATTTTTTTTGTTGTCGTTATTGATTGGCGCATGACCATTTATTAAGGTATATGACTTGTTTGAACAGCGCAGTGTCATGATTGATAGGCGTTCGTTAGGCGAGTAGAACTCTGTAATTGAGTTTACTATATTCCTGTTCACTATGAATCCTGTTCCAAGGTGTGGGATTCCTCTTCTCATGGGATTCCTGCCACCTTTCCCTTTGAATATTCTATATCCCTCCGAGTCCATCGTGTTTTCGTCCGTGAACCTTGTCTCTTGGAGTGCCAGAATCTGGATTTGGTATTCATCTACCATTTTGATGAGTTGTTTAAGTTTTCCTGGTTTTAGTAGTGTGTTGACATTTAGTGTTCCAAAGAAGTGCTTTTTCTTTGGCCTTAGGTTTTGTCTTGGGTTTCCTCGGGGTGTTGGCTTTTCTTTACCTGTGCATGGTGGTTCAGGTTCTCCAGAATCCGTAGGCCTGGTTGCGCCGCCATTGGCGACGGAGGATTTCCCTTTTGAGGTTCCTCCTGGAGTAGTTTCCTTTGTAGAAGAATATTCCATCATGTTCAAGTTATTTGATAATTGGTTGGGGGGACCTGACGTAAGTCAGGTCCAAGATAAAACTGGGATTGTGAGTCTCAGAGTGTTTCTTCATTTTTTCTTTAATATAATATAGGTTTTTCTTTTTTTCTTCCCCATTACAATATTACGTTAGATTAGGAATGTTAGGTGGAAAAGTAATATGCGATTAGAAATAAATAAATAAATAAATAAATAAATAAATAATATTTTCCTTAACGTTCTTTATTAGAAGTTTGATTTAAATATCTCATGTCCCCATGATTCTTAATTAGATTTTTTTTAGCATTCTTTTTCTGGAACAAGTTATATTTTTTTCCGGAATATGCCCCATTATCGGTGGAGTTGTCTGGCTGATGAGTCCTAAAGAGGATCAAAACGGCCGTTCCAGTCTCTGCCCGGTGACAGTTCGAGGTGCGAAATCTTTTTTGGTTCCTTTGTGCCTTCCGTTGTTACCATTTTGTTGAATTATTAGGCACGTAAAATGTGTTATTACTTAAAAAGCAGAAAATGGTTTCTTAAAAAAAAAGTCATATATACAAAAAAAAAAAAGTTAAAATTTTAGAGGTAGGTTTTACAAAGAAAGTCTTTATTGATTTTGGCAAAACTTTGATCAGAATATAAGTTAAAAGGGATAAAAACCATAAATATAGGTAAATAATAACTTTAATGACTTTTTAATTATAGAAACTAATGTGTTTTAATATTGGTACTCCTCACTTTACGACATAACTGCTTAACGACCACTCGCACTTACGATCTCCGCCCTTGAAGGTATAACTTCTATTTCATCTCTCTTACCTGGACCCTCTACAGCTCCAGATAACCAAATAAACAAATGATAATATGTACATATGCATGTCTTTTTATGAATAAATTTTAAGTTTGTTGCATAATTTTTATAATTTTACAATGATCCTATATTCCCGGCGAAGCTCCTTGCTTATCGAAAAATTCGCTTAACGACGTAGTCGTCGGCACGGCACTCGGTCGTGAAGTGAGGAGTACCTGTAGTATTTTAGCAGTTTTTTGGTTAGTGGACAGATAATGTTACTTACTTTACTTGAGCGAAGTTTGTCAAAAGAGCTCTCATAAGTCTACCAATCTTTTTATCTTGTTGGCTTAATTTAGGTTTTCCGAAAACAGGACCATCGAACACATTATACAATTCATCCATATGACCAACACCTACATGGAAGCAAGAAAACTAAATTAAACTTGGCATTGAAAGCTTTAACTTTGAATTTCATATTGTAAATGTGTTCAGAGAAAAGAATACCATTTTGAAAACTTACTATGTTCAGTTCTTTACACATGATAGTAATTTTTTTTTCCGAACTTCCAAAAACCAAAATCATTAATTTGAAATAGAACATTTCAAAATATCAGTTAAAGAAATGAAGCTTAGGAAGCTTGTGAAGTTTATGGTCGATACATGATAGTGAGAAAGTGGGTTCAATGAAGGATGAGAGGATGTTCATGATCAGGAACAAAGCACTCTAGGATGTTCATGAGCAGGAACAAAAATGTTTGTTCTGACGATTTTTGTAGGCCAAAAAAAAATCGTCAGAACAGACACTTCACAATTTCGGATTTATCTATGGAATTTCCAGAAATTTCAACTTGTGTGAAGTTGTAACCAAAAAGCTCCAGTACCAGTAAACTATTCACGATGGATTTCCAAAACGCTGACGGATAACCACAATCAGAAATGTATTCATCGGCATTGGAATTTTTGGAACGGGGTCATAATAAAAAAAGCATTTCTGAGAAGGACTGTGATAATTGCATGAAACGTGGTTTTTGCATGGGACATCGCAAAGCAGACAACAACACTGGCGCCGATTTCATTGCTCAGAACATTTTATTATTTTAAGTCAATAAAAATATGCTAGGTCCAAAATCATGCACCGATTTTGTTTTGTTATTTCAATCTAGAATCTCAAAAGACACAAACACACACATAGTAGGAAGAGAAAAAGAACTTTCATAGCAGTTTAAAAAAAAATTCTTATATTGATTTTAATGACTTTGAAAAGGGTTAAAATGAAATTCTAATGTTTGTGCGATTACTATTTGATTATATTTTTAAAGTTTGCAATAAAAATATGTATAAAAATGTATTTTAATAAAAAATATTTAAAATTAGGAATATTGCTTTTTTGCCAAGCATCCGTTCGTGATGGGGAACAAAATTTATCTTGGTTCAGCAAAATACAGGGTGTATCAGTTTGGACCAGTCAACAATCAAATGACCTACCTATGGTTTTCTTCGGTAGTGATTGTGGTGTATGACCCTTTAGCCGCATGTTTTGTTGCAACAGAACCAGTGATTTCAAATTTCTTCTTGATTGCAGTCATTGTTTCACGTTTCGGAGAAAAACCATATTCCTCATCAAATAAACATCTTGATGCAGAGATATTATCCTTCGACTCTTAACGTCAATCATTTCCTAGTCTGCCATTGTGAATTTTCGCACCGTCACTAATTCGCGTTCCAGGTCACAAGATGTTCATACTGATGTCAAATGCATGCCCACTATCGTACGCAGGTGAAGCATTCCGGTGCCTGCTTTCTTTGTATAATATTATTTTTTATTATTATTCTTATGAAACCGTACAAACTGCTCTCGAAAATGACTCCCCAGAAGAAGTTACCGGGTTGGCAAGGTCCAACTGATATACCCTGTATATAAAAATCGCTCAGGCAAAGTTCACAAAATTCGCAGAGCTTGTGCAGTAAAAGCAGCAGTACAAAGGTTCTCCTAAAGCCAAGAAGTTCAGACAGTCCGTCATAAAAATCATGTGCACCTTGTCTAGGATAAGAAGGAAATTTTATTAGTGAAATTCATGCCACAAGGAACCACTATCAACGCAGATTTGTTCAGTGAGACTCTGAGAACCCTTTAGCGCACAATACAAAACCATAGTCGCGTTCTTTACAGCGAAGAAGTCATGTTTTGAATAACGATATACAGAAGAACTACTTTTCTCATTATATTAAGAAATGCTGGATCATCCTCTCTACAATCTGGACCTGGCATGTCTGCACTTGAAAGAAATTTCTTACTGATCGGATGAGGCTTCAGAACGAAAGATGAGAGTAAAGTGGCGTTAAGAACTGGCTTAACTTCTATGAAGAGGGTGTAGAAAAACGATTGTACACCAAGACAAAATGCCTCCATGCAGAAAGTAATTACGTTGAAATATAAATTAAGGTATGTAGATTTCATAAAAATTATAAACAGTGTTTTCTCTGAGTTATGAGATACTATTTATTTCTGGATGCGACTTGTAAATCATTTATATTGATTTATATTGATAGGTCTCTTGAATATTAAAAAATTATTTTTTATATATTTAAAATAATTTTATTTAATTACAATTTTATTTAAATAAGCCAGATTATTTGTTGAGATTAGTAAAGAACAGATAAAAACATAATCAGAAACAGAAAATTTTGCCTGAGAAAAAAATTGAAAAATAGAAAGTGCTTAATTCATTAAAGAAGAAAAGCTATAAGAAGACAATTTATTTAAGTCTTACCTAAATAAGATTTATAATCGAAGTATTCTGCAAAACTATGATTGGTTGCAAAATCATAGGAATAAGAGTATGTTTGTAGACCAGCATGAGCCATCAGTTGAACAGTCTGATAATGACATGTTTTAAATAATCCATCGGAGAATATCTAGAAATATAATAAAGAAATACTGTATAGCTTACAATGAAATGACATCTCAGTTATCATAGCACCTAAAAATATGAATATATTGAAGATTTTTAATTTATCCTAGAGAATCCAAGCATTTAAATTCTTAATTTTTTTGTTATGCTATTGTCTGTCTGTCTGTCTCTCCCTTTCTTTTGTTATTCTCTATATTATTTTCAATTTCTGTCTCGTCTGGACATTAGTCATACGTTCGGAATAGTTAAAATGTATGAAATAAATTTGGTTCATTTTCAATTCTTTTAGAATCCCAAAAATAAAAAATAATTACATTGTTGTTGGTGCTACTACAATGATATTCCTAATGATATTCATAATTATTCAAGATAATAACTTTATCTTGAAGTTACATAATTGAATAATAAATCACAAATGAACAGCACAAACTTCAAATAACCTCAGATAGTCGATTTTGAATTAGGGGAAGGTGTTGTACCTTTGACTACCCTTGCTAGTAATGCAATCTATCAGCATATTTTAAAAGCTTTTCTGTTTAATGTGTAATACTCTGTATTCCCACTATTTGCGCCTTTAAACCTTCAGTAGCAGTTAGGTCTTTGACTTGCAAGGAGTGAAAAATATTTTTCCAATTCCATCACCGAAAAGTAAGTATTTTGCAAGTGAATGTTTCTTTAATAACATTGTTTGTTTTCTTTTGATTATTATTTTAACAATAATGAGTAATACATATATGTCTATAGATTAATTGTTTGGATTGTTAAGATGACGGGATTAACCTAAAAACTGTAGCATGGCATGAAACGTAAGTTCGACTGATGTTGTACCTTTGACCACAGCAGGGTGTTGTTCCTCTGACCAGGTCAAAGGTACAACATTACTTAATAATATGTAAATATTTTTACCTACAGTCATTTTAGCATTATATAAGATGGAAATTTAAATATTTTTTGCCAGTTTTTTATTTTTTTACCATATCTTATCCTAAGAAAGTAAACAATCGATTGTTTGTCCACGACTTTGAGTTTGATGCTGAATATTCATCAGGGGAAAGTGTTTTCGATATTTCAGATGAATGCCATGAGTTGGAGAAGGAATTAAACTCTGAAAAAAGAAGATTTAATTGAAGAAAGTTATGTCCTTGTCTAGCTGACAACAAAAAAAAAAATCAAAAAATACTTTTTGGCCCAAATAAAGGAAGCAGCAAGTGATTATTTTAAAATTAAATATTTGAAAAAAAAACTACCGAAAATGGCAAAATTCATCCAAGAAGATAACCAGCTCAACGACATAGAACTACAAGATATTGTGGCCAGGATACCAAATCCAATCACAGCTGGCGGCACAGCTCGACTAAAAGAATGTCTATCTTTTGGAGTTGATTTTTCATGGTATAATGTAGAATAAACGAGCAGGATAGGCTACTTAAGCTATTAGAATTTATTTCATGCTTTATTATTCTACTTTGAATTGCATATATTTGCCAAATGTATACATTTCTGAATAAAAATGTTAATTAAATAACTTGTATCTAACTGTCAGTTTCTACTATCACCTGGTCAAAGGTACAATACCCTCCGGTCAAAGGTACAACACGTAGTCGTACCTTTGACCACAAGGTATAGTTTTTTTGTAAAATAAAAATAAAATACTTATACTCAAAATACTGTATAATATGTAAAACACATGCAGTTGATGATAAGATGAGTGAAGATCACATGTATCCATTCAGGTAAGGATTTTCTTGAGTACAAAAAATTGGAAAATTCATTTAGTGAAAACTGGTCACCTTCCTCTACTTTTATCAACTACAATCATACTCCGAGTTACAGTTCTTTGAATTACTGCGCTTCGGACTTACGAACATTTTAAATTGCATCATTCGCCGAAGTTGTAGCACCTGCTTTGAAGTTACGTCTCATTAGCCAAATCACACGCTCCTATTTTTTCTTCATTGTTTTTGCTGTGAGGCAAAATGGTCAGTATTTCCGGTGATATTGTTTCTATCATTAGAAAAGATATAAAATAACCAGGGCCGTTTCTACCATTAGGCAAGACTAGGCGGCCGCCTAGGGCGGCACGATTTTATGGCGGCCGAAGGACGGATTCGTTTTTTTTTTTTTTTGGTTGTTAAAATAGGATTGTCGTTTTTTTTTTCTTGATGGGGGCGGCATTTGAAAGGGAGGGGGCAGGCATTTTTCAATTCTCGCCTAGGGTGGCAGAACACCTAGAAACGGCCCTGAAAATAACTTCACCTTTCTTCCATGAGTATTTAAAAAATATTTATTTCAAATACATAAAGCAAATTTTCGGGAAACATCCGCTTTCCCTTTTTCAAACCATAAATAAATGGGAACAGAATCTAATTTACAAACAACAAACAAAAATGGTTGATAACCCAACAAATTGAAAGACATGAAGAGTCAACAAACTTATTTGTTGTTACAATGTTATGTTAATATATGAGTCATATCGCCCTTACAACAAAGGGATCTCTATTATTACATAATAAATATGAAAGACATTATTAATAATTAAATAAATCAAAGGAAGCAGTTTTTTTAATATTTATTTTAATAAAGTCCTTAATTAATAAAATAGTATTAGGGTTTACGTTTGTATCCTCATACCTTTTAAAATTTTGCTTTTTAGTATTATGAATTATGCAGCTCTCTAGAATTTTTCTTAATTTTAAATCTGTTTCTTTAAAAATAATTTTGACATTAGGGTTCATAATATGCCCTAGTTTTAAGCAATGTTCAACTATGTCAGAAATATCAGAATTTTTATTTTTCAGGGCTCTAACTTGCTCTTTGACACGTTCGAAAAGGGTCCGTTTAGTTTCTCCAATATAAAATTTTCCACATCGATTTTGTACACTAACCCCATTTTATTTTGATTTTCAACCATATTTAATTTTTTACAAAGCAAATTTTTAATTTTGTTTTTATATCGGAGATCATCAAGTTACCTACAAAGAAAAAGTTGATGATATGAAGGCACTTTTAAAGAAAAACGAATATTCTGATAGCTTCATCAATGACCAAATAAAATTGTAACACCTTTAAAATCAAAGAAATTAAAAACTATGAAAACATAATCTATGTTCCGTATCTCAATGAAAATAGCGTTTTTTTAAAATCTTTATGCAAATCCTATGACATTAATATTGGTTTCCGATATTAAAACAAAATTAAAAATTTGCTAAAGTTTGTTGACTCTTCATGTCTTTACAATTTGTTGGGTTATCAACCATTTTTGTTTGTTGTTTATAAATTAGATTCTGTTCCCATTCATTTAAGGGAAAGCGGATATTTCCAGAAAATTTGCTTTTTATATTTGAAATAAATATTTTTTAAATACTCATGGAAGAAAGTTGAAGTAATTTAAATCTTTTCTAATATACTTAAGATGAAACGGAGAAATCTCCTCCCATAAAACAACTCAATCAAGAATAACTAGTTCTTTCAAAATATAATATAAATATACTAATAAAAACATAAATTATAATTCATACAAAAGAACTCATTCATCTTACATAAATCATAGAAGTAAGAAATAATAATCTTAAAGAAACTACCAATATTATCATTAGTTTTAATAGTTTAAATAAAACATAGATTTTGTAAATCTAAATTAGAATTCCTTTAAAACAGAAGAAAAAACTTATCATTAACTTCCAAAGCCAATATTTTATATTAAACTATCTTCTGAAAGATTATTGAAGAACTTGGTGTTTCTATCATTGTTTTTCACCGTATCAAATCACACGATCAAAGAAATAGGATGAAATAGTGCCTATGATTGGTAAAGAGTTAACCAATCAGCGTCAAGGTGGAGAGTTTTTGGCGGTAATCACAAGCATTTCACTGTTTTATAGATCTTAATTTATTAATAATATATACACTGTCCGGCACTTTATTAGGTACACCTCTGCTGTGCGCACAAATGGTACGGGCAGTGGCGGCAATGGGGGGGGCAGTGTCATGGGCGGCAATGGAGGGCAGAGAATGTTTTCCTGGCACACGTTGGGTTCATTGACACCTCTGGAGGCACCTCAGGATGCTAGAGCGTAACTAAACAAAGCCCGCATCACTATCGGATGGTTTGAGGAACATCACGATGACTTTTTCTTGCTGCAGTGGCCCTCTCAGTCCCCGGATCTGAAATTTACGGGATGAGCTGGAACACCTCGCTCCAGGCTACACCTCCGTCAAATCTTCAGGAACTGCGTGACACTCATGTCTGCATGGTACATAATACCTCAACAATGTTTTCAGCATCTTGTGAAATCCACGGGCTCGACGAATTCAGGCTGTTCCGAGGGCTAAAGGTAAAGGAGGCCCAACACGCTATTAGATAGGTGTACTTCTTAAAGTGGCCGGACAGTGTAAATAAAATGGGTCAACCATCACTTTTAATAGTTCCAAAACATGTTTCAGATACATATTACCCTTTTTCCTAAAGAATAAATACCCAATAAGAAAATCTTAATACAATAGTCGTATGAATGCAAACAACGAAATATGAAGTGTACTGTCAATAGATTCTTGCAATTACAAAATAAGATTACCTAATTAAAACAAATCAATATTTAGTAAATCGGTAATTTTCGGAATCTCGTGTTTCTATTTAACAGTTGAAGGACTTATTTCTTAATCAGGAGAGCTTCTTTTATTTTCAAACGATTTCTGTTATTATCTTTTAAAATATTTTTAATCTCTTTTCAAGCTGATTAGAATTATTAAATAAATAATCTTGCATTGCCGAATTCATCAATTGATGCTGTTTAATCCTTTTAAATAAAGACTGCTCCGACATTCCGTTAGACTGTTTATGACATGTTGCAAATTCCAATTTATATACCAATCCAATTGAACGCCAAGCAGGAATCACATCCTTTTAAGATATTTAGGGCCGAGTGCACCAACCAACAAACGAAGCAGTCATTAGTTGTGGAGCCTTTGGTACATAACCAGCCGTCAAATAGAAATTGCAGTGCACCAACGACGAATTGTCAGTCATTTACTGATGGTCGCTAAATACCTAACGTGTTTATAAAAGTGGCTGCGATTGGTTAATAATATTGAACGTCACTTCCGGATGTCTGCGCATAGGCGCAATATTTTACAAAATGGCAGCCTCCACGGAGTAGAAATACAAGAATTTTTTTATTGCCGATACGAAATGTCCCGATAAGAATCTTCACAGAAAAGTAAACTTCTTCTACATTATTTTCGGAATATTTAATAGGAATAAATATTGCTACTTCATCGTCAAAATCATAGGAGTCGGTTTCAATCGAGGTCGATGCCAGCCATCTTTAAAAGTTGAACGGCGGGGGGCAGATGGGAGTTTTCTATTGGTTGCCGCAATTTTAACTCGCCAGTTTCCGAGCTGCTAAAATTTGGCGGCTGATCAACGATTTACCGACTGTTAAACCCCTAATGAAAATTGGTGCACAAAAAATGTCACTTGATCGTTGCTTTAGCAGCCATCAAAGTTAACGGAGGTTTGGTGCATTCGGCCCTTTAGTAACTTATTAACCGGCGGAGAAATAACTGAGAAACCAAAGTTATATAAATATTTCTTTATTTTCTCCAAAACATCCACAAAATATTGCATAACGATAATTTTTTATTTCTGAAAATCTTGTACTTGCAACCTATTATTTACCTCAATTTTCCTTTAACATCTATTTAATTTGTTCCAAACTATAAATTTAATCTTCAACGGATAAATTATTCATTTCGCTGGAAAATTATCATTGACTACTTTTGCCACTATTAAGTCTGTCCGTTATGCAGGAAAGCAAACATTCTTCCTAATGAAAACCTATCGTTTCATTGACGAGTAATTTCGTTAACAGAATTGAAATTCTTTTATTTTTAAAAAGATCAACATTAAGATCTTTTCTGGATTGACTGTTGATGGCTTTTCCTTGACAAAGTTTTGAATGTGAAGCATTGGCAGCCATTTTTTTTCAGTCTGTCATGCCAAGCAAACTGTCAGGACAGTACAATCGATGATATGCGCTGCATTCTGGAAGAACTCAAGAATCGCTGCGATGATTTATAATAATAAATTTATAATATACAACAATGGATGAGACTAAGTTATTCACAAGTGACATACAGGAACAGCTGTTTCACGCTCATTGGCGATCATCAGCCAGGAGAAGTCACTGTAAATAACAAGGTCTCGCTACTGAGGCTGGTATGAATAAGACATCGGAAGCGCAGTGGTGCCTCAAAGAATAAATTACACAAAGAAAAACTCACTAATGGAAAAAACGAGTGAGAAAATTCATGTGCCACGACGAGCGGCCTCAATGAATTTTTTTAAAGTATAAGACTTCAAACTGCGTATTTAAAACGTTAAAAAAACAACAATGGATGAGACCAAGTTATTCACAAGTAACATCCTGGAACAGCTGTTTCACGCTCGTTGGAATCATCAGCCAGGAGAAGCCACTGTAAATAACAAGGTCTCGCTACTGAGGCTGGTATGAATAAGACATCGGAAGCGCAGTGAAACAGCTGTTCCAGGATGTCACTTGTGAATAACTTGGTCTCATCGATTGTTGTTATTTAACGTTTCAAATGCGCAATTTGAAGTCTTATACTTTGAAAAAATTCATTTAGGCCGCTCATTATGGCACAGGAATTTCCCCACTCGTTTTTTCCTTTAGTGAATTTTTCTTTGTGTAATTTATTCTTTTAGGCACCACTGCGCTTCCGATGTCTTATGTCAAATTTATAAGATGCTTCATAATAAATGTATTAACTTGCAACTGTTATAAATACGAATTTTTTGTGCAACGATCGCTTCGTGTATATAATAAGCTTCAGTTATATCAGTAATGCACGTATATGAAAAAAAAAAGGCAGTGCTTCGGCTTCTGGACATTTGAGTTAAATCATCAGTCTGGAACCTAAACTGATGTAACTCCAGGGCATGCATGTCGTAACATGTTTTGTAAAAACATTTTATCTCTTTAATTTCATTCCTTGAATACTTTCAGATGCTTTGTTCATTACTTCCGGTCTCCCCTTTTATATCTACTTTAAAATACCTATATTAAGTTATTCTAAATACTGATTCAACCTTGAAGCTGATTCGTTATTTTTCTTAGTTTTCCAAACGACATAAAACATATATAACTTTTCAAAATAAATAGATGCAAAACGATTTTTAATATAATCAAATAACAAAAATAGACATAATTTACCTTAGCTAAAGCATTTTGAACTTGAGCCTCACTGTTATAATCTACATCTTTGAAATACATTTTCCTTATAAATTTAGCTGCATTTTCTTCGTAAGAATCCACATCAATCACAGGTTTTAAAAGTTCCAGAATTTCATCTTTATTAAATGATGTTTTCCAAAGATTTTTAGCAGTTATCACTTAAAAAAAAATAAAAAATAAAGTATTAACAATTATAGAAATGTTAAACTATTAACTATTAACAATATTAAATGTTAGAATTAACTATTAAAAATAAAAAAAGAAAGTTACAATAATATTTATATGTAAATAGATAGTAAATAGATAATAATAGATAATAAATATTTAATATATATAAATAGATAATCTACTATAAATAGATCTGCTAACTTCATTTTATAACTTATCACTTCCTTATATACCCATTTAAACAAAACAATAACAGTAACTGATCTCCATTTCAAATTTGATAATGTGGAGCTATTGTAGATGTAGGTTTGAAGCATGTAAAGGTTTATTTTCAATTTTATTATTCAAAAAAATTTTCTTTCTACAAAAACAAAAGTTTTGTTTTAATTGTATAATAAACTTTAAGTTTTTAAATTGTAGGATATTATATTTCTTGCTCTTTTCTGTGACTATAAATTTATGAACTAGTCAAGGAGAGGTCATAGCCTGTACGTCGCGAAAATAAATGCCCTTTTGTGAGATGAAAGTACTCATGGAATACTTCAAGAATGTAAATGGGTTGAGGAGGCCAACTCTCAAGCATTTTCGAGATATTTGATCTTGTTTTCATCGATTTTCGAGTTAATACCTGTTAACTTCCTGTTCGTTTTTTTATGCAAGTGTTGTTGTTGTCCTGTGGGTTAAGACGTTGGTCTGGAGATATAAAGATTGTGAGTTAGTGTCTTTTTTTTCTTCATTTTTAACGATTATTATTATTTAATTATTTAATTTCTTCTTTTTTATTAATTTTTTTAATTTTTTTTTTAAAGTTTTTTTTTCTTTTTTTTCCCTGATTATGTTAGGAATATTGTAATATTAAATTAGAAATAAATAAATAATATTCTTCTTAACTTAATTTTTATTAAAAATACAGTACTTTAAAATTATAAACATAAAATAAGACATAAAAATAGAGTTAAGTTGCATATTTCTATATTTGTCTTATTTTATATTTAATAAATAAAAATATTTCTGAGAAAAAAATAAGTTTGGGAGAATATTATTTATTTATTTTTAATCGTCTATTAATTTTCCATTTGATATTCCTAACATAATCAGGAAAAAAAAATAGAAAAAAAAACAAACCTACATTAGTTTAAAGAAAAAAAGAAAGCAAATGGGAAAAAAAAATTGAAAAAAAAAAAAAAAGAAATTAAATAATAATAATAATAAAAAAGACACTTCTCCCCTACGAGAATAAAACCCATGAACCTTATATCTGCAGATCAACACTTTAACCCACTGGACCACAATAACACTTATTCACAAAATGAACAGGAAGCCAAATCCTAATAATGTCAAACATTAGTCCAACGAATAGAGACCAAAAAAAAGGGGTTACATTACAAAAGGTCCGGTAGTTCTAATTTTTTGATATGTTGTCTAGGATGGTTAGTAAGTGTTTACAATGCAAAATGCACAATTCCTCCCCCGCCGCGCCCGCCGCCATCTTAAAAAAAACAAAAAAAATCGGCACTTTGTTTAGATTTTCGCTTATATCTTCTGTTTGGTGCAGTTCAACGACCCAAGAATTCTACTCAATGTTGTAGAGAATACAATTTCCTACAATTTAGTTTTTAAATTTTGTTTCTAGGACTGATAGTTACGGAGATATGCACTTTTTGAAAAACAAAAAAAATACGCACTTTTCGGAAATTTGTCAAACTTTGAACTTCAGGACGCTGTAATTCAGTTATGGCCTATTCTAGGGAAACAAGTATGAGAATAAAATTTGCAGGGAATTTAATTTTCTACAAAACGCATTTTATGAACCAACCCTACGAGTGTTGTGTACAATCAAAAATCAAGAACAACGGAATATTGCTGGTTTTTGCCTTTGTGACGCACTAGTCCAGCAAATAGAGACCAAAGAGAGGGGTATCTTACAAAAGGTCCGGTAGCTCTAATTTTTTGATATGTTATCTAGGATGGTTAGTGTTTAAAATGCAAAATGCAAAATGCAATCTTCCCCGCTGCGCCCGCCGCGCCCGCCACCATCTTAACAAACCAAAAAAAATTCATACTTTCTTTAGATTTTGGCTTATAACTTCGTTTTGGTGCATTGTAGCTACAAAAGAGTTCTACGCAATGTTGTAGAGAATACAATTTCCTACAATTTAGTTTTTAAATTTTGTTTCTAGGACTGATAGTTACGGAGATATGTTTGTTTTGAAGAAATAAATAAAAACGCACTTTCTGGAAACTTGTCAAACTTCTAACTTTAGGACGCTGTAATTCAGTTATGGCCTATTCTAGGAATACAAGTATCAGAAAAAAATGTGTAGGGAATTTAATTACCTACAAAACGCATGTAAATGTTTTGACCCTACGGAGAGTGGGGTAAAAAAAAATCAAATACAACGGAATATTGTGGTTTTTGTTATTGTGACGCACAGAGTATCTAAAAAAAAATCAACAATTACCTTCCAGTGTTGGCTTGAAATTGGAATGTATACCAACCCTACTTGAGTTTCTGACATGTTACAGCGCAAAGCTCATGAGGCAGGTACTGTTTCACTGGAATATCTACTGGTGAGAGCTACTGGTGAATATCTACTATCAATTTAAAATATCCCACCAACACAGCAGATACATTTTTTAAAGATGCCTGTATGTAAACAAAGTAAGAACAAAAGGCATTAATAATCATACCAGAATCGATATTAATTGAACTAAAACTGAAAAGAAAACAAATTTACATCCGCTTCGCTCGTTTCGTAGGGGGTGAGTTAATGAAGTCGGGGGTCTTCATTTTCGTCAAATGGCGAAGTTACTCGATCGTCGTCGTCTTCGTCGTCGACGAGGACCTCATTCCTGTTGTCACATCCTTGGCCAGCACAGAATTTGCATAGGGCGGAACAATTGAGGCCCGCCTTTCTACAGCCACACGCCCCCATACAGCCAGTTTTGCATCTGCATGAGATGGTCTTAAGCAGGTTTGAGGAGCAGCGTCGCTACTCATCCTGATGAGTTCCAGTCCTCGAGCTCTTCTACACCAGTCCCACTCGATCGGGTCTTTGACAATCCCCATCCACTCCATGACCAGCTGGTATGAACTCAGGAAGTGGAAATTTGCTGCGTCAGTGGTCGGAGGTAGGTTAGCCAGATTGAGCTTGGTGGTACTGGTCATGAATTTGCTGTGGCGAAGTGACCTATTCCAGCAATGATGGGTCTTTCCTTAAAAGTTGGCAGAATTTATTCTTTCCAAACCCAAAAATGGTCGAAATGGTGTCGCAGCCCGATATTGCGTGCAGGAGCAAGATACAGCCTGTGGAGTTGAACTTGTAAGAGGAGGCGGAGTAGATTGCGTCTGGCTGTTTCCCTCTCGCTGGTTTTCTGAGGTAGACATTGCTGACCGCAGGTGTTTAACCAGTCAGCAGGACGATTAGGTCAATGTCTTCACCGACAATGACGACGGCGTCGTACGTGGGGGAGAGGCATTTAGCTGTGGCAACTATCAACCTGTCAGCATCTTCAGTTTCACGTCAGAACCTCAAGTAGGGTTGGTGTACACTCCAATTTCAAGCCAACACTGGAAGGTAATTGGTGTTTATTTTTTTAGATACTCTGTGCGTCACAATAACAAAACCACAATATTCCGTTGTTTTTGATTTTTTTTTTACCCCACTCTCCGTAGGGTCAAAAAATTTACATGCGTTTTGTAGGTAATTAAATTCCCTAAACATTTTTTTCTGATACTTGTATTCCTATAATAGGCCATAACTGAATTACAGCGTCCTAAAGTTAGAAGTTTGACAAGTTTCCAGAAAGTGCGTTTTTGTTTATTTCTTCAAAACACACATATCTCCGTAACTGTCAGTCCTAGAAACAAAATTTAAAAACTAAATTGTAGGAAATTGTATTCTCTACAACATTGCGTAGAACTCTTTTGTAGCTACAATGCACCAAAACGAAGATTTAAGCGAAAATCTAACAAAGTGCCGATTTTTTTGGGTTTTTTTAAAATGGCGGCGGGCGCGGCGGGGGAGGAATTGTGCATTTTGCATTTTAAACACTTACTAACCATCCTAGACAACATATCAAAATTAGAACTACCGGACCTTTTGTAAGGTAAAACACCTCTATTCGTTGGACTACATCTCGAAAACGCTTGAGAGTTGACCTCTCAACCCATATATATTTTTGAAGTACTCCATGAGTACTTTCATCTCACAAAAGGACATTGATTTTCGGGATGTATAGGCCGTAACCTCTCCTTGTAAGTAAAAGTGAAAAATCTTGAAATTTATAAATTAAGAGTTTATAATTTAAAAATTTTAATTCGTAAAGGAATTCCTTCAGATTTTGTTAGTTTGTTTCATTAATACGGAGGATTTTATTAATCGTTTTCGTGCTTTAATCTCAACATTCTCGAGTTATTTGATAAAAAGCTCTGACACTATTTTTTTCAGTGTCAGGTATTAAGAGGTGGAATACATATTAATTGCTCTCTTCGTATTCCACCTCCGCTCCCCAAAATCCAATTCCTGCACAAATCTCAGGCCCAAATATAAAGTGGGATGAACACGGTAAAGCAAGAGCACTTGCAGGGCGACCAGCGGTCGTGAGCGATCAGGTTTGATAGTTTACGAGGCACCACTGGTCGGCCGATATGTCGTCTTAAAAAGTCTATGTTACTCAGACACGGCAAAAATCACAACCAATTAAAGCATAAAGTCGTGATGTCATGTCATGATCATTTGTACAGTCCACTGCGAAATTTGTCTCCACTTCATCTATATGGAAAGCAATTACAAAATTATTAACCCAGTATTGGGATATCTTTCGAAAAGAAATAAAGCTTATATTTAAACGCATTAATTTTATGCGTCAGAATTTATCAAGAGTATTAAATACTCTTTAAAAAACTAGATTTTTTTCAAAATGTCACAGCATCGGCTAAGTTCGGATGGAATTCTGGGTTCGTCGATAGCTCGCAGCAAAGAATTGAAGATGTAATCCTAGCAAATATAAGAAATTCAAAAAGAAAATATCTGAGTATGGATCTTGCTAAATTTTTTTTAAATTTACACTTTGCCATATTAAAAGCTTCAATTCAATCAAATTCAAAACTTTAAAAATATTTTCGCTGTTTGATTCACAGAGTAGAAACAAGCAAATACCATCAGTATCGTTCGAAACTTCTCTTCAAAATGGTTCTAGCGTATTTTAATGCGTAGAATTAGAATATTTCAGTGTAAAGTTTGTTTCCTATCAATAACGATCTTTTTTATTACAATAATAGCTTTTTGATGGTTTCAGTTCAGTTCAATTGAGAATATTCAGCGGAGCAAACCACAGCCGTATAGAGATGATGTGAGCAAACAATTGGTTGTATTTGGGAAAGATATCCCTACTCTACTCTACTCTACTCTACCCTATTCTACTCTTGAAATAGCATCAGACACGTTTCTGTTAGACATGTCGCTTCAAACGTCCGACCGAGTCGAAAAGTGTAGCTTAAGAATACCAGATTGACTCTTTAAAACTATTTTTTCCGAGGCTTGCTACATCATTGTATGTTTTCTTACTCCATCACTTCTGGGACATGGTTACTCTGATCTCTAATTCGATACCTGCACAGAGGACACAATGTGAATAAGCGTCAAATGTACATGACTAAATCAGCATTCCACGACCGATTCCCCATTAAAATTAGTACATTTATGCAACGAATGCTTCAAAATAATATGATGATTTTTTTTTATTATTATTTTTAGTTTTGATCCATATAAGTGGATCCTAATTTTCTTACGATTTCGGTGAGAAAATTTAAAATAATTAAAAAGAATTGCTGTGAAAAGCGAATGTTAACTTGTGAAAACAGTAGAACAGCCGAAAAAGGGCTAATGGGAAATTCCAAGTAACTTCTAAATTTCTTGAAATATCAAATTCCTGAAGTGATAGTAAGTAAGTTAGTTGGAGAATACGAAATATGTTTGAAATGGAACTGAATGAAATTTTAAGAACTCCTAAGTTAACACAAAAGTGTTATGTTTAAGTAAATTTATTTACCTATGTTTTTGTTCTCATTGCTTACGTAATTACTACTTAATTACCAGAATTCTACGGTCATGTTCATTCGATTATATAGATCTATTTCATCGATTAAAATTTAATTTCAGTTAAATGGTCTCTTTTTCACTCGAATCTGTTACTTTATTAATTATAAGCATTTGAAATTTAGTTGGTTTTAATGAGTTTAAATAGTTTCTATTTGAAATCGAGTGAAATCAAATAACAGTACTTCTCACTTCCTATATTCAAAGCTCCTTCCTCAGATGTTATTCCTGATATAAAAGGCACTCGTTGAACTTTCCCTGCATTCAGAAGGTTTTCAGGTGCATCAGGAAGAAAATGGTGGTCAACCGATGGAGCAAAAGCTGGTCGTAAAAACGAATGTTCCTATTCAGAAAGAGAAAAAATATTATATCGGAGATCAAAAGTAAGGATATACAGTAACAACCAAACAAAAAATTAATTAAAAAAATACTTTATAAATAGGCTACTTACACATAGAATATTGTTTTCCATATTGAATTGATATTTACTAGTTTTAATTTATTTATTTATTTATTTTTAATTATTTACTTTTTCCAAAGAGCAACAGCTATTCTGTTGCAAATTATTGTTAGATTACACTTGCACAAACAGAACAAATACAACGAGCGAAACACAAATCAGCAAATATAGAGCGTCTACGATTGAACAGAACAGTATGGAAGTGTCTACGAGTGAACAGAACAAGTATAGAAGTGTCTACGAGCGAACAGAACAAGTGTAGAAGTGTCTACGAGTGAACAGAACAGTATGGAAGTGTCTACGAGTGAACACAACTACTACAGCGCCGCTTGTCGATAAAGCTGTCTTGTTCAAAGTTGATCGTTGAGTTCAGTAGGACAGATAGAAATTCTAATTAAAAATTTCTCTAATTAAAAAGTAAAATAAGCTAAATGATGATAAGTAATGAATACAAATAAATTAATGATTAAATGCGTTTGCAAATATTGTATTTCAACAATTTTGACAATTGAGTATCGGAGTTTTATGTTTTCTGGTATTGTAAGAATTAGAACTTGTACGTACTGTATATAGAAATATATTTATATATATACATCTTTTCTTTATTATTTGATATTTTATTTTAATTATTATAGATTATGCGTTTCTTGTTTGTAACCTGTCTGCGAGTTCTGCATATCATTCTTGTTTTTACATATTAAAAAAAATACTAAGAAATGAAATCAATGTAGAAAGATTTAAATAATAAGATAAACTACTAAATTCGTTCGATATATATCCTATAGAAACTTGAAGACTACTATAGTAATTTAGAAAACGAAAATCTTCTAAAAGATTTTCTTCTCAAAGTTTTTTAATGCACCAAAGTAAATAAGGATTCTCGCACTATCGTAATTTGTTGAATATTGTCAAAGTAATTCATTTAAGTTACGAAACATTAATATACCAAGCACAAATGCTGAGCAACTGCTATTAATTATACAGATGGTTCATTGATCAGTAATCTAAACAAATCAAACCAAAGCTATCAAACAGTTAACACTTTTGCAAAATTGTCACACAAATTTCTGTATGAATTACTTAAGTTTTATGGAAACTGAACATCTGAAATCGAATCACTATTAAGCGTAGTAAGAATTTTCAGTAAGTTAATTACATTGAAATAGATTTGGGATAAAAAAAATGCGGAAACTGGCTTTGACAAAGAGTGTTGAATCAGAACCCTAAAGTTAGGGAATAAGGAATTGCTTCCAAATGAGACCTGCTAAGTACTTGTAGGCGGAGAATATCAAGCACCAAGAAGTAATGAACAGAATCAATAAAGATCACATTAGGAATTTTGAAGAAAGTTTTAAAATCAAATTAAATTGTGGGAGTAATTAAATAAAACAGACAATAAAAAAATCAATAAAATTAAAAGCCATCAACATATGGTCAGTGATTAGCTACACTCCAAAGTTAGAAATTGGACACAGCAGAATTGGACTCCCTAGATAGCAAGACTAGCAAACTAATGACTACAAATCGTGAACTATTAGTATATCCGCGAATTGGCATTGACTACAACAAGTGAATCGATAAGTAGAAGAAAAAAATAGGAGGCTTGAAGGAATACATCGTATTGTTGTTGTACATCGAATACTTATTTTTAATTCGTACCCCTTATAATGTTAATATGTCTAGAGAAATTCGTCAAATCTGTATATCCAATAATATTTCAGTTGTAAGAGTATCAAATAGAAATTTAAAATCTTTAACACATAATTCCCAGAAAACAAGTAATATAATTACATTGACGGCTGTTATTTATAAATTAAAATGTGATATTTGTGGTGGAATACATTTTGGTAACACTGGACGTACATTAGGTGAACAAGTTCAAGAGCATATCAGCGCTTTTAGAAATAGACATCCAGAAATACATGATTGGGCAGACCATTGTATGACACTTGGACATAATCCAGATCCATTAGCAACTGTATTATATAAAAACATATTTGACACAACCACAAGATTTATCATTGAAGTTTGTTATAAATAGTTTTCAATAAACATAAAGGAGTGAAAATAAGTTCATTTTTATTAGAAAAAAAATTCAAAAAACATTATAAAAATAATGAAGTTTTTCAATGATTGAAAACATTGTAAACATTGCCTATCTATATTAAATTATTCTATATTTGTTTCTATTTTGCTTTGTAATTAAGCCCGAAGAAGCAGAAAAAGCAGCTTTCTGCGAAATATAGCAATGTTTAGTGAAGAACTTGTGTTTCCTGTGTTTTCTTTATTACAAGAAATTATTGTTAATATTTTCGAAGAACTTATGATGTAAAGCAAATGATATAAAAAC
>JAFIDM010012231.1:78687277-78702438 GCA_023159025.1 Thereuonema tuberculata
CTTCCTTATATATGATCGATTTTCAATTTTTCTGATCTTTTCTGATGGTTTATTCGATGGTTTCTGATAGTTTTAGGATCAAGTCGTGACCCACCTGTAACCCTTCCGCGACCCACAGGTTGGGAAACGCTGGTCTATATTACAAATTTCATTCGATTTTAAATAAATAAAAAAAAAAAGTACAGCTGAAGATTTATGTTTTGGTGGAACTAATAGTTAATTAAGAAACTGAAAAGTTCAAAAATAAATTTTTGCTGGTTTAAAATTGTGAAGATCATAAGTTTGTTTGTTCCACTGCGATGTTATCATCTATTTAGTCATTTATTTAATGTGACGTGAATTCCAGATCCATTGAGGAAATACAAACAACTTATAACTATAATATACACAAGTTATTTTTGATATTGGACAACTTAAACTTCATTACTCTTCGACTAAATATTTAACATTTAACACCTGAAAAATTAATTTAAGAAGCAATGACAATTTTATTGAAATTTATTATTTAAATTTCTTGTTTTCCTTTTATCTTCAATTTAGTTTTAACTTAAATTTTTAAAACATTACTTTTTGATTAGAAAATCAATACTTTCTACTGATAAAATGAGAAACACAAAAGGCTATGTCATAACTTATCATTTTGCCGCCATTAATAAAAAAAAAATGAATCTTTAACAAAAGTCATTTACAAGATTCAAGATTTTCAATTAATTTCAATTTCCATTGAATGAGTTAAGAGAGATACCGTTGCAGTAACAGTTATATATAAACGTTTACTTCTGAAATTTGGTTACTTTTGAAATTTCATTCTACTGATTTACTTACATGGGTTGTATAGACGTTCAGATAAAGACAATCTTCTTCTCCTGTTACTTTCTTCATGATATAATCAGCTTGCAAACAACAAGGGCCATTTTTAGTGGCATCAACGGGATCTTTGGGCCAATGCTTCTTGGGTTCAGGTGGCTAAAAAGTAATTCAAACAATAACTTTTATTAATATAAAATCCAATAGAAGACGGGTCCTGGAAGTGATCTCGAAAACTATTATCTTTCTTCAGCAGAGACTATCTAAGTAAACTAACTCGAAATGAATTGTGGTTTGTGAATTTAAAGTAAACAAAGCAGGAGACGAGAGATGGACACCAATTTAAAAAGAATAAATCATGTAAGGTCTTTCGTTACTGACATTACACCTTTTTTTATTTTTTATTTCGGGTTATTCAGCTGTTATAAATATATATAAAAGATATATAAATATAAATATATATATATATATATATATACACATTTTATATTTTATTATATATTTTATATTTATATATATATAAATATAAAATAAATATATAATAAAATATAAAATGTATGTATATACAGGGTGTACCAAAAGATGTACTCACTCTTTTAAATAAATTTGATGTATATTAAGATAAATTTAACTTTTATAATTCAAATTAAAGCAGAGAAACGTAGAATTTGTTTGAATTAAGTGTTGGAACTGAAGGTCGTTCTGGTTCAGGCACTGCTGTTAACGCGAACTAACGGAATTGCAAATATCAGGACTCATTTCAATTGGCATTTTGGGCGCATTCTGTTTCAATAATCCACAGCTTTTAGTTCATTATTTGTTTGTCGTTTAGAGCAAAAAACTTTATCTTTCACCTGTCCCCATAAAAAAAAAAAAAAAAAAAAAAAATTCAGTGGTGTGAGAGCGGGGACATGTTTTGGGGACACCCTGGACCAGAACGACCTTCAGTTGCAACACTTGCGATAATTCAAAAAATCTACGTTTTTCTGCTTTAATTTGAATTATAAAACTTAAATTTATCTTAATAAAAATCGAATTTATAATCATTTAAAGAGCGAGTACTTTTTTAAAATTTATATATTTAATATTTTTTTAAATATATAATATATTTAAATGTTTTTCAATTCAGCTGTCGAACTAATTTCCAATTGCATTCCTCTCATGGCGAAGATGCATAGTTTACCGAAAATTCGAGATTAATTCGATGCCTTGTTGACGAGTCGTCATGTTTACAGGAAATAGATTGGCAAATTCTTAAAAATTTCAGCTCAGGAAAAAAAAAAAAAAGTCGGGAACTCAAATGTTTGTAATTGTGTGTTATTGCAATTACTTAATGTGTGTTTGAAATTAATTTACTATATCTGTATTTTCAAGTGCGATTACAGTACTTTTATGTCAACATTCAAGATAGAGAAGTCATGCAGTTGCTAAATCTAACTAAATATTGCTTTAGTTAATTCCATTTCATTCTATTCGTAGTTCGTAAGAATGGTTAAACAGTGGACAACCTTTAAATGTGATTACCTTACGGTTTTTTATTTACTGTTAGTAATAATCTATATTTCTAAAATCTTATTTTTCTGTCTATCTGTCCGGCGAAATTTCCTTTGAGAATTGAAAATAGAAATATTTTTACAATGAAAGTCCTCGACGGGAATCGAACCTGCAACCTTCTGATGCGAAGTCAGAAGTCTTATCCATTAGTCCACGGGGACTACAACTCACTTTATATTGTTTTCTTGACTTGTGTCCTTCCCCTTTCCCCCATCAATAATGAATGTATTCAACCTTTTTTTTTTTTGAATCTCAAGATTGTTTATTTATTTCCGATCCGTCTGTTTATTTGTAATTAGAAAACAAAATTAGAACTATAATTGCCGAAACGATGCAATATTTTAAATATAATATTCTTACTTAACTAAATTCTATGTGATATAGAAAAAAAAAGATAATTAATGCTTTTAGACAGTGTCAAAAGCAAAGCGGCCCATAATATGCACAATTGTATAAACAAAATAATTAAAAGCAAGAGCATACAAATGCAAGACCGTTCCTTTATGTTTTACAGGCAAGTTGTAACCTAGGGGCCGCTAATACAATGCTTAGTGCATCATTTGGATATGCTAAAGAATTTATGAAACAATACGTTTGTAAATATTAACAATGACGTCCTGTTGGCGATTGTTAGTATTGTTATGTATAAAGAATCAGTATTATTACTGTGTTAATTGTTATTATTATCACTAACACTGCTATGGAAAACGTTAATTTGGGGGGGGGTCAGGGAGTGGTCCTACAGGTCTGAGTTTTTTTACGTGGTCACCTACTTTTTGATGCTGAACAAATGGTGCGTTTGCAGTGTGATACAATGTGACAGACAGACAACACAAAAGCAATAGCGGTTCCCTATATTAATTGTAACATGGGACTGCTAACAAGCGCGTGTACACGGGGGATGGCCTAGTATTAAATATTGAAACAACAAAATACAGTGAAACCTCCGAATAGCGGACAGTCACGGGACCGGAAGTTTCGTCCGTTATTGGGAGGTGTCCGCTATTGGGGAGAACTATCTTTTATTTCATTTTTTAGCTTATAGCATGTCATTTAATGAAAAATTACGTACAATCTTAAATTTCTACAATTAACATTGCCCTATGAGAAAATAATTGCAAACTGTTTACTATTTTCCTTTTTAAATGAATGCTAATCCATTAGTCTTACTTAAAATAATGATAAAGTTAATTACAGTATTAATTTTGTCAATATTTTAAGTAAGACAAACGGATTAGAAAATTAATTTTATTACCTAAAGTAATCAGTTAACAGAGTTTCACATTTCTTTTTTGCATTGAAAACATGCTTCTCAATATGAATCAGTGGCGTCACTAGGGGGGGTGCGGACCGCACCGGGTGACACCATCACAAGGGGGTGACACCAAACTGCTTTTATAAGGTTTTTTTTTTTTGGGTGAAAAGATATTTTTTTAAAAAATTTTCTTTTTTTTTTTTTTTTTTTTTTGGGGGAGGGGGTGACACCATGAGCTACCGCACTGGGTGACACTAACCCTAGTGACGCCTCTGATATGAATATTTAAATCGTTTAACTTTACAAGGCCTCCAGAGTCCCCTTTGCTTCCAACGTCTATTCTTGCAATAATGGCCCACTATAGGGAATGTTTTTTTGCTCGTGCAGCGCAAAACCAATCGAAGACAATAGAGTCGATCTCACTTGTCTCCGTTTCCGAACTTTGATGTGTTTGGAGTTTTCGTTGGAGTTCGTGATCCATAATTTCAAAATTTCATCTGGACGCTACTTATTACTGTAGCCTGATTCTATTGCATTTGAAAAACAACACAAGATCGTTCATTTTCTGTAGAATGTTATCCGTTATTGGGAGTGTCCGCTAATCGGAGGTCAATACATGGAAACGTCTATATTAAGGGACTGGGGATTGCAAAATTGTCCGCTATTGGGGGGTGTCCGCTTTTCGGGGGTGTCCGTTAATGGAGGTTTCACTGTATATAACACATGAGCATCGTATATTCAAACGAGATTCAAAAGAATTATTAGGATTAATAAAAACATTTACGATAAAATTTGAACGCATAATTGCTCTAAGGAAATACATATTGTTCCAATATTACAAAAGCACGTCTTTTTTAAGTCTATTTATTAATTTGTTTCTTACTTTATCCGTTAAATATAAAAATCCGTTCTCAATTTCAATTTTCTTAAGATATAATAAAAATTTCATTGAGGAAAGCTGAAAGACCTTTAGTTATATGGGAATTTGCAGATATTTGAGATATCGGATTTCGTCGAGTTGAGTTTATAGTTACTAGGCTTATTTGGAAATTGTTTTCTAATATTTATATTTTGATTATGGAAGTGAATAATGGTTTATCATTTAAGTTTCTTACGAATAGGTCATTATGAGTAAAATATAATCATATTTCGACTTAATTTCACATTATCTTTCAGTGATTTATCCATTTAATTATTTCATAATTACACAAAAAGAACAGAATTGAAAGAAAAAAAAATAGTTCTGTATATTCAGTTTGGTCTTGATAAAATTGACCTTTTTGATAAAAATTGAGCCGGAATTTTTAATCAAACATGAAATTTCATCTGGATAAAAAGGTAAGGAAGGTAAACTTATGTTAGTAAAAGCAATAAAAGTGAAATGCACTTGTTTTTGTTTATGTCTTCTGCACATATTCTTGCTATGATCCAAGATCTGACAATGACCGTATCGAGACACGAGGAAAAACTTAAGCAAGGTCAACTGGCTCTCAGACTCATTATATAAGGTGTAATGCAAGGAGAATAAGGATGATATATCTGATATCCTCCCAGTGAGGATCAGAAATAGTTTTAATTTATTACATGTATTACGGTCTTCTAAATATTTATTCTCCTTTATCAGTTTGTGGCGTCATATTTCTTTCAATAGCATAGTGCTTGAACAAGACATACTTCCCTACAGATCAGAGAGATAAAGCAAAGACTAATATCAGTACATCAAAAGAAATTATTCCATCGCTGTTAAAAAAATGATAAGAAAGTTACTTAAAGTTATTCTCACGTATAGGCCTTGACAGGCCTTGGGGGCCGCTGGAGGTAAGGCTCCCAGCACAGTGGACCAACGGGACGAAGTTGGGGGCCGGGGGGAGGGGGGTCAGCCCGACGCCCGCCCGCCTTTAACTCCCGGGAAGAAACCCGGTATCCATTCTATAGAGGGCTGGGTAGGTCCTAGGACCTGTTTGGAGGAGAATGGAGCGTGGAAAATGTATGAAAATGATTAAATTAGCTTGTCAGTCCAAACACTGCATTTCCACTTCCCGACGGACGCGCGGACGGCTAGGGTTTCATTGTTATCGTCCATTGGATATTTTATTTGTATCAAGGACTGCGTTGGAGCGATTTGCAATCGAAAAGAATAGGACAGTTGTTCAATCAGAATAGCTATGATTAACTTCAATGTCAAGTCCAGCTTTCATCTGTCAGAAGATGGTCATCACTTAAAAAATAGCATTAATAAATATTGTAGATATTAAAAATTTCTCTGTAATTTATTATTGTTGTTTTATCAACTGTTTATATTTTTGCAATCATAAATGCCAACAATATCTCAATTTTTTTTTTTTTTTTAAAGTTTATATGTAACCTTATAAAGATTTTTTTCTACTTTTCCAATTTTTATTTTGCATTTATTTATTTATTATTTTTAGCGACCCATTTGGGAGTTATTGTGATAGCGACCAAAATCGGTAGCTATTGCGTTTGTCCTGTCCATCCGTTTCTGTCCACCCCTAACAACTCCGAACGGAAGGTCGGATCGACAAACGGATTTCACCATTGTGTTGAGAGTCCCCATTATAATGTAGGAATGGGGTATCTCCCCCCCCCCCCCCTCGTTCGAGATATTTGATATTGTTTTCATTGAATTCTCGCTATTAGCTTAAACATTAGAAATGCAACCATCACGTTTTAGTTGTCAGCTGAAGCTTGATGGTTAAAATTTCGAACTCATATACTGTAGGTCGTCGGTTCAAACCCGTTTATCTTGCCTTTTTTCTCTTCATCTTTTTTTCTCAATGTCCGCGTGGATTGTTCTTCATTTTTCTTATTTTCCTAAAATTTTTATTTTTTTCCTTTTTTTATTATTATTTTTAAATTTTTTATATTATTATGGGTCGCCCTTAAATTTATGCTTTAGCACAAAATTATATTCACTTGTTCTTTATGTGTTTGACAAATGTTAAGGGAAATGCAATAATAATACAATAACTGAACTGTCAATAGGGAAATGCGGATTTAGTAGTTTAATCTAATATTGAGCTTTCTTTCAAGTGTTCATTAATTTAATACTTCTGTAATTGATTTGAATAAACTAAAATACCTAAGTCAGAGTCTGTAACGCTTCATTTCAGTTGAGAAAGGCTTAGAACAAAATAAATAATTCTAGATTACAATTTTAAGTTGATGTACGATTGTTTATCCATATCTCCTTTCCCCTATCACAATTTCTAAATCAGAAGTTTCTAAAAGAACTTAAAGCCTACTTTCCTTACAATGTTATTCTTTTAATTCTTTTTTTTTTCTTTTTACTGAAAAAAAATAAAATAAAATTAATTCGCATTATTTACTTAAGTTTTAAATCGGATTAATTTTAATCCTATAAAGCCATGCCCAAGTTAATGGATTAGCTAAAAGGATTAGTATGCAGAGTTGAAGCAGATAAAATTGAACAAGTTTTGGGACGTCATATTACAGAGATTAGCCCTTCCTCCACCAACGATGGTGCTCCATGTGCCGACCAGGGCTATGGACAATCGTAGGCATCGTAGTTTTCATCGTAGGAGGCTTCTGGATAGGTATTCCTGGGGGATTGATGTTCCACACATCTAAACAGATTTTCCATAGATCAGTAAGCATAAGGTGACTTCCCTAATTTGAGAAGTCCGAAGCCACAAAAGTCCATTGGGGAGGCATCAGGTAACTTAACGGGTATGCACATAAAGGGAATGACATCAATCCCGGTTTCCCCGCTTTTCGCTCGTAGTACTGGTCCGAGGAATGCGCAGTATGCTTGGTTGCCCTTGTCCGTATGAATGTTCATCAATGGAGCGTCGTTGCCGTAAAGCTGTGGGATATGGGTGCCGTAGATTGGTTCTATCGTAGTCTCTTGGAAATAGGCATTACCGGCCACTCTGATTTTAAACAAACAAATTTCCAAATACGTAGTCTCTATTTGTGCTCTTTTGTTGATGTTGATGACAGTGGTTCATTCAACGAATTTGCGAAATTAATGTATTTACCACAACTATATTACAAGATAATTCCGTCTCCGCATATTCACGATCATTCCAAACAAATCTGAACAAACTATTAAAAAATCTTTAAAATACAAAGGTGCCCACAAAAGTTGCTATAATCAAAGGAGTTGGTTCCGTCAAGGTTTCTAAAATAATAAGAAAGCCTTGACAGACAGAAATATCAAATTATTTTTGACGTCATCAGCAGAGCCGTTTCTAGGTGTTCTGCCACCCTAGGCGAGAACAGAAAAATGCCGCCCCCTCCCTTTCAAATGCCGCTCCTCCCATTCGCGAGATAACGGACGCGCCTCTTTCCAGAATTCTTTGTCTAATAATTAATAATTTCGCTGTTTGATATACATATAAAATTAATTTTCCGTTCTTTGGCTACCCTGAAATCTTGCCGCCATAGGCGGCCGCCTAGTCTTGCCTAATGGTAGAAACGGCCCTGGTCATCAGACGTTGACTCCTTTAAGATCCTAGCGGCAAGTATTGTCAATCTGAATTGCTATTCTCATCATCACAGAAGTGCACGTTAATCTGCCATTAATTTTTTTTTTTATTTTCACCTAAAAATACGTTATTTTGAATTAGGTTTTATGTTAATGTTGTTCGCAGCAATTACAAAAATGGCAGTTTTCATCTATCCAACGGAGAAAATGGAGTAGAGTATTTGTAAAATATTCTATTTAAAAGCTCTTTAAATAAAAATACTTTAAAAGAAATCACAAACCAAAAGATAGAAAATTTTTATGTTTTATTAATCTCAGTTTTTTAAACATTTATTCCGTTTTGTGTTATTTTTAATTTGCAATTTTTTATTTTAATGCACTGGAAAATTGCCATTTATAAATTGTAAAGTAATCGTATTCAGTATTTTCAAACAGTGCAAATAACTGGAAAAATTCTGTTTTTCGAATTTATTTAATATCTACAGCAAATCTTAAAAATTTGTTTAAATGAAGATTATTTTCGTTATTTATATACATTTGAAGTATTTATAGACAAAACAAAAAATAAGTTAAATCCTTATAAAAATAACTCTTTAATAAAAATAACCAAAAAAAAAACACGTTAACGCAGTCGTTTTCTTAACAGAAAATAAATATAAATTATTGGGGAAAAAAATGAGTAATAAGTCTTTTACAGGTAGGACGAATTCTCTCGATGTCAGAGAACGGTGTCAAGGATTTTCTTCCAGTGTCAAGGAGAAGTTAGAAAGAGAAAACACCTTTAAGTCTCTAATAAAAAGCTTAATTTCTTATTAGAATAGTCTTAATACATTTATTAAGTGCGTTTATAGCGAAACTATTTTTTTTTTTTTTTTTTTTAAAAAAAATATTCCAAATCTTTTTTGATTTTCAAAATAAAAAACAAAAAAAAAAAAAAAACCATCATCACTAACACTCTTTAATGTTACTCGATTATTCGTCAGTGTTACTTCGCATTAGAAGATTTATATTTATTTAGGTATTTTTTATTCTCTCGAACAATGCCTTTTAACATCGTCATCATCATTATCTTTTAAGCATAGACTAAAATAAATAAATAAATGTCAAGGAAAAAGAAATCTAGTGTGATTACAATATTTATAAACCATTATCTTTGGATTATTATCTGTCATTTTAGTTTAGATATATTCATCTAAGCCCTCTCGTCTAATCTTCAATGCTTAATTACATTCTGTAATTCTACACTCTATTATAGAGATATCCATTATATGCAATTCATCTTAATATACTTCTTTAATTACAAACAAAGTTTATTAAAAGTAAGTGTAAAAGATTTTCCTTTAAGATTTAATCAATTAAAAAATTTTGCAAATTTTCAATGAAACAAAAATTTCCAAATAATGTTAAGCCATTTGATTAAACATTTTCTAAATGCTTATTGCTTTTATGATGTTTGCAATTATCTTACCTTTCGCTGAGAGAATTTCGAAACGTATTTTCTAGAACTTTACATGCATATGGGGTTTCTAGTAAATAAATATGTGAATTCTAGTGAAAAAGTAGGATTCCATAGTAAATGGGATGTTTGGTTTTTTTATTACTTCTATTCCTTATTTTTGTTTATTCTTTTTGAACAATCTAACGAATATCTATGTACCACCTTACGAATATCAATGCTAAAAAGTATAAAATCAGAAAATATTTAAGTTGTATGTATTTTTAAGAATTAAAAATTATAGAATTAAAATTCCTAACAGAATTAGTCATTATTAAATACCTTATTTAACTTCTTTTTTTCGTCAGGCAATACTTGAATAAATACTCACCTGGAATCGTTTAGGTGGTTCTGCATAAGGAATTCCTCTGAATGCATAGAAAGTCTTATTATCTTCTGTTAACATCACAGATCCTCTAATGTGGCCATTGCCTAAGTCCACGATGGGATCAGAGGCATAGCTGCACCAAACGCAACACAGCAGCGCAGACACAGCCAAGATACGTCCGTCCCCTGTCATTTCTAATTCGTAGTGTTCCTAGATCGAGAACGTTGGTAAATGTACCAAGGACGATTCCATTTATCCTAAATGGGGAAAGAAAAGTTATGAGGACAATGGGCCTAGTTATTAATTTCAATGAGGAAATAATACTAAATTTATTTTGAACAATAATTAACTTTTAATTAAGATTCTATAATTAGTCATTCCAATTTGACGTCATCCATTTATTTCTCACCGCTATTCTAAATATATACATTCATTAACTTTTTATTCCTTTCAATCAACTTCCTTTCATCAAAACGGTCGAGTGAATATGGTTTTCCAATCTGGCAAATACAAAATTACTATTTTTAGGAATGAAAATAAAGTTAACAGGAATTTTAGGCGAAAAGCCAAATAAAGAAGAATAAAGAAAGGATTCGCCGATAAATTACAGAGATTGATCCATTGAATTTATTTTCATATCTCTCTCTCTTTCTTTTTTATTTTAATTTTTAATTATGTCAAAAAAAAAATGAGTCAATAAGATTAATGAGGAAAAAGTTCCACGTTTCTGCACTTCCAAAGTCACGTGACCATTTCAGCTGAATGGCTGAACATAATTTCCAGTTTGAATGCTTTATGGATTGAAAATTGAAAATTACTCGTAATTGGCCTATATTCGATATTGAGAAGCAAAACGTATTGATAGTAATCAAAGTCACTAAAAAATTTGCAAATTTCTTCAAGCGTGAATTCATTCTTTATTTCAGATTTAATGTTATTTAATAAATATTAGATATTATTTTTATAATATTCAGATATTATTTTTTTAATGTAAATTTTAAATATATTTGTTAATTGTTATAAATGGAACTCAAAGGAAAACAGAATTTTCTTTGAGATAAATAGGTAATTTCCCAAAACAGAGATTTCTAAAAAAATAAAATAAAAGTAAAACCACAGGGAACTAAAACCGGTTAGATAATTTTTTGCTTGTTAAGTGAAACATGGACAATTCGGTTTGGATAATTTGAAATAAGTGGATCGTTATTTGCCCTTGAAAACTTCGCTTAAAAAAAAAAAAAAAAAAACTTCTTTTAACTTCATAAAAAAAGAAAGGAAAGTGTTTTAATTAAATTTTTGAGAAAAAAAATTGTCAATAATCAGTTAAGTAAAGATAAATGAGTTTGATGAAGCAGTGGTAAGAACTAGTTTGAGATTTTTTACAATGACTTGTCAAACTTATCGAAAGAATCAATTTTAACAAATGTCTTTCTTTTGTTAACTTACAGTTTATATTTAAAGATGATATTTCAGGATTCTGAACTTTTGTACTTCTACACAATCTCTGTCTTTTAATAAATTAACGAAATTATTAAATTAAAGAAATGTAGATTGACTCTTTCTATTCCGTCTCAAATCTGATTACATGACTGTTTATGATAAAAAAAGGCAAAAAAAAAAAAAAATTCTAATCGTAATTAGGCTGAATCCAACTTTGAATTGTTCAGTAGAAATCTAGTTTTTCTCACTTATTTTTAATTGTTATTGTTTTTTTTTTTTTGTTCGAGAGTCATTGTCGGAAGCGAGGGTGACTTCCATTTCTGTTTCACGCCATTCATCAGGGAAGGTGGATCGGACTGATGAGTTCCCCAATAAGGACGAAACGGCCGTTTCCGATTCCGTCTGTTGACCAACTCAAAGGTTTCGTTTATTTATGTGCAGTCGTTGGCTTTTTACTTATTAATAAATTTCCTGCACGTTAAAGTGTGTGTGTATATGTGAGGGGCGGGGGGGGGGTTTATTTTAGTCTACTAGATTAAAAATTTAATTTCAATGTTCTTTTTTTTACTCAAAGACGAACTGAAGAGTTGTTAGAGAGATTTCTCGACATGAATGAAGAAATTAAAAATAATATTAAACACAGGAAAAAGCTTCTACTTAAATACTCAACTATAAATATCTATCTCAACTAAAAGCAGTCACATTGTTCTCCCGTCATTGTTGAGGGCGTAATCGCTAGTTCGTAATATTTCTCTATGGAATGAATTGTTCTGTTCAAGACATAAAAATAAATTAAAAGCAATAATTTAAAAATTAGTAAATATAGAAGCAATAACTCTTTTTCTTAATACGTTTTATGGAAATGTAAAATCGCTGCGAGAAAAGAAATAGATGTCATTGGGGGATATCAATGGAAATAGAAAAACTTCTTCTATTTCTTTCCTTTATTTCCTTCTATTATTTTGCTCTCAGAAAAGTTAAGTAAGAAAGTAATTGTATGAAAGGCAGTAAATTTCCATTTTTGATTTCTCCTTTTTGTCCGTAGCTTCTATTCTTGTAAATTACGAGCAAAGCAGTGTCAGTCAAACTTCAATAAAAAAAAATCTATTCTTTACTAGCGTGCCTTCGGCGATTCCAGAATTCTATGGGGGGGGGGGGGGGTTTTTTTTTTTTTTTTTTTTTTTTTATGGAATCGCCGAAGGCACGCTAGTATAGTATTGTTTTTTTTTTAATGTTTTTTTCATTGCTTTCGATTGTATATTTGTCCACAAGGCTCATGACGTCACGACTGATGCATTTAATTCTTCGTTCTGGATTGGTTAGTTGGCAAAAAAAAGTTGCCTCGTGTACAAATGCTGGCTTCAATAAATGGGATTTTCAGCCAACATGTTACTGCCGTACCTTTGCCAAAACAATAATCCACATTTATTAGAAAAATAAGAAAGAATTTTGTGACGTATAGCTCAAATAGTAAGGCCCTTTTCTATAGAACAGAGAATACTGGATTCCATCCCCTGTGGAGGGTTATTTCTCCTCCAGATCAGTCCCCAGACTTCACTCGCCCTCTGTCTAAATAGACATTGAGTTTCTTGCTCTGTGCTTAAAGGCGATCGAATATCGAACTGGTCCTTTCAAGTCTAGTTCAGCTAATGATTGCAAGAGCCTTACTTTCCGAAAAGTATACAGAAGCACGATGCTTTATAAGAAACAATTTAATGTTTGATTTTATTTTCTTATTCATATATAAAGCTTCCCTAATTTTTATTGATCATTTATTAAGATCACCTCAAGACCACCCCTAAATTTAACATTGGTCCCAGAGATCACAGAAGATACAAGTAACCATTCCCAAAATAAACACCGATTGACTGAAAATGTCCTGTTATATAATGTAGACCTACCAAGATAACTTATATATACAATTTACAAAAACATATAAAATTAGCGATACCTGCTAATTAATTTTAATTTTGGCACAGTGATATTTCATTTATTTGAGTAAAATCCATTTAACCCAGGTATTCTCTGAAAAAGTTACGGACTCTGAGTCTGATTAATATTTCCATTCCATTTGCGTTGGCCTGTTTCTGTTGATTGAATAAGAAAACGTCATCACTTTAGTCACTAACATGACTTTCTCTCTAAAACCATTCCGTTCCCAGAATGATTATAATTTCCTCCTCCCCTTCATTTTCCCTTTGTCCGTTTATCTTTTATTCTTATCTTTTGACTTCAGTTCTCGTTCTCTTAGCTTCCTTTCATCAAATATTTCGTTAGTATTTATTTCATCCATTTTTGGCTCTAGAACCATGCCTTTATGGTGATAGAGAATTATTACGAAGTATTAGTATAATCCAGAGTTATCCAAATTTTTCCATAGCTGCATTACCTTGTTTCAGAAATTTTCACAATTTCAGACTGTTCCCTCCTTATTAGAAGTCATCAGCCAGAGTTATCCATATTGAACCCTCAACTAAAAGGCGTGAAAATCTATTGAGATCTTTCCCTCTCCCGAAAGTGGTATCCATAAAAACCAACAATTGTAAGAATCATTTTAATATTCGTAATTAATATTCATTTTAATATTCGTAAATTAAACTGTAATCATTTTAATATTCGTAGCATACAAGACAGAAAATCAACTTATATAATTTGCTAATTTCGTCTGTCTGTCTGTCTGTCCGTCTGTCTGTCTGTAACTCGATATAATTAAGCTATTAAGATAGATCCAAGGTTCTCAATGGTACCATTGAATCAAAAGTACTCAAATTGGATGAAATATTAGTTCATTTTGTCATTCCATGTTGTTTCCATGAAATTTTAACTGAAATTCTAACAAAACATACGTTCAAAACCAAATAATTTTGTTACCACTGCACCGATTTTAATGGAATTTGGCATACTTACTCAGTTTTTTACGCTGATTTTAAAACTCAAAACTATTTTTGCCGTAGAAGCTTCGTTCACAAGTTAGCGCAGTATTTAGATTATACAAAGGTGAGTTTTAGATGCCTTTCGGCGTTATGAGTCAAAAATAATAATTATTCTGTAGATAAATTAAACTTTAGATATGGTTGGTATTTCGTTTTTCTTTTTGGATGGAAAATGATCCTTTAGATCAGGGGTCGGCAACCTTTTGTTGTAAGAGGGCCAAATATTTTATGTGGGGATTACTGCGGGCCGCACTCGGGCCAACCAAAAAAAAAAAAAGGGAAATTCTTATTTTAACAACCAAAAAAAAACCAAAAAAACAGGAACATCCTAAGACGCCTCGCGGGCCGCACCAAAACGCTTCAAGGGCCGCTTGCGGCCCGCGGGCCGCGGGTTGCCGACCCCTGCTTTAGATTAATCTCTCAGAACTTATATTACAGGTGAACAGGTAAGAAGTACACCTAAATAGGTCTGATCTATAAATATTAAAAAAATAAATAAATTCCAAATCAAATCATCAATCGAATCAAATATATATATCTATATCTATATATATATATTTATAGAATGGCCAAACTCGAATGATGCATAATTTCGAGTTTAGCGATGCAAAGATTTCAATTAATCATTTGCAATTTAGAAATTTAGAGCATAAAGAATATAAGAATAAAATTAACTTATATTACTAAACATATAGCTAAGCCGGACAGCTTTCTGAAACATAAAATCCCAATAATTTCAAAAAACTGTTTCTGTGAATGTATCGGCTTCGAATTACATTCACTTCGTCAGCGGCATCTGGTGTTAAATTTTGAAACTAAAATAAAATTTGGAAGTCACAAAAGCGCATTATTTAGAGAAATTTGCTCTTTCTTATTGTAAA
>JAFIDM010012231.1:78713196-78737888 GCA_023159025.1 Thereuonema tuberculata
ATTCTGGGATCGTCGATAGCTCGCTAGTAAAGAATTGAAGACGTAATCCTAACAAATATAAGCAATTCAAAAAGAAAATATCTGAGGATGGAACTTGCTAAATTTCTTTTAATTTGTGAATGTGAAATTTTATCATATTAAAGGCTTCAATAATTATCAAATTTAAAACTTTAAAAATATTTTCGCTGTTTGATTCGTAGAGTAGAAACAAGCAAATATCATTCAGTACCGTTAGAAACTCGTTCTTCAAAATGTTTGTAGCGTATTTGATGCGTAGACTTACTATATTTCAGTGTAAAGTTTGTTTCCTATCAATAATAATCTTTCTTATTACAATAATAGCTTTTTGATGGTTTCAGTAAAGTTGAATTGAGAACATTTAGCGGAGCAACCACCATATGCATGCAACAAGCGCTTCAAATATGATGATTTTTTTTTATTTTTAGTTTTGATCCATGTAAGTGGATCCTAATTTTCTTACGATTTTTAGTGAGAAAATTTAAAATGATTAAAAAGAATTGCTGTGAAAAGCGAATGTTAACATGTGGAAACAGCAGAACAGCGGAGAAGGGGTTAATGGAAAATTCCAAGTAACTTTATAAATTTCTTCAAATATCAAATTCCTGAAATGATAGTGAGCATGTTAAATGGAGAATATGAGATATGTTTGAAATGGAACTGAATGAAATTTTAAGAACTCCTAAGTTAACACAAAAGCGTTATGTTTAAGTAAATTTATTTACCTATTGTTCTTATTGCTTACGTAATTACTACTTAATTTGTAGAATTCTATCGTCATGTTCATTCGATTATACAGATCATTTGTGAGTTTTTCATTATAAATTTTTTTCTTTGAGGCACCACTGAGCTCCCGATGTATTGTTAATACAGATCTACTTCATCGATTAAAATTTAATTTCAGTTAAATGGTCTCTTTTTCACTCGGATCTGTTACTTTATTAATCATAAGTATTTGAAGTTTAGTTGATTTTATTGAGTTTAAATACTTTCTATTTGGAAATCGAGTGAAATCAGGCAACAATACTTCTTACTTCCTATATTCAAAGCTCCTTCCTCAGATGTTATTCCTGATATAAAAGGCACTTGTTGAACTTTCCCTGCATTCAGAAGGTTTTCAGGTGTATCAGGAAGAAAATGGTGGTCAACCGATGGAGCAAAAGCTGGTCGTAAAAACGAATGTTCCTATTCAGGACGAGAAAAAATGATATATCAAAGATCAAAAGTAAAGATATACCGTAATATAAACAAAAATATAATTAAAAAATATTTTATAAATAGGCTACTTACACACAGAATATTGTTTTCCGTATTGAATTGATATTTACTTGTTTTAATTTATTTATTTATTTTTGATTATTTACTTTTTCCAAAGAGCAACATCTATTCTGTTGCAAATTATTGTTAGATTACAGTTGAACAAACAGATCAAATACCACGGGCGAAACAGAAATCAGCAAGTATAAAAGTGTCTATGAGGGAACAGAACAAGTATAGAAGTGTCAACGTGTGAACAAACAGTATAGAAGTGTCTACGAGTGAATATAACAGTATAGAAGTGTCTACGAGTGAACATAACAAGTATAGAAGTGTCAACGAGTGAACATAACAGTATAAAAGTGTCTACGAGTGAACAGAACAAGTAGAGAAGTGTCAATGAGTGAACAGAACAGTATAAAAGTGTCTACGAGTGAACAGAACAGTATAGAAGTGCCTACGAGTGACAGAACAAGTGTAGAATTGTCTACGAGTGAACAGAACAAGTATAGAAGTGTCAACGAGTGAACAGAACAGTATTGAAGTGTCTACGAGTGAACGGAACAAGTATAAAAGTGTCTTTGAGTGATCAGAACATGTATAGAAGTGTCAACGAGTGAACAGAAGAGTATAGAAGTCTCTACGAGTGAACAGAACAAGTGTAGAAGTATCAACGAGTAAACAGAACAGTATAGAAGTGTCTACGAGTGAACAGAATAGTATAGAAGTGTCTAAGAGTGAACAGAACAACGATAGCGCTGAATCACCGCTTGTCGATAAAGCTGTCTTGTCCAAAGTTGCTCATTGTGTTGAGTTGTAGATGGATAATCACTGCATTCGGGTTTTTCGGTGAAAGATAAAGTAGGACAGACAGAGATTCCAATGTTTAAAAAGTAAAATAAGCTAAATGATGATAAGTAATGAATACAAATAAATTAATGAATAAATGCATTTGCAAATATTGTATTTCAACAATTTTGACAATTGAGTATCGGAGTTTTATGTTTTCTGGTATTGTAAGAATTAGAACTTGTATGTACTGTATATAGAATTATATATACATCTTTTCTTTATTATTTGATATTTTATTTAAATTATTATAGATTATGCAGTACTCTTTACGTTTATTGTTTGTACCCTGTCTGCGAGTTCTGCATATCATTCTTGTTTTTACATATAAAAAAAAATACTAAGAAATGAAATTAATGTAGAAAGGTTTAAATAATAAGATAAACTACTAATTCGTTCGATATATATCCTATAGAAACTTGAAGACTACTATCGTAATTTGTTGAATATTGTCAAAGTAATTCATTTAAGTTGTGAAACATTAATGTAGTAATACCAAGCACAAATGCTGAGCAACTGCTATTAATTATACAGATGGTTCCTTGATCAGTAATCTAAACAAATCAAACCAAAGCTATCAAACAAGTTAACACTTTTGCAAAATTGTCACACAATTTTTATATGAATTACTTAAGTTTTTTGGAAACTGAACATCTGAAATCGAATCACTGTTAAGCGTAGTAAGAATTTTCAGTAAGTTAATTATATTGAAATAGATTTGGGATTTAAAAAATGCGGAAACTGGCTTTGACAAAGAGTGTTAAATCAGAACGCCTAAAGTTAGGGAATAAGGAATTGCTGCCAAATGAGATCTGCTAAGTACTTGTAGGCAGAGAATATCAAGCACCAAGAAGTAATAAACAGAATCAATAAAGATCACATTAGGAATGTGAAGAAAGTTTTAAAATCAAATTAAATTGTGGGAGTAATTAAATAAAACAAATAATAAAAAAATCAATAAAATTAAAAGCCATCAACATATGGGCAGTGATTAGCTACACTCCAAAGTTAGAAATTGGACATAGGCAGAATTGGGCTACCTAGATGGCAAGACTTGCAAACTAATGACTATAAATCGTGAACTATATCCGCGAATTGGCATTGACTACAACAAGTGAATCGATAAGTAGAAGAAAAAATAGGAGGCTTGAAGGAATATATCAGGTTGTTGTACATCGAATACTTGTTTTTAATTCGTATCCCTTATAATGTTAATATGTCTAGAGAAATTCGTCAAATCTGTGTATCCAATAATATTTCAGTTGTAAAAGTATCAAATAAAAATTTAAAATCTTTAATACATAATTCCCACAAAACAAGTAATATAATGACATTGCTGGCTGTTATTTATAAATTAAAATGTGGTATTTGTGGCGGAATACATTTTGGTAATACTGGACGTACATTAGGTGAACAAGTTCAAGAGCATATCAGCGCTTTTAGAAATAGACATCCAGAAATACATGATTGGGCAGACCATTGTATGACACTTGGACATAATCCAGATCCATTAGCAACTGTATTATATAAAAACATATTTGACACAACCACAAGATTTATCATTGAAGTTTGTTATAAATAGTTTTCAATAAACATAAAGGAGTGAAAATAAGTTCATTTTTATTAGAAAAAAAATTCAAAAAACATTATAAAAATAATGAAGTTTTTCAATGATTGAAAACATTGTAAACATTGCCTATCTATATTAAATTATTCTATATTTGTTTCTATTTTGCTTTGTAATTAAGCCCGAAGAAGCAGAAAAAGCAGCTTTCTGCGAAATATAGCAATGTTTAGTGAAGAACTTGTGTTTCCTGTGTTTTCTTTATTACAAGAAATTATTGTTAATATTTTCGAAGAACTTATGATGTAAAGCAAATGATATAAAAACGATTTCATCGAATATTTCAGTGACATAACCCTCAAAAATGCAATTACATGCAATCATAATGCTGATGAATTATTGCAAACTATCAAATAAAATTTTAAAATCTACTTTAACCAAAGAAAAAGAAAAATTAATCATAGATGAGATATATAAAGAATATTTTTACTTACGAAGAAATCTGCATTCCTTGTTATATCTTCAGCCGATTTTTCCTTAAGACAAGCAACGAAGGATGAACTGTCCTCGGAAGAACAACCAATCCTCTCTCCTAATTTCTTATTCCAGTATTTGGGTCGTTCCTGGAATGCCCAACTACATAGTGGAGATCCACTTAATGCAACAGCAGCATGGAAGAGACCTGAAGTAAGGAATTTAGAAATCTACTATTTTAAACTTTCTGTTTGGTTGGAATGGTTTTGTTTGTTACTCTTATCCAGAAAAAAAGACGTAATTTTTTTTCTTTTCGTATAACGATAAAGACCAACATATCTCCACCTAAAGAAATTCCTGGACATGCCTGTGGTTGAAAAAGCCCAAATAGTTATATTATTGAATATTATTACATAATTAGAATAGGTGAAATGGTCTAAAGGCTATTTGAACTTGGTAATGTCTACACAAATGGTATAAGATTGCACCCTTTCTTCTGAAATAGGGGCAATTATATCTGTGACAATAAAAATAAACTAATAGGATAATAATTAGACTGTTACTGCTTTAACAATAGTACAACATTGCTCGCAATTCAGTTATTACCAAATTTGATAAAACAGTCGCTACTAGATAGAAGAAATCTATGCCTCGAATTGAAACCATATAACATTTGATTAAATATCCTTATTACATAAGATGGTTTTTAGGCCTAGGTTTTTTTTACCTACTTCCTTTCTCTTAAAGAGCCTCTTTCGTTAAGATATCATCATTGTTTATGGTTGGGTTATGTAAGGTCAAAACATGAATTAATAAAATGTTTAAGTCTTATAATTTTATATAAATTTATTTAAACGACCTCTCCTTCAATCTAATAGCCAAGTAATATAAGAAATTATTTATTAGGACGAAGATTAATATTTTGCAAATAATATAAATAAATTAAGTATAAAATCTCTTTACTATCTCTTTACTTTTAACTATAACTACAACTACTTATAACTATAAATTCTATTCAATGTAATCAGAAAAAAGAAAAGGAAAAAAAAAAGAATTAATTGTCTAACAGTAATTTGAGCAGAAATGGGAAACTAGAAAAAATTATGAAACGCAGATCCAAATATTATGCAAATATTATGAAATAAATATGAAAGCATGTGAAAAAATTACTTTTACTGAAATGGTTAATTCGTCCAGTGAATGAAAATCAGTATGAAGAACTTATGAAGAATATAAACTAAAGATACAGTATATAAAATACAAAAAAAGTCTTTAATTTATATATATATTTATTTCATAGAATTTAGATGAATTACACGCTACTGCTAGGTAGGCAGACATAAACAAAATGGAGCAGAGAACACTTTTAATCTTTTTTTCTCTCTCTCTTTTATTGTCTTTTATTTTCTCTGAGTTTTCAGATTTCATTTGTTTTCTTTTCCTTTTATAACAATTATCCCCATTACGTTGTAAATGCCAGGAAAAAAAACTTTGGACTGAGAATACAATTAAAATCAAGATAAACATCTCTCCCACAGAGGGTTGATAGCTAAATGTAACAACGAATTCGACTGCGTGTTGTCCGTTCCGCGTGATAATTGAAAATGAACGAGCCAGCTATCCATGTGTCTGCATTCCCACACATCCCAATAAATGTGTTAATTACTTGACATGGTTCCTAAGTTAATTGCTTATTTAGAAGGATGATATTACAGTTCCACGCAGTTAATTAAATGGAGATTACAAAATATTATCGAAAGAATGACCTGTCAGTCAGTAAGTGTGATATTTCCAACTTCATACGTCATGCGGTGAGGGATGTCAAGGCTTACGGACAAGAAATCACCAACCAGCGGAAGCGACTACGCGCTAAGGTAATATTCGTGTAATATTCGATACATCGCTCTCCAGCAAAACCCTCCGATTGAACGTTGCATGGCTAGGAGGTGGATAATCTCACAGCCGCATGTTTCTAAGGTCATTCGAATACTTTTGGACTAAAGAAGAGTCATGACCTTCTGCAACGCCATTGAGTTGAGCGAAAAACAAACTGTCGAAAACTCTACGAAAGGAGCCTTCCTGGAGACAAATGGCAGTTTTTGGTAACCTCGGATGAAGCACGGATTTATCTCAGCGACTGAAAAAAAAATCAATGCTGCCTATTATCAGCAAAAAACATAATTACGCCGATCTACACCAGGGAAACACCGGCCCTCTACGGAATAGCCGCAACGTCTGTCCATAACCGGCAGGATAAAGCTGCTAGCCATACCTCTAAAATATCTTCAGCCTTTTATGAAAGCATGGAGCTAGAAACTTCCCCTTTTAAGTCCCCGACGCAGGCCCAATGCATTTGTATAGGCTTGGTCTAATAAAACCTGCCCGGGAAAATCTGCGTTGCATTATATTTGATGGACTTTGGAAAGCTACAAAGAGGAATGGGGTTGTATTCCCCTTATATCCCTATAACGGACACTTCTACATTGGAAATACGTTGCAAAGGCATTGCCCGATGTAATGGTGCACTTATTGAACATAAGAGATGGTGGAAAAGGAGATTCTCTTAGAGATATATCGTGTTGATTCGTTATTACATTTAGCTATCAACCTTCTGTATTGTATTCTAAATAATTGTGAGCCTCATGGTCCAGTGTTGAAAGCGTTCTACTGCGGGCTGGAGGAGCTAAGTTCGATCTCCGGCGAAACGAGCCCTAAAATTCACCCAGTAAAATGGGAACTGCCATTCGGGGGCATTATCTGACCAACCAAACGCAACTAGTCCCAATGGTCGTCGGAGTCTATACTTTCGGCACTGCCATGTGAGAGGCTCTTAAAGGAAATACCTATCTACACCAAATTGCAAGTGAAAGTAACTCTTATGAAATACATTACATGAATATTAACCATAAACTTCAATAGTATGCTCTTGGAGTAAGTTTATTTCGAGCTCTTAATAAAAACTGGGAAACATTATCTCTAAATGTCAGTTCGTCTTACCTTTGGATAAAGGTGATAACATTTGGTAGATAACACTGGCACCTCCTGCACTGTTACCAAATATTGTGATACGATTAGGATCACCACCAAAATGATGAATGTTTTTGTGTACCCACTTGAGAGCTTCCAATTGATCAAGAAGACCATAGTTACCAGGAGAAGAAGAATCACCTGTATTTAGAAAACCTGGAAAAAAGAAAAAAATTTGAGAAGATTTAAAAAAGTTTAAAAATATGATGAGGAATCAATCACAAAAGAATTGTTAAAAATTATGAATTGATTTTATCTGAAAAGTTGAGGGAGAAACTATATTTTATAAATTCAACTCAATTTTTATAATTCCATGCAGAGAAAATAGGATTTAGTTGTAAATAGGATTTTGATATTTCAAAATGAAATAATACAAGAAAAATAATAAATTCATCTTATTTCGGGTGGCAAAGTTACTATTTTTTAAATAACAAAAATGGTTAAAGAATCCTATATTTGGCAATGGCTCAAGTTTCATATAGTTATATAGTCAATTAGGTTTAATTCTCTATGTAGTTTCTCTATTCGAAGTCAGAAAGATAAAAAACAGAATGTCATATATCATGTTCTCAATTACGTATTCATTCTCGAAGAGAATCAGAATATTATTAATAAACAGCGATAAGAAAATAAATAAAGTGTTAAGAGCCATGCTGGCGTGGTCGTGCGGTTTAGCCGGCGGGCTGCCGTTGTGGCCGATGCGCCAGTACCCGGGTTCGAATCCCGGTGGTGGCATGGCTGTTTCTTTCTTCTTCTGTGTTTCGTCCGTTTCCCACCTGGGACTTACTATCTCAGGGTTATCCTGGACGGGGTATAATTCTCGTTCCCCCTTTCTTGAATTTCACTAGCCTCGCCCTGACGTTGTCAGGTTGAGCTAGTTACGTGGTCCCTAGTTGGCCAAATTCGATAAAAGGAAGGAAAGTGTTAAGAAATATGCATGTTAATCTCTGCAAGAGTAAGTTAAGTATTATTTTTTTTACTTCAAACTTAATTGGCAGCTTATAAACAGAAGGGACCGAGATCTGAAAATTATTAGCAGTCGCTTTTCCAAAAAATAATTGTGAAAAATCTTTCAAGCAATTCTTAATAGTTTAAAAGTGAAAATTTCAATTTGTGGAGCTGAGGATATTGAATATAACATCAGGCATTAATAGACAATAAATTGTAAGTTCTTCATTCACAAGAACTTGAAGAATTTATTTTTATTATTGAAAATCTTAAATTTAAAAGATCAATAATCTATTTTAAAAAATTTGCAAAATGATAATATTTTAACAAAACATTTTCTAGAAGCTTCTAATTTCTTTTTAAATTACAGAATCTTTTTAAAAATAAGTAAATAAATAAATAAACATTTCTTATGGTTAATATTTATGACTCTCCAAACTTTAAATCTCTCAGAGTATGTCTTTAAAGTCCATAAATTTTAAGAATTGGAGAAAATGACGAAATATTGGATGCCATATTTTCAATTATGTTGAATTTTCCAATAAGTTCAGAGAAGTACGTTTTAACTGGGAATTTCGCACCACAAAAGTTTCCTAGAACATTTCCTTCTTCAGTTCAAAGGACTCCATCAAGGACTCCATCAGTTTCCATCAAGGCAAATCCCTAAATGATCCTTTTAATTTCCTGGGAGGTGGTTTCTCATTTGCCTTCCCCAGGAAGCTTTTATTGATTGGCCTCAGACTTGAAGGAAAAGATGAAGAAGCAGACAAACACAAGAAAGGAAATAAACATCCATGCCGACGCCGGATTCGAACCCAGGATCCGACACATCTGTGTCATGAATGGGCGTCGTTTAGACCACTAGGCTAGGCCGGAACGGCCTAGAATATGATATTTAACACGAATTGTTCTGCTCAGACTCAATTCTGAAATGTTTAGAAAGGTTCAAAAATTTGGTTGGTGGATTCCGTGCGACTTATCAGAAAAAAAGGTTGGGATCGACAATTTGCCCTTCTTTCCCTCCAGGCAGTTTAGTCTGGAGCCATTTGTGAAATCGGTAGTAAACAAAGAAGTTTACTATCATTAAATTGGTAGTAAACACATTACAATAAGTTATTATAATAAGTTTTTCCAACATAAAATTGCAACTCCCCAAACTCAACCCGATCTCGCTCTCAAAAGACGATAATCGGAGTTCAGTGGGATTATTATGAACTCTTGTAAAAGAATCAAATGATTAAAACCGAATTTCTTTTGCGTCAACTGTAGGATCTGAAGTAATTCGATAAACTAAGACTCCAATCAATGATTCTTCAGCACAAGAGCGGTTGGTTTCACTTTTAAAAAAAGTTAGAAGTTAGTGGAAAGATCTGTCCTATTCATTTCAGGGTCTACAGCCATTTCCTAGCGCTGTCGGAGGATCACCTAAGCTCGTGAATCCCGAATCAGATCGAAGAAGTTTCTTTCAACAATTTCCTTCCACTCAAACATCGACTCGATTATTTTGGTTAACATGGAATCAGTAAATTAACAGAAAAATAGGAAAGATTTGACTAGAATGAGTGAGAGTACATTATTGCTACTTTATGAAAAATAGAAATATTGATGTTTTGAAAATCGTATCAAAACAACCCAAGATAAAAAAAAGTAAATTTGATTCCTTTTTTTCTAAAAGATTTAAAGTCAAAGATTTTCTTTTTGATGATGCTCTTGATTCTCAATGAAATCTTAGATTACCATTGATGTAAGTAAACCACAGTTGAAGTATATTATGTCTCTTATTCGTAATCTCTTATTTTTACAAAGAAGAATATAATTATTTCGTTTTATTTGCATATTGTACGCAGAAGAGTGTAGTGTTATATGCGTTGATCATAAGCGTAAGTATAAAATGAGTGTTCAATGAATGTTTCAATTTTAAGATTAGATTGAGGCTCTAATTCAAATGTGTTTCTTCTTATTTTGAAAAACTGAACTCAAATAAAACTGAACGTGAGACCAAGAAATCTTATTAAGATACGTGAAGATCTCTCTTGCGGAAGTTCTGTTGTCTTTTTTCTTACCTAAGGCTCCCAAACGGTAATTCATCGTCACTAAAACAATCCCAGTGTCCAAGAGTCTTCCTGGACCGTAGAAATCGCTTCCACCTGTTCCAATTGCAAACGCACCACCATGAATAAAAACCATGACAGCTTTCAACTCTGTCTTGGAAGGATCCTTAGGAACCTGGAAAAACATAACTAATTATTGAAAAGTAAAATAATTTTATCCAAAAAAAATGTGTCTTTTTAAAAATTGTCTTTTTTTAAAAGTTAATAGAAATTCTAAAAACTTCTTTGCTTAAATTGAAGTAAAAGTTACTACTGTATTGTGTTTTTATTTAAGTTGTAATTGAATAAATGTGGTTAATTTACAGCCAAGCACATCCATTTCATTCCTTGATATTTTTATTTAAATCAATCAGTTTTCCTGTATCTAAAGTTAAATAGTAAATTAACAGGATAAGAAAAGCAGGTGAAAACTAACAACAGCCATTTTCGAATAATTTAAATTATGACGGAGATAGATAAGAATGGAGCTTGTATAAAGAGTCCTGACCCAAACGTCCGGATCGAAAGAAGATTGCATAATTGAATTCAGCAATGAAGGATTCAGTTGTGGAAATAACTTAATAAAAAGGACATAAGGCATAAGCAGATTCAGTTTTGCATGGTTTGAGATTAAATAAAAACCTCGGAACTAATAGTTAAATAGCCAATAACAGCAGTCGATAGATTCCAAAACAGCTTTATTTGATATCAGATGCATGAGAAGATCCAAGCCCTTTACTTTTTTGTTTAATACAAATAAAAATCTGAATAAAACGTAAATGAATTTCTGTTTACATTTTATATTATGTGAATTTGCGAATATTCTATATTCAACTTACTAGATTAAAGATAGATATATGTGTAACAGAAAGGAAAAAATTAGCAACTGTCTATCAACTGATTGTTTAAAGCTTCAACTTTGCCAAAATTTCTAAGTAAATCGTTCAAGTCTATCAATGAAGAGCACTAGATAACATAACGAAATATAGGATATTATTCTGTACTTTTCTTTTATTTTTTCATATATCCATTTTAGGACCTTTTCTTGAAGGTCGTAATTCTAACACATGAAGCTCTCTTTGTAAATTATAAAGAGATTGTCTTTAAAAGGAGATTTTTTTTTTATTAATTTTCGTGATATCTGCATACAGAAATTAAATCACTAATTCTTTCGCTGTACTTAAATTTGCAATCTTTTTATTTAATTTTTGAAGATATTATGTGGTGTTGTTATATATACAGATATAAGATTATAAATTATTATAAATTTATAAAGAAAAAAATAATGTTTAAAACAATAATAAATTTACAAAAAGAAATAATGTTTCATTGTGGGTTTGTCACCATTTCTAGAATAGGAAATGAACTGAAATGTATTATTTCTTTATCTTTCGTTTTCTTATAATTTTTCTGAAATTTATTCAGATACTAAAGCCTCTTGTTAGAACTTTACACTAATTAATTTTATCCCTTTGGGTTAAATAAAAACCTTCAAAACTATGTGTTTATTTTATTGTTTTATGTATTTGACTCACCTGTAATGTGTAGACATTTAGATATAAACAATCTTCTTGTCCAGTTATTTCTCTTGTTATAATATGAGCTTGACAACACTGAGGACCATCAATGGATGCATCAATTACTGTATCTTTACTCCAAGGCTTTTTGGGCTCAGGAGGCTGAAGGGATAAGAAAAAAAGGATGCTAATCAGTACAGAACTTATTATCATCAAAGTATGTCAATCAATTGAGCAAAGGCCTAACAAAAGAATGAATAGCATTAAATCATCTACAATGTTCGATGAAGCTTTTAAAATTACAGCTTTTGTATATATCGATGGCTTAGCGCAAAAGTAGCGAATATCCATACTTAAGCTTATGGATATTCGCTACTTTTGCGCTAAGCCATCGATATAATGTACAACTAGAGGAAAAAAAAAATAGAGAAAATAATTTTGCTCACTTAAATATCTGATTATAAATTATTAATTTTGATATTATTAAAATAATCTAAAGTTGAATAATTGAAAAAAAAATGAATAGAAGTTGTTTTTTATTATTTATTAATAATTTAAAGAATAAGTGTTTAAAAAATAAAGCTCAACACATTTTTCAGGAAGAGAAGATGGCATATGAAAGACATATTAGTAAGTTATAGATTTCAATAAATTTCATATACAGAAATATAAGGTTATTCATATTTGCATTTAAGATATTCCCTAAATGAACTCGGACTGGAATAAAAAATTTAATATTTGACATCAATTAGACATAATATAAAACACAGATAATTTAACATATCTTAATATTTTATTTAAAGTTTAAATAACAATACTGAGTATAAGATGAATATTGAATGGTAAGCAGTAATTTGAAATTTAAAAAAAATTACATTTTGTATTATTTCTAAAAAATTAGACAAAATTTTGATTTGTGTTTTTAAACATTGTATTCATAAACATTATATTCTTTGCCTCTTAGTCCAGGCAACGAAGACCAAAAAAGGCCGAATAGGGGAAATAATTCATGTAAAAGCCAATTTTGGCACAGTTGTAGGGGAAGGTGTCCTGAACAACATACTAAAAGTACTGATGGGTGGGGTTGGAGCTAAGGGGTGGGTGGGTGTTTAAAGGTCCCTTTTTTCACTTTTTCGTGAATAACTCGAAAAATGCGACTTATGGCAAAACAATGTCTATATACTAAATTAATCTACATAAAATTCTCTATAAAAAAAGATCCTATATACTTTTTCGCTGGGATGTAAAAAATAAGGAGATATAGAGGGGGGGAAAATGGACAATTTGGAAAAAATTCATGTTTTTGTTAAAAATAGCACGTATATTCCTAAAAATGAAATCCACATCAATTGTCGAATTCCTAATTATCTTCGAAATCTAAACTATCATCATCCTTAAAATCAATGGCGAGACAGTTACTGTTAACCCTCTGACAATTTTCCAAAAACTGTCATAACAAAAAAAAGAGCAACGAAGATTGGCAGAGCTGTTGACCTATGACTTAACTCCATTCCCTCTGGCTCTGTTCCTCGACGTTGGAATGCGAAAAGGGAAGAAGTCATCCCTCTACGATGTTTTGCCAGTAGAGAACAACGTAACTCTCGATCTCACCCAAAGCCCCAATGTGGTCGATGGGGGTTTCCTTCTTCACCGCATGAAGTGGAAACCGTCTTCTAACATTTCTTCAATTTGCTATCAGTACATTGCCTACGTACAGAAACATTCCGGTCAACATGTGTACGGTGGTTTTTGATGGTTACAGTGATGTCAACAGCACAAAACGAGCAGAGCAGAAGCAAAGAGGGCTGACAAAAACTTTGGTTGACATTAACTGTAATGAAAGCACGACCATCTCAGTTCAACAGGAGCAGTTTTTCGCCAATAAAAGGAACAAAACAAGACTGATCCACTTCCTCACTGAGAAAATGACAGCAGCAGGGATTGGAACAACTGTTGCAACTGCTGATGCTGATGGCACTATTGCGAGGTGTGGGTTGGATAAAGATGCTGTACATCCAATTGTTGCAATAGTTGGGGAGGATGTGGATTTGATAGTCCTCCTATCAAGGGCTCCACCATCTACCAACGTGTTCTTTATGAAGCCAGGCCGTGGGAAGGTGGAGACTAAATTGTTTTCAGTGCCACAACTTCAACAGCTCTCATTCGCCAAGACGATCCTCCTCCTCCACAGCTTCTCCGGATGTGACACCACCTCGGCGATCCATGGGAAGAGCAAAGTGGGAATTGCTAAGCTGTTCACAGCTAAACCTGACCTGACCCACAAATCTTAGACATTTTCACTGATCCCTCAACATTACCTGAGGTATTGCACAGGCTGGCGAGAAGCTGTTTCTGGCGATTTACCAAGCGCAAGCCTACGAACAAAACCTCAACAAACTCCGGTACTCGGCTTCTTTGAGAGCATCGACGAAATCTGATATGGCCAATCTTCCTCCTACCAGAGTAGCTTCGAAGCAGCACTCGTTCAGAATGTACCTACAGGTATATCTATTTACATATCGTTGTCAAATACTGTTTTGTTTTCATTAGAAATATCTATTTGAGCTAAATACTTACGTTGGTCTTATTACTTTCTTACAGCTACAACAATGGTTCGGCAACCCCCTACCACCAACCCAATGGGGTTGGGCCAGGGGAGACAATGGTATCCTAGAGCCGGTGATAACCAACGGTCCTGTGGCATCTAACTCATTCTCAACACCATATTTTGCCGATGCATGACTGGGTGTGGGGTGCGCTGCGGGTGCCGGAAAGCAGGCATTGCCTGCTCCAGTGTCTGCGGCGTATGCTTCGGCTCGTGCACTAACGGAGCCCCCATCGAAGACACCGTCGACGATGACGATGGTTTGATTTCGAAGATAATTAGGACTTCGACAATTAATGTGAATTTAATATTGAGGAATATACGTGCCATTTTTTACAACAAAACAAACATTTTTTCCAAATTGTCCATTTTCCCCCCTCCATATCTCCTTAAGTATCCATTCCAGCGAAAAAGTGTATTGGATTTTTTTTGTAGGGATTTTATGTAGATTAATTTAGTATATGGATATTTTTTTGCTATAGGCCGCAGTTTTCTACTTATTCACGAAAAAGTTCCATCCCCACCCATCAGTACTTTCAATACGTTGTTCAGGACACCTTTCCCTACAACTGTGCCAAAATTGGCTTTTACACGAATTATTTACTCTATTTTTCCTTCGTTGCCTGGACTATCTGTTTCATTTCGGAATGGATAATACATTAAGCCGCATCTGTTAGATTTTAATAATAACGCTGCGGTTTAAGGGAAACATGTGAATCAGGAATTTAATTTTTAATTTTGTATGAAGTCTTGTGTGTAAAAAAATAAGAGAATGAAAACCTGATAAAAATGAGGTCGAATATACTTGGAAGGAGATATGGTATCGTCCCATTCTAGAAGAAATAGCTTGAAAAAAGATTTAATTAAATGAAAAATGCGTTGTAGATTAAACATAGTAAAGATAATAAGAACTGACTTCCTTTGTGGAATAAACCTTTCATTGCTTTCGAATAGTTGATTTATTGTACCTCTGAATGCAATATGGAGGAACCAGCAAGAACTTACTACAAATTCATGATATCATATAACTGGCTAGGCTTAGGAGCAAAATGTATACAAGAATTACTACTGGTGTAATGTATCTACTGGTGTAAATGTATCAGGTTGGCCATAATTCAAATTACTCTATTCAGAGCCCGATAGCTCGATCTAACAATCGGAATATCGCCAAATTAGATAGAGAAACTAATTAGGACACGGGAAACAGGATTCCGTCAAAAAAAAAAGAGATAAAAAAGTCGTCGATAGAGGAACTATGGCGCTGTTGTAGCCCAGGAAGCTGTTAAGTTGTAAGTAACGAAGTTGATCTGTAACGCTGGCATCATGAGCTATGAAATAAATCGAAAACGTTACAAACGCATTTCTATTCGTGTTTACATTTACCTCATTGCTCATTACTTGCAAAAGTTATTTTACCTGAAACGACTACAATACACCTAGGAGTTGTTTCAATACACAATACAACCCACTAGAACGTATAAATGTGCCCGGTCAGCTAACGCAGTTAAATCGATGATTCGCAGATTTGAAGAAACAGGATCTTTGGAAGTTCAGTCTGGCAGACGAAGGAAACCAGTGCAACCATAGACAATTCAGGAAGTTACAACTACGATTGTCAATAGATCTGACAAACATCTTACAGGCAGTAACAGAGCCAATGGAGTTGTATTTCGAGCAATTGGATAAGCCCTATTACACGATGTGGAAAGCCTTGAGTAAAATTATTCAGTTTTATACAACATCAACTTATCGTAATGATCAGGTATAGCAGCTGTACATGATGATCTGATAAGTGATAACATTTGCTCTAACGTTTCTGGCCAGAATGGAGGTCAACGGTGCTTGGACTTGGAAAGTTCTTTGGAGAAATGAGGCCCAGTTTTATCTGAACGGGACTGTAAGCATCGAAATTTGTCAAGTTTGGGCCTCCGAATGCCGAGAATTTAAAAGCATAGAGTTTCGATTTCATTCAGACAATAACTCCTACTCCTAACACATGTTCGATGTATCTTACTTTCCAATGTAGGATACTATATTATGCTATTGTTTCCATTATTAACGAAGACCTGACTTTATCTGACTTTCTCTTCCTAAAATTGAAGTAAGATATTACAAGAAAAGAACACTGTTCGGGGACAAAGGTAACAAAACCAAAGCTAGTCTTTCCGAAGGACCTTAAACAGATATGTTGACGCATAAAAAGTTAGGTGCCATGGTCGACACATTAAAAAGATATTTCGCCGAGAAAATTCCTGTTAGGCAGAATGAAAGCAAAATGTAAAAATCAATGTTCTTATAGCAAATATCGGATGGCGCTACAATCATTTGCGCGCTCATCAGATTGATATTTGATTGTTATTATTATTTGTCTTGTTATTATTTAGCTTTTGTCAGTCGAAGTTTTGAAGTGCTGTTTTTCGTGACTTTGAAACGTGTTTACAGTTGTGATTAGTTCAAGCATCAATTTTTAGCAGTGAGATTACTTTCTGCGTTTACAATCGTTCTTCCACTTTCAGTTTTCGGCACCAAGATTTAGAAATCTGATTCGCTACGGCATTTTTCAAATGTACATATTCGGTCTGGGTTATTTGAAACACCCTTAGAGTTTTGTTCGAATGTCGTCTTTCCAAGAAATGCGAAGAAAATGAATGTTTTACTCTTGAATTTCTGAAGTATGCTCACTGCGAAAAGTGTTTCTGTCTCGATCATTGTTTGATCGTACAGTTACATTAAGTAGTCACACTTAATGTAACTACTTTGCAGTGTTTTCACATATTTGTTAATATTTACAAATTAAGAACAATTTAATATCACGTCAATAAAACTTTCGTGTTAAAAGATGTTTGCATTGACTTATTTTTTAAATATTAATAATTTTTTACCAATTTCACAAAATGGCACCTGCAATTTTGTTTGTAAACATAACTTTCTCTCTTTTTTCGAATAGACCAGTCCACCTTTGTCCCTGAACAGTGTCGTTTCTTTGTTAGAAAGGTGCTACATTCTGTCATATGATGAAGGCAAGCGAATGTTTAAGTTTTGGCTACATAAACTATACATAAAATGGATGAGACCAAATTTGTTTATTTTATATTTTGAGGCACCACTGCGCTTCCGATATATCATTCATATCAGCCTCAGTAGCGAGACCTTCTTGTTTACAGTGACTTCTCGTGGCTGATGATCGCCAACGAGCGTGAAACAGCTGTTCCAGGATGTCACTTGTAAATAATTTGGTCTCATCCATTTTATTAATAATTCAAATGCGCAGTTTGAATTTTATTGCATTAAGAAAATTCATTGGGGCCTGCGCAATGCAGGCACATGAGTTTTCATACTAACATTTCATTGCTGAATTTTTCTTTGTTTATTTTATACTTTGAGGCACCACTGCGCTTCCGATATAAACTATACATAATTTTGTTTAATTCACAATAGGCCTGTAATTAAAAATTTTCAAAACTCATTTTAAGTAAAGAGTATTACTATAATATAAGTAAAAAACTGGTTTCATATTGTACACAAAATCACGGTTACCCTATACACGTTTCATTTTCGGCAACTTCCTGTAAGAGGAAAAGGGACATTTTTCCATCTTTACAAGTCATAAAAATAAGATATGACCCCATGTCTATCCCACTTGGTCAGGGATAGGATAGAGGGCTGGCGATGATCGGATGGATGAACAGACGAACAGAACTTTTTAAAAAGTTTTCCCATTATATTTTGTATATGAAAGTTACTAATAAGGAATGAATAAAGCAAAATAAATTTAATATTTTTCGTAATTGTCTTTAACGTGTTCAGAAAAAAAAAAAGAAAACTGATGAAAATACAACCTGGAATCGTTTTGGAGGTTCAGCGTAAGGGATTCCTCTGAAAGCTAATATGGTTCTATTGCTTTCTGTCATCATAATTGAGCCTCTAATTCTCCCTCCATTTACTTGGACTTCGGGTATCGTGGCATAACTTTGGCCGAAGCAGAACAGCACAAGGACGGTGAACAAGAAACATCTTTCCGGGACCATGGTTGAAAGCAAAAGACTGATTCTGTTCGTTGATGATCGATTATAGTTCAAAGCGAAAAGATAAAAAAAAGGGAGTTTCTAGTCATTTATTTTATTTCTGTTCTTTTTTTCGTAGTCTTAATAATCTAGTAAAGGACTGAAATCGTTCTTAATCAAATTGATATCTTATCTTATGTAACAGTGTATAAAAATCCCAGCAATATATTCGAGAATGCCAAGATTAGCAGAGAAATCGACAACTATTCATATCATCCTCTTTTCCTTTTTTTTCTAATTTCTTACTTTTTTTTTAATTGAAATACTACTGAAATAAGCTTTAAAAACTAGTAGTATTCAAGTTTCGTTTTGAAGATTTCTATTACTATTAATTCATCTCTGATAATTTAAAAAGCTATTCCCGGGGGTACACTCCTACACTCTTTGATTTTAAGCTGAAAAAGAAGCTTAATCCGGATCTGGATCATCACAGAAAAGAAAGGCAATGTCAGATACTCTTACAGATTTACGAGTATCTCAGTGATATTGATCTCCATAGCTTCTACATCAACTGTTATTATTATAATTCCAAGTCATTTTCTATCTTCTTTCCTGTACAGAATTACATTGCTGTAAATTAAGAAATTCTCGCTTTTTAAACCAGAAGCATTAGAACTTTTAGAACCTTTTGAATCGTAGAAAGTGGGCAAATATTTTTATCGACTCCGATTACACAGACAATGCTAGAAGGATTGCTATTAGCTTCAAGATAGGCTATCACTTATCATCACCTGGGAGTAGCTCAAAAGATCTGAAAAAGCTGATCTTTTCCCTGGTTTCCATTGTGATTAGGATCAGTTCTTTAAAGGTTCATTATCATATTAACAGTCATTCGCTGTTTCTTTTTATTAATACCTTTTTTTTTACAAAACAAGAATTAAAGAGAATAAGCGCAGTGGTGCCTCAAAAGCAAAATTAACAATAAAAAAACTCACCAATGAAATATTAGTGAGAAAATTCATGAGCCATTACAGAGATTTAGTATATAGAGGATTATTTAAGAAAGAATCAATTGATTTCATTTTCATTTTGACAATATCAACCACCAAAAATGCCTTCTTCAAACGCTAAGCAGATTTTGTTTTTTAGGCTTAAACTACGTAGAAACAATTAGTATGCTGTGCATCGCATTAAATACCATATGTTTAATTCTTTATTTTCTTCTTGATTCTTTGGATATTCCAATAAATTCGTTAATTTTAGTTTCTGATTTTGCAAATAAATAAATAAATAAATAAATAAAAAAGCTGGAAGTCAAGTTAAAATACAATTTATACTAAAAAAAATAATAGTTTTTGTTATTAAAACAAAAGAAAACAGTTGGCCCCTGAAAATTAAGTAAATAACGGATCTATAATCTACTAAACTTTTTTTCATCTACTAAAATTGAACGGTGAACTCACGTATCTTTTCAATAATGTTTTGTATTAGCCTTTCTTAAGTAAATATAAAGGCGACTGATAGATTACTCGTCCAATCTAATTCAAATATCCGACATTATTGATTTTTTTACTTCGACATTATCATCAACCGAAATTGCAGTCAGATGATTTAGGCCTATCAATTGAATGAATTGAATCTGCAGCTAGTGTTTGAATTAGAATTTTTTTGGTGGATATCATTGTTATAGTCAAAAAGCCTAACGATTATGTGAAAAAAAACTTTGCAAATAAATCTTTTTTTGTTTTTATCTTTAATAGTCAGGCAGGGAAGATAACAACAACTACAAAAAAAGTGTTATCTAAGAAAACCGTGTTAGGTAACGATTTTTTTCTTCTTTTTCCAATGATGTTGAGTTACTGGTCGTTATTCAGTGATTTAAAAATTCAATTTTCTTAATTTTTCATTTAAAACTAATATGAGAATTCATTTTCTAACTGTTTTGAAAATTAAATTAAACAGATTATTATTTAACAACGAAGTAAAGTTTTACATAATTACTTAAACAACTGCAACGCTTCTTTAAAGGAACGTATTGGAAATTTTTAAGTTGTATATAAAAAAGAAGACATGTAGAAATTTAACGTGTGTGAAATTAATGGTGTAGTTTTAAAAAAAGGTCAAGGACTTCAAAAACATCGGCAGGTCCGATCGAAACCTTGATGAGACGTTAGGATTTTAATGTGTTTTTATGTTTTTTAATTATTATGTGTCTGGCTTTTTTTTAAAACTACACCAAAAAAGAATACAATTTTAACAAAATAAAATAACAGAAATTAATTATTGTAAGACTTAGTTCTTGAATCTTAATCAGTATAAGCTTTTCTACAAAATTTATTGAGGTCAAATTGGTTAAATTCTTATTAAATGAATCTAAAATTTGATACAAGTGATCTTTTACTAATCGAATTATATTAACAGATGATAAATTGAAATACATAGACCTCATCAAATTGCAAAAATCATTCGAATAAAACAAGTAGATCTGGAAGAACGTGAAGCCTCTTTGCCTTAAGTCTTGGGTTTTCTATTTTTTTTCCTTTTAAACGTAATATCTGGAGAATAGAAACAATTTTTTATCCTGAAAAAAATTTCATTTCCTGATTTTTCATTTACTGAAAAAATTAAATTTTTTACACAAGTGCTTATTTAAAAGACTTGAAAATGATTGCGCATGGCAATATAAACTATAGTTTTAATTTTAATGTAATGTTAATTTTGCTTATTTAACTTGCTGCATTTTTTTTTTCAGTTTCAAATTCTAGATTAGACTGTAAAGAAAATATGCATTTAAGAAACTACATTAGTTATCATTAGAGTACAACAACTAACAGTATTGTAATCAGTGTTGGGATTTCAACAGATAGCGTTGTAAGTGTTACTATGAGAATGAGTGTTTTGGACATTTTTAATGGTTGTAGAAATGATATTGAAATTTTGAAATGTATTGACTCTTGAACAGTGTGAGGAACAGTGTGAGGGAATTTAAATACAAACCTATATTAAGAAGATTAAAAAGTGGATTAATATTCATTATTTAAGACAACGATAGAAACCCATTGAGGTTCTAATGTATTTCTCGCACTACTATCTCGGAATGATTCGTGCATATAAATTTCAAATATAAAGATTTAAAACACCTCTTCTCCTTAAATGCCAATGCCATGTTTCAAAATGATTCATATACGGTTCAAACACACACACACAGGCTGAGTTAGTTGATAAGCATTAGTTTCCTTTTGAAGTGGAAAATATGTACGATTTAAATAATATAAATAAATTTTTGAAATTAATAAAGTCTATCTGAATATTTCCCAATAGATTGTTTTATATTCTTAAATATTTGGTAGAATAAACTTTAAAATTTCTGAGAATGAAAAAAAAAAACGCCAATTGATAAGATGAAGGAAAGGCAATTTAAAATAGTAAATTATATTCGCTCAGTTTTTCAGCTGCAAAATGTTCTCAATAATAGGATATCCTAGCACTGATTTTCAGGCTTATTAAGATTATTTAATTTTATGAAACTGCAAGTCCACATGAAAAACTAATGTTATGGCATTATTGGTGTTAATGTAGGAGGATTTATCCTTTGGATAAATGGTTCGTCTGAACCCTTGCATACATAGCATAAAAGAAAAAAAATTATTTATTTTACTTTATTTATTTAGCAAATTAATATCGAGATCGGAAAATATGCGAGTTCCCAGCCCGTTGTGGCTTCTCCGGATAACTCAGATGAATTGCAGGTTGGCGCCATGCACCAAAAATTTAAAGCGAAAATGTATAGTAAATCCTCTTTATTCCCTATCCCGTGGGAATTTTGAAAAATCCGGCCTTATTCCTTGTCTACATCATAAAGGGAACCCCTGTGCAAAATTTCATCTTTCTAGGTCCAAGGGTTTGGGCTGAGCGTTGATGAGTCAGTGAATGAGTGAGTGAGTCAGGACTTTTCTTTATATATATATATATATATATATAAAATTTGCCGGACAGCTTTCTGAAATTTAAAAACCAAATTAATTTCAAAAAGCTGTTTCTGTGTAAGTATTAAGATTCGAATGTACATACACGTCATCAGCGGCACCTGGTGTTGAATTTTGAAACTAAGCTAAAAAAATTTTTTAGAAATAACATAACAGCGCTTTATTATAAGAAAATTGCTCTCTTTTTTAATATTTTTTTAGGTTTTTTAAATTTATTTTATTTTTTTAAATTATCTTTTAAATTATATGCTTTTTTTGGCTATATGTATAAAAATCTCTCACATATATATACATATAAAAATTATTTATTTTATACACATAAAAAAATTATTCATTTTACATACATACAAAAAAAAAAAAAAATTATTCATTTTACATACATACATAAAAAATTTATTCATTTTACATACATACATAGAAAAATTATCCATTTCCCATACATACACAGAAAATTTCTTAAAACATACTACAAAATATTAAGAGCAAAAGATGACAGTTATCAATTCAAACTTAAAACTTCCTCAAATAGAGGATTTAATTCTAAGTTGTCATGAGATAACTTGAATGATCAAAATATAACAAGTCCTGTTTAGAAGATTAATGATTAAATAAAATAATGAATATATTTAATTTTATATTTTTTGTAGATTTGAAATTTAAATTTCTTTTGAAATCGAATAATATAAGTATTTAAAATTTTGTTAGGAAAATTATTATTTTTAAATTCATTAATGAGATAATTCAAATTATTCAAAAAATCATCTATTTTAGAGTTAATGGTAAGATATCTTCTTAACTCTTGTAAAAAGATATTTTGAAATAAATTAAAACTAACATTACTTGTAAATTTGTGAAATCTGTTTATTTTAAAAGGAAACAAAAATGTTTTGTTAAATAATTGTATATGAGGCATTTGTTGATTGAAATATATTCTCAAATCCAAAAAATCCACAAATTCAGCATGAATATTGGTTTGCTGTAAGTTAATAATATTATTATAAATTTTATCTTCTATATAATTAATATTAAAATTAGCATTAAAAATAATTAAATCGTCTATATATCTAAAAATTTTAAATTGGAAAGGGAATTCAATACAAAATTGATATTCAAAGGCCAATAGAAATAAGTTAGCAAGAATGCTACTGTAGTTTACACCCATTCCAATACCTTTAATTTGGGAATATATTTCATTATTAAATTCAATATAATTATTGTATAAATTAAATTGAAGAAAATTAATAAATGTTTTAATAGGAATTTTAAATAGATTAGTAATATTAAATTCTGAAATTAAAAATTTGATTTGCTGTAATAATGAATCCAATGGTATATTTGTAAATAAATTTTCAAAGTCTGCAGTAATAATATTAAAAATTTTGTTATTATTCACATAATTAATAACTTCATCATGGTTATTAATGAGCCAATAAAAATCCGGATTAATTTTACTTTTAATAATTTCATGTAATTTATTTAAAAAAATTTGTAAAATAATATTAGATTGCTTTAATATCGAATTTGTTGTGCTGCATATCATTCTAAATTTACCTATTTTGTGAATTTTTGGATTTAAAAATAAATAATTGAGATTTTTATTGATATTGATTTTCTTATATTTAAGTGTTTTAAATTGTGATTGGAATTTAGAAAAACTTTTATCTAAATTGTTTAAAATAAATTCTTTAGTTTTAGTAATTTTTAAAAAAACGGTTTGATCATTCAATAATTCCTTAATTTTTTGAAAATAAAATTGTTTTCAAATGATAGCTAAATTGTTGTGTGCCTTGTCTATAGTTGTAAAAATATATTTATCTTGATATGTTGATATAGTTTTTTTAATTTTGTGTAATTTAAATTTATAATCTATAGCATTGGTAACCCTGTCATGTGAATTAAGTTGAATGTTATTGATTTTGGATATAAGATTTTGTTTCCATTCTATAAAATTTTGATAACATAAGTTATATTTATAACTGATTTTTAGTATAAAATTGTTTATGTCTTTTGTAAATATATTAAGTAATTGTTTGTGTGTTTTGTTATTACGAAGTCTATAATTTTTACCTAAATTTAAAAAATTCTTTAACTTAATATTGTCTATAAAATTTAAATTACCTGTGACAATATGTGAATTCCATTTGTATTTGTCATCATATAGTTTACAATTACAATTAAAATTTAGATTAGAACTAATATTGGTATTATAATTGCATATGTATTTAGGAATTGGTATATTATATTTAAAAATAGGCATTAAGTATATATTCAAAGGAAATTTGGATCTAATAAAGGAATATATAAAAAGAGAGAGAGAGAGAGAGAGAGAGAGAGAGAGAGAGAGAGAGAGAGA
>JAFIDM010012231.1:78737898-78770919 GCA_023159025.1 Thereuonema tuberculata
GAGAGAGAGAGAGAGAGAGAGAGAGAGAGAGAGAGAGAGAGAGAGAGTCTGGGATTTAATCCACATAACATTGATAAAAAAGACGAGGCCTTTCGGTAATTGTTCCTTTTCGCTTTCATTGTATGACTTAAATCCCAGACACTTCATTTTCGAAGCTTTGAGTCTCCTTATTAAGAAATTACATCAGTAGGTCTCACAAAGGTGCGTAATAAAACTGGACCTCGTAGCCACAAAAAAATTGAAAACATACTATGCCTTTAAATTATTCTAAAAGCCAAAAAAAAAAAAAAAAAATTCTGACCATTATTTATAGCTTGTTTAGCTTATGCCTAAATCCCGCACAATCATAAATCTAGTAACAATTATTTAAATCATTTTTCTAGTAATTTTGTAATATAGTGTTTTATTATACGGGTGAACAATTATAAAATATTTGAGTTGCTTAAAATTTTTTGGGGAAGTTTTAATCTTAATGAAATGGGAGAGAAGCAAAATATTACATCCATATTAAAAAACTTGTTATTGTTTAATAAATCGTTTTTAAAAACAACTTTTAGTTTATAGTTCATCGTTAGATAAATCTTTGAATTTTCCCTTAGTTATTTCAGGAACTAATTGGTCCCACCATTTATACCAGTCGTGGTCACGTGGTTCGAATTCATCCACTGTTACAGGATCATTGATGTGATACACTGGTAACTTATTAATTGTAACTGGAATCCAATCTAATTCTATGCTCTGGGTATGATCAGGAGTTGGAGACCTGAAAAAATAAAGGAAATTAAAAATATGAATAAAATACGTTAAAGTTCCTTAATCTACGATATCTTTTTACTTAATGGCCACTGAAATTTGAATGATACAGGATGTACACTTTCATTGTTAATGGAAATAACAGTTGGGGCAAGTACAAAAAAAAAAAAAAAAGGACCAAGATGCAAAAATACTTTCTGGACCCTTAAGAACCCGAACTTGAAAGATACATTTTTATTAATCTTTCCCTTCTTTTTTGCTTCTTTTCTACATAAATATTCTTTTTTAATCATGAACTTTTCGGAGATATTATTACAATCCAATAAGTTCAATTTTGTTATCCACTGCAATGTTTAAAATCCCAAGATATTTCTGAAAATTCAATATTTGTTAGTATCCTACACACAAGTACAGTCTTTTCAAATGAGTATAAATGGATAGATAGTTTACTAACTTTAAGTAAGTTTGCTCTAGTAAAATAAAGAATTGAAGGCTTTTCTTCTTCCAGTTTTCTAATATCCGTTAGGAAGAAGATAAAATATAGAAAATAAATATTTTAATTTTGAACATCAAAATCCTTAAGTTTGAACTTTTTAATCCTGAAGTTTACATTTCAGAAAAGCAACTTCGCCATCTTAAAAGAATTAGTTTATAACAGTTAGATTTTATAAAGATTCATCAAAGAAAACAATAAACACAAATATCAAATTCTATTACAGTAAATAATATAATTTTATTTCTCTGAATCCGCTAGAGTTGAGTTGCTAAAGTTTTTTTTTATATTTCTTAAACCCTGTAGATAATTTCTTAACTTATTCATACAATACCAATGAAGAATTTTTAGGAAACTTCAACATCTATTCAATTTATGTTAAACACATTTGAAGAAGCAATCTTCCACAATGGAAATGTTTCGAATGAGAAATAAACAAAATTAATTACAAAAATAAGAAAGGCAAGATATCTGTACGATATCTGTACTTTGCAACCAACTGTTTTTAGCGATCTGTTTTTTCATTTATTTATTCTTCAGATGAAAAAGACGTTTGCTCTGACTAATCATATACAGTAGATATAGTTTTCATGCTAACTTTAAATACCAGCTTGATAAGAAGGAAATAAACATTGTTTAAAAAACAAACAAACAAAAACAGTTATTAATCTGAAAAAAATAATTCTTGCAGTGTCGTTTTTAATCCTTTTAACTTCTTATTTTCTGGTCCAATTTATACCAAAAACAGCAATAATTCCCTGTAAAATCATTCTCTAAAGTTAGCTTATTTCATGTACAGTTTTTGAATTATAGGATTAATGCATTTTAAGAAGATTCTTTGGCAGTTTTTTTAGCAACTGATAGATAATGATACTTACTTGACTTTGGCGAAATTTGTCAAGAGAGTTCTCATAAGTCTACCAATGTTTTTATCTTGTTCGCTTAATTTAGGTTGTCCGAAAACAGGCCCATCGAAGACGCTATATAATTCATCCGAATGACCAACACCTACATGGAAGCAGAGAAAACAAAATTGAATTTGGAATGAAAAGGTTTCATACAGCAACTTTGATTTTCAATTTATGTTGTAGATATGTTTGAGCAGTATTTCAGAGAAAAGAACACTGTACTGGCTGCTTTACCCACGGTTGAAAATTTGTCTAAAACCAGCAAAATTGCTCGAAAAATCTACCACTTGATCTAAATTGGGAGTGTTCTAATTTGAAGCAAGTTTTGACAGAAACTTGATATCAGGGCGCTTCATCTACTTCGCTGAGAAAAATACTTTGACTGATTAAAAAACTGCGAAAGTGGTGTTTCTCCTCCAGTCAGGCCCACCCAGCCCTCAGTAAAAAGGGGACCGGGTTTCTTTCACTCTAACTTTACCACCCGACTAACTTTATCCCAAAGTTGAATCATTGGGACCTAAACCTCCGCGTCCGGAATGGGCCTGAATGGCTTGTAAAGGAGATCCTTTAAGTTACTGACTTATTGAAGACTTGTAAAAATAATAACCATCAACTGAAAACAATTATTGTTGCTCCAATCGACATTCAAAGAAATATCAAATAAAACTAAATCAAGCATGATGAAAACAGCAAAGAAAAAGCTCAGATAAGTCAAAAGAAGAACTTCTCTTTGAATATGCAATTTTAATAAGAATTTTTTAATTATTTCTAAAATATAGCAGATTTGATTCTTTTTAGATCAGGGACATCATTTTATTGTATGGTGAATAAAAAACAGAAATCTATTTATCTGTTCTGAACTATTGGTGATTGATTATCGATAATTAATGAGATCCGACATCCCAAGCGCTTTGTTGCTTCTGTGCTCTGTATAATTTCTTTATATTTAGAATCCAGAAAGTAATTACAGACTGGACATAATGATATCCGAGCAGTAAAATATTGTTACTTTCTCCCACTCAAGAATAAACTGTAGACGCCATTAAAGGAGTTTCTTTTTAAGTTGAACTGTATTGCGGTGATCTTGCGGTGATACTGCGGTGCAAGGCAATCGATCCATCTGCAGATGAGATCTTCAGTTGGTAAGAACGTTTTTGAACGCGCAAAATTTTCATCCAGTTCACATTGATCAGAAGATTTATGAAGTTCATGGATAACAGGTGATTGAGTGATGAAATGGTGAGAAAGAAGATTAGACAATTAAGTGGAAGAGAATGTCCACGATCCGGCAAAGAGTAACAGCCCGTCCTAAATCAACGAAGATCTTATGAGGATCAAAAAATTCCTCAGAACAAATGTTATGGAATTTCGTATATGTCTAAGAAAATTTCTCGAAATTTCAAGTTCCCTTTTGTAGGAAGTTGTGATGAAACATCACCGAAAACTGTGCAGAATGGGATAGGGAAAATATTGATGAACAACCACAAACAGATGCTCATAGCATCTGAATTTTGGGAGCTGGACATAAAGAAGGAGAATCATTTCTAAAGGAATTGTGATAAGAGATAAAGCAGATGTTTGCCGCGCGGTTGGCGTTGTCATTGGCCTCTGACCTCTGAGTACCAGATTCGGTTCTCATGTGGATTTCGTGATGGGGGATGATCTACGCTGGGCAGGTTTTCTCGAGGTTCTCTCATTTCCATGCACTTCTCCCACCAATCTTTCTCTTTGTCTGTCCTAATTTAAGTGAGATAGAACTGTGGGGCCACCCACAACCTGCTATCCTACAACACAACTGCCGGTGATCCCCATCAACGAAATGATCTCGCCTTACTGAAGAGACATAGCAACGACAATCACACGCCATCTCAGCATTAGGATTTCGTATATAATAAGCTGTCGTTTGCAGAGTTCAAGCTGTGAAATACACTGGACAGGATACGGTGATTGGGACGCAGCAGCTCAGCATAGAAAAGGACATTTTCATTGCAGCAAGTGTTTGAAGCTAAAACAATTCGCGAGTTTGCGAACATCCTTAGCAGAAAGACTTATTTTCGCTTATTTAAGAATTTTATTTTATTTATTGTGGTTCATCACACATAAACACACAACTTAAATTTAGGTTTCAAACGGGACACTTTAAAGCAGACAACAACACTAGTCTAAGATAATTTCTTTTCAGCGAACATTTTAATGTTTTTATTGTAATTGTAGTAACTGAGTCCATAATCGATGCCAGAAATTCCTATCATGTATCGACTTTTTTTTAGCTAAGCTATAATTTTTAGAAGATACACTTATTAGGAAGAGCAGAAGAACTTTCACAACAAAAAAAAAAAAAACAAAAAAAAGAAATGATTTAATGACTGCAAAAGGGTTAAAGTGAAGCTCTAATATTTGTACGATTTCTGATTGATCATGTTTCTCAGATTTACATTAAAAATATATATGTAAAAAAATTGTATTCTAACAAAAGTATTTAAAGCTATGAATATCGTTATTAATCTTACCAAAATCCATATTCAAAAGGAAAACGAATTTTTTTTACCGGTTTCAGCAAATTATCTACAAATTACTTGAGTTTTTTCAGATCACAAATTTTAAATTCACAGAACTTGTACAATCTTTAAATGGCAGTTCTATACTGATTTCTCTTAAGCCAAGAGGTTCAAACAATTCGCCATAAAAATCATTTGCACCGTTTTCTGGGACTGGAATGGAATTTTGTTAGTGAAATTCATACTACAAACAACCACAATCAACACAGTTGTGTACAGAGAGACATTGAGTACTCTTCTTAGAGAAGGGTACAGAAAAGACGCCTCCTACTCAGTGAAGAAATCATACTTTGAATGATATTTCGCGCACGCACATTGCACAGATAAACTGCTTGGCTCGTTTCATTGGGAAATGCTAGATCACTCTTCCACAGCCCATACACAAAGCGACTATCACGTTTGAAGAAATTTCTAGCTAGTCAAAGATTGAAGGACGAATGATGAGACCAAGATGGCGTTGAGAACTGGCTTAAGGAGCACATGGCAAAGCTTCGATGAAAAAGATACAGAAAAATCAATGCCACAAATGCCTCAATGCAGGTATGATTACATTGAAAAATAATGAAGATATGTAGATTTTATAAAAATTGATAAAAACGTTTTCTCTTGAGTTACAAGTTTGTTTTTTGTTTGATTTTTCAAAACCAAACTACTTATTTCAAGATTTGACTTGTGTTTAAGTTACTTTATTGTTTCTTGAATGTGAAAGATTTAATATTTTTTATTACATAATTTCTGTAACTTTTATTGAATTCGAATTTTTATAATAAAAATTTATGATAAAAATAAATTTTATAATAAAAATTTTGTTTATTTATGAGGTTAGTATTTCTTTTCAGCAAGAAGCAAAATCAAGAATAGAGGAATATTTCACTGGGGAAAAATATAAAAAATAAGACCTTAATTTTATTACTGAATAATAGATTTATTAATAATGTGTTCAGATCTTACCTAAATAAGGTTTAAAATTGAAAATATCTGTTAAACTATGATTGGTTGCATAATCATAGGAATAAGAGTATGTTTGTACACCAGCACCAGCCATCAGTTGAACCGTCTGATAATGACATGTTTTAAATAATCCATCGGAGAATATCTAGAAATATAATAAAGAAATATATCTTACAATCAGGACCCCACGTAAAATTCAGGGCCCAGATACCAAATGCAGTAACGGACCCTCTCTCACTTTATATTTAAAATCAGATTTTTAGCCAAAAATAAAGCGAAAACACTATACATTTCAAATTTCTCTCTTTTAAACATGCCACACACAGTTCTTAGCACTATTTTCAGAGTAAATTAATTTAACACCAAAATGTACTTTTTTCCGGCTCTAAGCAAAAGTTTATAAAAAAAGTTTGGAAAAAATTCTCTCTAAGCAAACATTGTAATGCAGAATAGCGCTATGCATATGGTTAAAGTAGAAAAGAAGTTTACATAAAATTTTGATTAATTATAAAAAATAGTCTAGAAGTGTTAGGCAAATTCATATATTATTTTTTTCGGTTATTATCTCAGCCGCGGTCCCCTTGACGGCCGGACCCCGGTGCTGAGGGACAATTGACCCACCCTTGTGGGGGCCTTGCTAACAATGAAATGCCATCTCAGTTATCATCATACATATGAATAGGCCTAAATGGAATACATTGAAGATTCACGTCAGGTTTGCTAAAAGTAAATCACTAACCTACAAGCAATTGAAAAGCCAAGCATTCTTCTCTTGGCTTATCTCATCCTGTTTTTCATAAAATCAGCGAAAAAATAATTTAACAATAAGTATGACATCTGTCCTCATTTAGCTTTGGTAAATTTGAGGAAAAAAACTCATTGTTTTCAATCTTTCAAGTGCTGTTCTTTTTTTCATTTTAATTTATTCTAGAAAACACAATCACATAAAAAAAAAGTTCCCTTTTTTATTATGCTTTTGTCCATCTCTTGTTATTTTCAATATCTGTGATTACTACATCAACTTATATAATTGGCTAAGTTCGTCTGTCTGTCTGTAACTCGATATAATTAAGCTATTAAGATAGATCCAACGGTCCTCAATGGTACCATTGAATCAAAAGTACTCAAATTGGATGAAAATATTAGTTCATTGTGTCATTCCATTTTGTTTCCATGAAATTTTATTCTTGAGAACTGACCTCGACAACTGAAATCGACAACTGAAATTCTAACAAAACATAGGTTCAAAACCAAATAATTTTGTTACCACTGCACCGATTTTAATGAAATTTGGCATACTTACTCAGTTGTTTACGCTGATTTCGAAACTCAAAACCATTTTTGCCGTAGAAGCTTCGTTCATAAGTTAGCACAGTATTTAGATTACATTTACTTTATATTTTGATAGTTGATAATAAAATGATTTTTCAGATTTTTTTATGCCTGTCGTCCGACAGGCTTTGCTGCTAGTTGCAAATAAATTGTACGCGGTTTGGCTTTTACGTTTTATTTTCATTTTAAATCGATGCTTCTTACGATACTAAGTTTATGAAAATTAATACAATGTTAAAATTAATACAATGTAAAATTTCATTACGTACATTTTTCCTTTTAATGTAATAAATTTCGTTAAAACAGGTCTAAACTGCTGTTTAGTTACTGTCAGTAACTGGTGAATGAAATTCTTCTTCCCCAAAACCTAAACAGATCTCTTTAATTTTTGTCAGTTAAATTTAGATCAACGAACGTCAGATTACACAAGATATCAACATTCAAAACCAACTATATCAAGGAAAAATCCCAGAAAAACAAATTCAGTGAAAAGTAACGACGATTTAATAGATTGTTAAATTCACTTAAACGATTTTGTAACCAGAAAGATGAAAAAAGAATCAGTTCGGACATTGAAGCATGCTTCCGGAATCGTTGAAAAATTTTGAAGTAAATTTGGTTTAATGATGAATGTATTAACGTGCAACTGTAATAAATATAAAGCGACCGTTTGCACAAAAACATTAGAAACAGATTTAAGAGAAAATATAAAAATAAAACAAGTTACAAGTTTCGAAAACCTGTGGTGGTTTATAATCTGATGATGAAAACCGCTAAAGGTTTTCGAAACTTGTAACTTGTTTTTTTTTTTTTTTTTTTTTTCTCTTAAATCTGTTTCTAATGTTTTTGTGCAAACGGTCGCTTCATATAAATTTTGTTTCGTTTCTTATGTAACAAAATCCCAACATCAAAAATAATAAATTGTTATATAAGAGTATTTAAAGTGCCAGTATATTAAATATTGCCGCGCTGGTGTGGTCGAGCGGTCTCAGGCGTCGGTCTGTCGTGAGATCAATGTGCCAGCGCCCGGGTTCAAATCCCGGTAGCGAGCATGGATGTTTCAAAAATTTCCTTTCCTGTGTTGTAGCCTCTTCTTCACTTTCTCTTCGGTCTGACGTCATTCCTTAATGGCGTCCTGGGGAAGGCCACGGGAAACCACCCCAGTATCTTTCCCTTGTAATTCTAGGGAGTCTGCTAGGGGTTCGCCGTCTTGGGAACACTAGCGCTCCCTGGAGCACGGATGCTTCGGCAACGAAGCTCGCACTTCGGTGCGAACCGACCACACACACACACATATTAAATATTATATATGCCTACTACATTGGCACTGGTCAAGAAAAAGGTATGTAAAACTAATTACCTACATAATATACGACGTTTCGGAACTTCTTTACAGGTTCCCTTTTCCAGTTTGGGTCCCCCTTATATTTAAAGTCTTTCTTTTGGATGGAACATGGCGGCTGTGTGATTTTCCGTAACGGTTGGAAATAGTCTTTGTTGTGATGTGTTTGCTGAGATGTGTTTGTTGATAAATCTTGGTTGTGAATGGTCACTGTTGGAAGTAGTCATGGCTGGAAATAGTCTTTTGTTGTGATGTGTTTGTTGAGAAAACTTGGTTGTGATGCGTGGACAATGCGTTGTAATGAGTTAAAACAGGTCTAAAATATTAAACCTGTTTAATGAGTAAACAGAAATAAAGCATATGGCACCGCCTCTCACTGTATAACAACAGGCCATTCCCTTGACACTCAAAATATTTAAATATTTGGACAAAGAAAAATTAGATATTTAAGAGAATTTTATGAATCGGGGATGATTCGTCTACTAAAAAGCTACAACCAAGATTTGTCAACTAAAAATGAATACGGCATCTAATGAACTCATTACAACGCATTGTCCACGCATCACAACCAAGTTTTCTCAACAAACACATCACAACAAAAGACTATTTCCAGCCATGACTACTTCCAACAGTGACCATTCACAACCAAGATTTATCAACAAACACATCTCAGCAAACACATCACAACAAAGACTATTTCTAACCGTTACGGAAAATCACACAGCCGCCATGTTCCATCCAAAAGAAAGACTTTAAATATAAGGGGGATCCAAACTGAAAAAGAGAACCTGTAAAGAAGTTCCGAAACGTCGTATATTGTGTAGGTAATTAGTTTTACATACCTTTTTCTTGACCAATGCCAATGTAGTAAGCATATATAATAAATAATAATAATAATAATAAATTGTTGTTTGAAATTTTTCCGTTCTAGAGCTGTCAAAGAAGGTGCTACTAAAATGCAAGGGTAGCAGTGACATTCATAATGATACTCATAAATATTCATGATAATGAATATCAGTCCCATAATTGTTCATAACAAACCATAGATGAACAGCATAAACTTCAAGTAAAAACTACTTCAATTCGGAGTTTTCGCTTTCGGATTTACGGATATTTCGGATTGTCACATTTCCCTTAGTTGCGACCTGTGCTTCGGAGTTGTGACTTGACATGAAGATATCAAATTAACTGGTGTTCAAGAAATGCATCATTCCTTACATTTTTAATTTTTGTTATTTAAACAGAAGAACTTGGAATATTTGGTTAAAAAAAAAAAAGTATTGCATCCGTAATGATTGAGAATCTTATGGCATGATGAAATGGTAAGAGTTATTGCATCATCTGCTTTTTTTTCAGCAACTGAAGCCACCATGCAAGAGTTGTAGTCGTACTGTACATGCGTCATACTGTACAAGTTATATGCAACTGACGTCGAAGAAAGCAGAACAAAACGCATTGTTATTGTTTTAAGGGAAGAAGGATTTTCAATGCATTTATATTGTTAATCGTGTATCTTGTAATCAATCGACATTCAGTAGATTTCTTTCCAAAGTTATTAATACGGGATCTGCTGTTGGTAAAAAGGAACTAGTCTCAAACCAGTCTCAATGGCAAAACAGGACAGTGGTTTGAAGCGCTTGTGCCTTAAAAATCGTGAAGCTTCTTCTGCTGAGCTGCAACGTGAATGGGAGAAGATACTGGAGTGATAGCAAGTGCCTGAAGACGCCATTCAAACAAGGACTTATAGCCCAAAGAAGAAAGCCCTCTCATATCAAAAAATGAATAAGGCAACGATTTGAATGATGCAAAGTTCGTATCGAATGGAAACCAGGTCAGTGAAGTCCATTACTTTCTTTGATGAGAATAACTTCAACCTGCAAGATGCTGTTGGTACGCATACTATTCACCGAAGACATGGCCAAGAATACAACTCAGAGTGTATGAGTCTACAGTGAAATTCCGTCTCAGCCAAACATTTTGGGGTGCATTTCGTATTGTGGAGTAGGTTGACCGCATTTTATTAAGGTTCCTTAAATACCAAGTGTTACGGGGCAGTATTGGAAAACTGCTTGCCAACATTTCAAGCTGGCAAGTAATTGCATCTTCCAGGACAACTCTTGCTCATTTCATCGAGAAAAAAGTGTAAGTAGGCACTCTACATATAGCTTTCTCTTTACAGTAGAGTAATGCTCTTAAATTTAATACAGTTGAAAAAATGATTAACAAAAAGATCTACTACAACTCTTAACTGGCCAGGGAACCAGCTAATCCGAATGAAAACTGTTGGCATCATGTAGAAGCTGCAATTGAGAAAAAGAAACCAAAGACCCTCAGAAAACTTCAGGGAATTGTAATTCGTGTTTGGAACCATGAATTACAGCTTGACTACATACAGAACTTGATTTTACCAATCTCTCAACGATATGCAGCCATCGTTAAGGCCAGAGGTGGTTCAACAAAATATTAGAGTTTGCATCTGATACTTTTTTTTAGGTTTAGAATTGTGATTTTACTAAATAATACCGTTTCTTTGAATACCAGTGTACTAACAACGTTGTTTATAAACGCGGTTCATTTTGCATCTTTGTGTTAATGTGTTGTCAATACTATCGATGTATATAATGGGTTGCAATGCACCATTATATTCGTGAAAAAAAGTGAGAAAAAAAGGCGATGCTTCGACTTCCGAGCATTTTCGAATTCAATCTGGAAACAAGTGACGTAAATCACTTGTCGTAACATGTTTTGCAAGTTTCTTTAATTTCTTTCCTTCAACTTTTACATGCTTTGTTGATTATTTGGGGTATCCTTCAATCGTATATTGCTACAGGTAAAATACTTATAGTTCGCTTAAGCTACTTCATACTGACTCATTGATTAATCATTATTTTCATAGAAATTTCCAAATAAGATAAAATATATATAAATTTTTTAAACAAAAAAGGTAAAACGATTTGAATCTATTACAAACAAATCCAAAAATAGAAATAATTTACCTTAGCTAAAGCATTTTGAACTTGAGCCTCACTGTTATAATCTACATCTTTGAAATACATTTTCCTTATAAATTTAGCTGCATCTTCTTCATAAGATTCCACATCAATCACAGGTTTTATGAGTTCCAGAACTTCATCTTTATTAAATGATGTTTTCGAGGGATTTTTAGCAGCTATCACTTAGATATAGAGAACAACAAAGTATTAAAAATATAAAAATATTAAAAACATTTAAACAGATAATAATTTCATTAGCAATATTATTTATACCTATTTTACTGTTTTCATTATATAACTTAATTTTCAGTACATCACATCTTTATATACCCATACAATAAAATAATGACAGGTTTCCATTTCAAATGTGATAGTGAGGAGCTATTATGTATTTTGATTTGCAGAATATGAAAGATTTTTTTTTTCAATTTTTATCTTTCACATTAATATCTATTTTCTTCCTCTCGTCTTTTTTTCCCTTTACTTTTCGTTTAAATTTAAAATTTTTAATTAAGTTATCAAATAGTAATACAACTTTCTCTTTTCTATCAATAAACCCCTGAGATGATTGAAAAACCGAAATTGACAAAAAAGTGAAAAATCTATCGACGGGAAGTAATGATTAAAACTTTCCAAGGATTTTGAATCATTATTAAGAGTGTTACAAAATTGTGAATAATTAGAAATTGTTCTATCCAGATCAGAGATATAAATGGTTGTATAACCTTTGCTAGTTCTTAATCATTTGCAGGAATAAGGTTGGGAATTGGAACTATCCTAACTGAACTGTTTCTTCTTACTCTTATTCATCGTCGTAAACGTCTTCATTGATCCAACTCGGTAGCTCTGGTTTCTGAAATCGCGTTCATTTCAGGATTTAACAATGAGAGCAAGCGAAGGAAGAATGAGACTCAGAAGATGTTCAGACAGCATTTGAAGTTTAGTTGGTTTTAATGAGTTTAAATACTTCTATTTGAAAATCAAGTGAAATCAAGTAACATTGCTTCTTACTTGCTACATTCAAAGCTCCTTCTTCAGATGTTATTCCTGTCATAAAAGGCACTTGTTGAACTTTCCCTGCATTCAGAAGGTTTTCAGGTGTATCAGGAAGAAAATGGTGGTCAACCGATGGAGCAAAAGCTGGTCGTAAAAACGAATGTTCCTATTCAGAAAGAGAAAAGAGATACGTTAGATCAAGAATAAGGATATACCGTAACAACCAAACTTAAACAAATCTAGTTTTTAAGAGATTTAACTTGAAACTCTTTCGCGGGCGGCGGATGTGAACACTTTGAAGGCAAGAGGCTGTAGCGCCGTTATGATAGTGGCAAAAAAAAACACCTGGCAGAATATGATATGATATGAATTTTTGAAGTTATTATTTTTTTTTAGGTACCATGCCCCTTATTTTACGTATTTTCTTGAATACCTCATCTCATAATACATCAAATGAAACCAAATGCATTTTCCCCATGTATTTTGTTTATGGTAAATCCAAAAATTCGAAAGAAAAAATGCATGTAAGCATTTAAGAAAAAATTTAAATGGCCGTGTGGGATCACATTTAACAAATTGAGATTTTAACCTAAGTCTGAAAAAGGTCTAAAGTAACTAAAAAAATAATCAAGATGGTGTTTTGCTACTGACCTTGGAAAAACAAAATCGCAAAGTAGTTGTATTTTTACATCACGCTAGAAAAAAAGGACTTCAATACAGAAAAAAATTCCTAAATTCACTAAATCTATTTAAAGTACTTCACAAAGTGTTCTACTGTTGGAATTCAATTTTAACCTTTGAATCTTTCCCAGCATTTGCAATTGTTGTTAAATACTGTCATGGTACTTGTATTGCCATCCACTTTGTCCTTGAAGATCTGGAGCTAGTAATGTGCACAGTATATGAATAAATGGAATGTAACACCTGTCATTTCGTGAGGGCCACACCAGCATATTTGTTGATTCTCAGGACAGGCGATATATAATCAGCTTATCCTGGCTTACGGGCAAAAATCTGGTGACTACGTGTTCCGGGTACAGTTTTTGCAGAATTCATTCGCTGCTGCATTGCTGCTGCATTATTTGAATTAAAAAAATGAATGCCTTGGATATTTTCTTTAGCCCAGGTAAACAGATCATGTGGTGTCAAAATATGTTTAGTTTCAGTAGCTTGCAAGCTTGCCCGAGCAACTAACCTCTTCACAGTTCCATCAATTCCGTCGCAAGAGCTCTTTCCATGTGACGTTGCAAAAAATTCCATTCGGCCTGAACATTGAAATCAACTTTATGCGAGCACAAGTTGACAATATTTTTGCAGTTTTTATATTGTGAAATTGCACCATCACTAAAATAATGCACGTAAGTCAATGAAGGTAGCAATTCAATTAAGTAATGAATGACCATTGAGATGAAAGCTTGAACTGTGGGGGCTGTATGATCTCTAGAATCACTAATAATGCATATGCTACGACAACCCAATTCTGTACCAGTTTCGGTGATTTTTCTATGATACACTATAAATGGATGGAGTATCCCAGTGATATTCTTGAACTGCATCTTGGCATAAAAATGAATAATTTTCTGCAAAATCACAATAACTTATCAGATGAAATGATTTCTTTTAGTTGTTTCAAATAAGCAGCTTGTGATTTCGCTGTATAGTGCTGCACAATCGAATCATAAATTGCATTGCATAGAGTATCCATTATGGAGACTTATGGATGACAATCCAGACCTTAAAAGCATGAGTTATTTTTCTTCTTCCTCGAATTCATCACAACAATTCAATCCAACAGTCTGAAGTGACTGAGTAAGTCCTGCTGTTTCATTCAGTGTTTAAAAGAATTCCACATGAACACTAAGCAACTGCTTCTGCCATGGTGCTGGCTGAAGAATGATCAGACCTTTGAAAAAAACGTTGATGTGGGGAAAATCCCAATCCCTTGAAACGGAAAGTGAAATTTTGGTAAAAAAAATCAACCCTCTAAAACAAAAAGTGAAAGTAGACGTTCGCAAACAGAAAATAAGTCATTCCCGCCCTTTCCACAATCAAAACCAAAAATACGGAAACTATTTCAAAAGAAAGCTAGAAAAAAAAATGGGTGCTTTAGATATTTTGTCATGAATAACTATGTATTACTTAATAATTTTGAAATTTATAGAACACGCTGCATAATAACAGTAGTTTAGTATTTTATTTTTTTATTGTCAGAAAAAATTAATTTTTGTTGAAAATATTTTAAGTAACACCTAAGTAAAGCACTTACATTAAAGGAAATGAAATTAATTAAAAAGCTTCTATTTTTTCAATAACATTTTGGATTATTATGGTGCCTAGCATCGACGATTGAAACGGATGAATTTTCTGTTTGAATCGCCTTATTTTCAAACAATTCAGTTTGAATCAGTTTGAAAATATAGGTTTTACCTGGTGAGAGTTACTGCTAATAGAGCTATGACTAAATTAAAGGGTAACTTGAATTTAATAAATAAAAAATGCACTGACAACGTAATAATTGTTGGATATTTCTTTACGTGATTCGGTAAGAATACCAACTTTGCGATTTTTTTTCAAGCTCAGGAGCAAAACACCATCTTGATTATTTTTTTTTCAGTTACTTTAGACCTTTTTCAGACTTGAGTTAAAATCTCAAATTTTTTAAATGTGATCCCACGTGACCATTCAATTTTTTTCCTAAATGCTTACATGCTTTCTATTACTACAAAACTGTTAGTCCTAGACTAATTTCGTTCGAATTTTTGGATTCAGCATAAAATACATGGTGAAAACAAATTTGGTTCCATTCGATTGATTAGGAGATGAGGTATTCAAAAAATACGTAAAAAAAGGGGCGCATCAACTAAAAAAATAATAACTTCAAAAATTCATATCGTTTCTGCCAGGTGTTTTTTTTTTTTTTGCACCCATCATAACGGCGCTACAGCCGTTGCCTTCAGAGTGTTCACATCCGCCGCCCGCGAAAGAGTTTCAAGTTAAATCTCCGAAAAACTAGCAAAAAAAGCCGAAGTTTCCATCACTTTTATTCCTTGTATGTATTTATAAATCGTTGTCATCAAAAAAATAAATAAATAAATAAATAAATAAATAAAATAAAAATAAAATTAACCTTAATTCCACAGGGGAGATTTCATTCACAATGAAAAACTTCTTAGTTAATATTTAACCTTAAAATTTTCATCGGATTTCATCGAATGTGTCTTTGACAGGAATAAAAAAGATGCAATTACGATGCAATCATTATTATCGATGAATACAAATAAACTTACATGTAAAATTTTAAAATCTACTTTGACAAAGAAAAATATAAATTAGTCATAGATGAGATACTGTATATAAAGAATATTTGACTTACGAAGAAATCTGCATTCTTTGTTATATCTTCAGCCGATTTTTCCTTAAGACAAGCAACGAAGGATAAACTGTCCTCGGAAGAACAACCAATCCTCTCCCCTAATTTCTTATTCCAATATTTGGGTCGTTCTTGGAATCCCCAACTACAAAGTGGAGAGCCACTCATTGCAATGGCAGCATGGAAGAGACCTGGAAGTAAGGCATATCGAAATAATACTATTTTTAACCTTTCGTTTTGGTTGGAACCGTTATTTGGACCTTTTGGAATAATTATTTTATTTATAACTCCTTTCGCCATCCAGAAAAAAAGGAGTAACATTTTTTTGGGTATAACGGTGCGGACAATCATAACTCCATCCCATACGAATAACCTATGGTTGTTCAAATATTCTGTAATTAAAATAGATAATGTTTTAAAATCTGCTTGAACCTGGTTTTGTTTGGTTCGTGTAAGGTCAATTGGAATTAATTAGATATGCTTTTATATTAATTTATTAAAAGGGTTATTCCACAAGCTAATTCTGATTCTAAAGATATGTAGGAAATTATTTAGCGAGACAATTTTGCTAATGAATAAAATAAAAATTACCTTAACTTTCATTCTAATCCATTAAAACTTTAATTTCTATTTCGCAATCAGAAGAAAGAAAAACATTATTAAATGGTTAACAGTACATTGAACAGAAATGGGAAACTGTAAAAGGATGCACAAGATATTTCAGTCAATTCGGTCAATTTTGCGTAAGGTAGCAATAATGTAATGACCTCTCAATGCACCCACTAATCACAAAGATTCTCGAACAGAGAACTGTCAGCATTTATGCAGTCGTATGTGACACTACGGCTGACCTTTTCGCCTATCTCTCTTGAAATGGATGAACTTTTATTTCACGTTGCGGAGAAAAACCATATTCCTCTTCGTCTTGCTGCAGCGATGTTACCCTTCAACTCATAAATAAACTTATTGACAGACATACGTTGCTTAACGTCAACCGGAACGCAGCACCTTTCCTGCTGCTATTCTAAATTATCACACAGTCACTAACGTGTGTTCAATGTCACGAGGGTGCTCAATGCTCTTACTGAATTCAGGTGCATATCCATTCCGGTGCCCCCTTGTGTTAGGATACTGCTATTCTTGTGAAAATCTGTAAACTCTCAAAAAATGGCTCCCAGAAAAAAGTATCAGGTTGACCGGGACCAACTGATACACCTTGTATTATGTAAAACTAAATATTATGAAAATATCGAAACATTATTACATACAATAATGCGCTCATTAATACATCTTACATTTAATGTAATTCTGGGCAATAACTCGTAATCAATGAGTTTCCGATTCTATGTTTATTGGATATTTTTTTACTGTTTTGTCTTTGTAGAACCTGTCAGCTAGACTAACCCCTCATGAAAGCTCAGATCGCGAAACCAGATTAGGGATTGCATTCTCGCTTTTTCTTTCTTCAGTTTCCTTTGTCTGAAGGATTCGCAGGCCAGGAATTGGAGCTTTTCTTTTATTTTGATTTTTTGGTTGTGCTTTTATTTTGTGGGATACCAATCTATGGTATCTATAAACCAAATATTATGAAAATATCGAAACAACTACTGTATTATGAAATAAGTAAGAAGCAAGCATATAAATAAATTACTTGTATTGAAATTGTTAATCCATTTAATAAATGAAAATCAGAATGAAAAAATTAGGAAGGATATAGACCAAAGATATATAAATTAAAAAATATTTTCTAATCTATTAATTTATTTGGTAGACTACCATTAGTAGGGAGAAACAAGTAAAATAGTTCAGAAAACATTTTTTATTTTATTTCTTTTCTTTTCTATTCTCTTGAGTTTTCAGATTTATTTTGTTTTCTTTTCTTTCTATTACATAAAGAATACATTCCCATAAAGGGTATATGCCAAATAGATAAAGCTTTGAAATGAGAATATAATAAAAAAGCAATATAACTGTCCCTCCCATGGTCTAGTGCTATAGACACTGGATCGCAGGCTGGACGAGCTGGGTTCAATCCCCGGCAGAGATTGAGGATTTCAGTCCTACGATTCAGACAGCACTCTGTAAAATCTGTTTTTTTTTTTCCCCAAGAATAATGGCGGTCGGGCATTGGCCTGACCACTCAACCTCCTCTTGAACTGATGGTCATTGAAATGTCGAAGGTTATACCTTTGCACCTCATGAACCACGAAAACTCCAATAAACCAATTTACATATCCAAACCAAATAATTGCAAGTGACGATAATGGTATAGTAAATGATACTACAACTGATTTTTGCAGAGAATACACAGAAGCAACTGTTACGAAAGTATTATTATATAATATTTTTATCAATCATAAATTTTAATAGTGTGATATTGAAGTGTGTTCATTTCGAGGTCTTGATAAAACTGTAATACATTATCTCTAAATGTCAGTTCGTCTTACCTTTAGATAAAGATGATAACATATGGTAGGTAACACTGGCACCTCCTGCACTGTTACCAAATATTGTGATGCGATTAGGATCACCACCAAAATGATGAATGTTTTTGTTTACCCACCTGAGAGCTTCCAATTGATCAAGAAGACCGTAGTTACCAGGAGAAGAAGAATCACCTGTACTTAAGAAACCTGAGAGAAAGAAAAAAAGCTTGAAAATGTGAAGAGAGTCAATCCTAAATGAATTGTTAATAAATTAGGAATTCATTTTTTTATAGGAAACATTGTGAGAGAAACTACATTTTACAAAATCAGATTAATTTTTTATTGCTCCAAACAAAACAAAAAAATTTGTTGCTTTTTTTGGAACAAAATAGTTTATAAAATAAATATAAAATAATAGTTTAAATTTTGTTAGATATTTAATAAGAAATAGTGCCAGACTGAAGTAGTAAACTTTTGAGTAATAAAAGCTGTTATTTTTCAAAAACAAAAAATCCTGTCGTTGACAGTGGATTAAGTATAGATTCACATTTCATATCGTAATTACAAATTCAATTCAGTTTTATTTCCCTATTTAGTTTTTCTACTCGGAGTTAGAAAAATAAATAATAGAATGTTTACTTATTATAATTTGGATGCGATGTCAGTTACGCATTCATTTACGGACAGAATCAATAAACACCGATAAGAAACTACAGTAAAACCCCGTTATTACGCTCCCGCTTATAGCACTATCCCGTTCTTTACGCTCCTTTCATACGGTCCCTGGAATTTTCTATGTAACTCTGTGTACTTTTACCCTCTTATAACGCTTCAAATCCCGCTTGTAGCGCTTTTTTTATATCGGAAATTTTGTAACGGAAAGAAATGTAACACTGTAAAGATTCTTTTTTTTTCCCTCTGGTAGGAGGGAATCTTTGAACTCTGTGAAGTTGCGGGTCTGTTGCAAACGAAGGGTGGTTGCAAACGTAAAAAAGTAAACTGTGGAAAATATTAAGATGCCGAGGAAATTTTAATTAAATGGATTCATCAGTCCCGTGATGCATCAGTGCCATTAAGTGTCCCAATCATTCAAGAAAAGGCGCGTGAAATAGCAGGCAATGCACTAAATCTGCTCCGAAAATATATTAGTGTTGCTCCTAGTGGTGTATCAATTGATGTTAATAGTTACTTGAACCGCATTGAAAATGTCATAATTCATAACAGTAGCACACACACACGGCAAACCACAATCAAAGATTTTTTTTCATAGGAAATAAGCTCACATTTGCACTATATCTATTGCAGCATCAAGTATCTTTCCTGTAAAATGGTGTCTAAATGTTTCCCCATCTCATAAATCATTTCCCTCTATAGCGCTATCCCGCTTATTACGCTTGTATTTCGTGGTCCCTTGACGAGCGTAATAACGGGGTTTTACTGTATATTAAATAAGAAATATCCATATCAATTTCTATATATAAGCTGCCACATAGTTTGGAGTAATAAAAAGGATACTTTAACTGATACTTCTAAAGAAGATACAAAGATCTGAAAATTATTATTGATAATTATGTTTTGCAGTCGCTTTAAATCTTTGAAGCACTTCCATAAATTTAAAAAAATTATTTTTATTGCTGAAAATTGAAAATTGAAAAGACAAATAATTTATTTTAATAGATCTGCAAAATGACAATATTTTAACGAAACATTTTTCTAGAAGTTTCTGATATCTTTCTTATTTATAAAAGCTATTATATAATTAAAATAAATAAATAAATAAATAAATAAATAAATAACATTTCTTATGGTTAATATTTATGATTCTCCTAAACTTTAAATCTCTCAAGAGTTTTGGAGTATGTTTTTAAAGTATATAAATTTCGGATTCTGGAGAAAATGAAAAAATCTTGAATACTACATTTTCCACAGTATTTAATTTTCCAATAAGAATATTATATCTGAACAGCATTTCTGTTTATATCATTTGACTTAGTTTTAGGACTAAAAGTTGCCCGTGTTTCCGTATTGTTGTCTTTAATTTTATTCTTTCTATTTCACATTTCAGGCATCTGAACACGACATGTGCTACACAGTTCATAAGTCTTTACAACTACGAATGCACGTAGGATTATTTTTTATTTGAAACGATTAAGGTGATAAGCAAAGGACCAATACTCCGTCCAATACTCCGGAACTGTATTAATCTTAAATTTATTTATTATTAGTGATTTTTTATCGAGCTGCAACATTAGGGAATGTAGACTTCGTCCAAAGGACATTTGATGATGTGTTATTTCTTCGCTCCATTTGGTTTTAACGTATTTGTAAAATACGATGTAAAATACAGGAACATCTAACCTTTCACAAACTTCTGAATCTGTTGCTACTTTAGCAAGAAAGTCTGTTCTTTCGTTTATGATTGTTCTGATGTGGGCTTTGGTCCCATTTAAGATTCACTCTTCGTTTGCAATTATTAATTTCATGTTTTCCTGAATTTTTAACACAGTCTTATTTATTCACTTTAACACTGAATTGTTGACTGTGAGTAAGATGTAATTGTAAAAACCTTTTCCTTGTATTTTACTTTCTAATATCCATTTCGTCGTTTGAAAAATTGGCCATTACTTCTGAATGATAAACCGTGCAGCAGTCTGATAGCATATAACTCTATGGTATATTTCTCTTGACAATTGTCAGCCACAAAAGCTACTCCAACCATGTTCAGCGACTGTATTTTGCTTCCTCAATATAACTGATAACTATATCTGAGCTATTTTCTACCTAATTCATGTTAATACCATGCCAAGACTTTAAGCAGAGTGCTGTAATTTTCCTATTGCTTGCCAGTTTTTATTTTAGAATCCCCAATACTTTGGTTAACACTTACTTTGGCTAAACACTTTTCTTTGCATTTCTGATATATCATATTTCTTCTATCTTTAAATTAGTAGGAGAATTCTAGATAAAATATCATAGGTTCGTTAACTTCTATACAGCCTTTCTCCTCAGACTTTCCAATTATTTTGAAGGTTTCGAAAGATGCAAAAATTCGACTCATGGATTCCACGTTATTAACTTCATGTTATTCATGGATTCATGTTGTTAAAGAAAAACAAGACTGATCAAGCAATTTGCTGTTCACTTCCGTCCAGTCAATTCAATGAGAAAAATTAGACAATCAAAACCGAATTTCTTTTTCATTAATTAGAGGATCTGAAGCAATTTGACAACTAAGACTCCAATCAGTTTTTCTTCAACACAATAGCGCTCCGTCTCATTTTGGAAATTCATTAAAAACGTAATTGAAGAACTTTTCTGCAGCATTCCTTGCAAGTCTACAGCCTTGACCTTTGGCATTCTGATTATCATCTAATCTGCTGCATCCAGAATGAGATCGTAGAAGTTTCTTTCAACAGTTTCCTTCTGCTCAAACACTGACTCGATGATTTTATCAGAATGATGGGGAAAGGTTGAATAGAATAAATGACAGTACAGTATTGTCTGATTTGTTATTTTATGAAAAATTGTATCAAACTTTTTAAAGAACCCAATATAAAAACAGTTAGTTTGATCCCTTTCTAAAAGACCTAAAGTCAAACACTTTTTTTGGTGATGCTTTTGTTCAAGAATGAAATCGTGGATTCTCTATGATATAAGTCGACCACAGTAGATGTATACTATGCCTTATATGTTATTTCTTACTTTTGCAGCTATGTAGCTTAAGAGGGAACTGTATAATTACTATCTCATAGAACCCACAATATTTTAAACACTCAAAGTACACAGAGTCTACATATTTCTGATGACTGAGATTGATGTTCGAATCAATTGTTTTTAAAACGTCATTTAATATACATTGTAGAAGTTTTATTTATCCAGTGGCTCCTCTTTATAAATATAAAAATAAGCATCCAGTCTGTATTCAATAAATATTTCAATTTTAAGGTAGATTGAAGATCTTATCTAAATAGGTATCTTCTTTTTTTGAAAACTGAACGCAAATAAATAAAATTGAGCCTGAGGCCAAGAAATCTTATAAAGATACGTGAAAACCTTTTCTTTTGTCTTACCTAAGGCTCCCAAACGGTAATTCATCGTCACTAAAACAATCCCAGTATCCATGAGTCTTCCTGGACCAAATAAAAAGTTTCCACCTGATCCAACTGCAAACCCACCACCATGGATTAAAACCATGACTGCTTTCAACTCTGTCTTGGAAGGATCCTCAGGAACCTGGAAAAACATAAACTAATTGTTGAAAAATAAACTTTTTAAAAGCCTTTTTAAAGATTACTTTTTTTAAAATTACTAGCAATTTTAAAAACTTATTTACTTAAATTCAAATTAAAGTTACTACATTGTATTATGTTTTTATTTAAGTTCTGATTAATGTGCTATGTAATCAAGCATACGAATTTCATTCTTGGATATATTTTAATCAATTTCATGTATTTATTATTAGACAATAAATTAACAGGATAAGAAAGCAGACGAAAAAAATAACATAACAATTTTTGAATGGATTAAATTAAGACAGAGATGGATATGAATGGAGTTGGATTAAGAGTTTATCCAAGCTTTCTGATTCAGCGAAACTTGAATAATTTAATTCTTCAATGATGTTTTGTTGTTCAATTGTAGAAATGATTTAATAGAAAGTAATTGCCATAGTAATAACGCATGTGTAGTAGATGCAGTTTTGCATGGTTCCGGGATTAGAAAAACCTCGGAAATAATAGTTAAGCAGTCAACATCAGCGCTGACTGATTCCAAAATAGTTTTATTTAGTGCCAGATGTATTATTTCTACTGATAGCTACTGAAAAAAATACAAATATGAATTTCTGTTTATATTGTTATCTGGTGAATACCAATGAAATCTCTATCCACCGGACTAGATTACAGATGAATAACATAAAGAAAACAATACAACCGTCTATTAACTGCTAATTTAACGCTTCAACTCCATCAAAATTTCTACGTTTTATAAGGAAATTTAGGATATTATAATATAATATACGGAAATTTAGGATATTACTCTGTACTTTTTAAGTACGTTTCATTTACCGTACTCCTATTGAAGTTCCTAATATAGGAATAATCCTTGTAAATATCATCAGCTTTTCTTTAAAACGATATTTTAGTATTAGTTTATTATTAGATATAAGGCGAGAAATTGAATCGCTATATTTTTATATTTATTTTATTCAATCACTAATTCTTTTTGCTGCATTTAAATTTCCAATTTAAATTAAAAAATCATCAAGTGTTCTAAATATTAACGTAAAGTTTTTTATTAATAATGAAACTTTATGAAAATTTAACTTGTGCCGTAAATTAATATTATAAGAAAAAAAATCATAGTTTTTTTCTTAAAAAAATATACATTTCATTTTCAACTACCTCAAGTTGATCTTGGCCCAGAATTATTTAAATTTTAGAACCTTCGTTTGTAAACGACAGTTGAAAATGAACTCTGTGAAAGGGTTTGAAAGCTCCTGCAATATATATGTATTGTTTTAATTATATTTTTTAAAAACTATGTTTGTGTGCAGACTGAATTTTTTCCAAATAAAGTTTCATTATGAAATATGGAAAAGGAATATGGATTAGCATTTATCCTTATTTTTCTTTTAATTTTTCTAGGATTTACTGAAGTTACTTACATATAATTTTAAAATAGGCTTCTGCAAAACATAGACAAATTAAGTAGACAAATTAATTTTATCCCTTTGTAATTAAAGTCCATCAGAACTACTGTATGTATTTATTTTACTTGACTCACCTGTAATGTGTAGACATTCAAATATAAACAATCTTCTTGTCCGGCTGTTTCTTTTGTTAACATATCGCCTTGACAACATTGAGGACCATCATTGGATGCATCAATTACTGTATCTTTACTCCAAGGCTTTTTGGGCTCAGGAGGCTGAAAGGATAAGAAAAACCAATGGTAATCAGTACAGAACTTATTATCATCAAAGTATGTCAATCAATTGAGCAAAGCTTAACAAAAGAATGAATAGCATTAGGTCATCTACAATGTTCGATGAAGCTTTTAAAATTACAGCTTTTGTATACATAAAGTATAATTAGAGGAAAAAAAATAGAGAAAAATAATTTCTAACTTAAATATCTGAGAGTTTAAATAATACAAAATTATTAACTTTTATGCAATTAATTAATATTAAATAAAATAACTTAAGTTTAATTTTGAAAAAAAAATCAATTCTAATTGTATTTTGAGTGTTTTTTAAGCTTTTTTTTTTTAATTTGCTAACTAACCAAAATATTGCTATTTAAAATAAGACCCTTTTAATTGGACATGTTTTACAGAAAGAGAAGATGGCGTACTAATGAATCTTAATAAATTCTGATTAGCATTAAATTTCATATCCAGAAATATAAGGTTATACCGGCCTATAATTTATTCATATGTGCATATTATAATTTATTCATTTATAAAAATGCAGGAAGAAAAGACTAGGGCTTTTTATTATTTGATATCAATTGTAAGTAATGAAAATACAGAAAGCAATGGTAACTTAAACATACAGTGAAAACTCGATTAACCGTCACCATCGGGACCGGGACTGTGACGGTTAACCGAATAGACGGATAACAAAAATTTCGCAATAAACATGTACAGTAATGAAATTTCAATGCTGGTTTGGGACGAAAGGCAAACAGTAGATTAATACAAAGAAAAATCTATCGGTAACGAATAGATATCGTCAAACAATAATAATAATAACAATAGAAACATAAAACAGTACTAGATAATAAGGTTTATATGTTGAAGCTGTAATCAGTCATCTTCTTCTGTTTCTTCGAGGCTCGAGCTTTTTTCGCGGCAATGTCCCGTATTTTACGGAGAAGTAGATTTTGCGAACGATGACGGATAACAGAAAGTGACGGTTAAAAGAGTGACGGTTAATCGAGTTTTCACTGTATTTTATTTATAGTCTAAACAAGAATACTGAGTAAAGTTAAATTTTGAATGACGATAAGTAATTTGTGAAGTATTTTAAAAAAAAGCGCAGTTTGCACTGTTTCAAAAGGAGACATAATTTTAACTTTTTTTTTGACTATCGTATAAGCGTTATTCTTTTTTCAGTTTCATTTTGGGATGGATATGAATTTATCCAGTGCTTCACTTCAATTAGTTCAATATTCAGAAACACAATTGAACCTTTGAATCAATATACAATCCGTAAAGAACTTTATTGATTTCTTACAAATAGGATTTCTTTCCTTAGATGGGCACAAATATTAAGATGGGCACAAATATTATTTTTTTTAAAAAGGTTTTTTTTTTTTTTTTTTTTTTTTTTGAACACTGTGAAATAAATAATATTAAGTCATTATTAAGAAAATGGTATTAAGAAAATGATTAAGAAAAAGGTATTTGCCCTTTATGGAAGACACTTCTTCAATCAATTCTTTAATCTTAGTTAAATTGAAGATGAGTTTGATTAATTTGTTTATAGCGAGTAATGTTGACTTAATGCATTGCAATGCTGCGAATTTAAAAGCATGAATTCTCGTGTTTATCTAAACTCATAATAACTTCTGCTACGTAGAAGCTCAAGATATTTTACTATTCAAGATCTCCGCTGTAAAGATATTACTGTCTCAATTTCTTCTGAAATTCATGGAATACCTTAGAAAGACTATAGAGTGATGAAGGCAGAGGAATGTTGAAATTGTGATTCCATCAGCTAAAAATTATTGTTTGTGAAATAATTACTACTAAAATAGAAAGAGAGAAAAGTAAATTTAATCTTATAGTGTATTAATTTATAATTAACCTACGTAATCCTATAAATTTTTATATTTTTAAGAAATACTTATGAGTAAACTATAACAAAAAGGAGTGGATCAGGCAGAATAAATTTAATAGAACTTTTCCTTTTTTTCTTTGTTGTAATTGTCTTTAATGTATTAAGGAAATGAAAAAAGGAAGAAAAACTGATAAAATTACTAACCTGGAATCGTTTTGGAGGTTCAGCGTAGGGGATTCCTCTGAAAGCTAATATGGTTCTATTTCTTTCCGTCATCATAATTGAGCCTCTAATTCTCCCTCCATTTACTTGGACTTCGGGTGTCGTGGCGTAACTTTGGCCGAAGCAGAACAGCACAAGGACGGCGAAACAGAGACATCCTTCCCCGACCATGGCTGAAGGCAAAAGACTGCTTCTGTTCGTTGAAGGTCGTTTATAATTGAAAAGGGACAAATTAAAAAGCAGAAAAGGGAACTTCTAGTCAGTTATTTTTTTATGGGGGGGGGGGGCGTTTTTTTTCTTCTCTTTAATAATATAGTAAAAACTGAAATCGTGTTTTATCTAATTGGTAACAGCAAATAAAAATTCCAGTAGCATATTCTAGAATGCTAAGAATGGAGCCGTTGAAGCAGAAAAATCGATAAATGTTAATATCATCCTCATCTGCTTTTTTCCTAATTTCTGAAATTTTTGAAATTGAAATACTACAGAACTAAGCTTTAAGAATTAATAGTATTCGAAATCCGTTTTGTAGATTTCTATTACTATTAATTCATCTGTGATAGTTTAACAAGTTATTCCAGTGTCCAAACGTTTTTGATTTTGAGCTGAGAAAGAAGATTAATCCGGATCTGGATGCATCACAGACCAGAAAAGACAGTGTCGGATACTTTATCTCTGGAATACTGATCTCCATAGCCTCTATTTCAACTGTTATTATAATTCCTAGTCACTTTCTACCTTTTCTCCTTACAGAATTGCGTTACTGTAAATTAGAAAATTTCTTGCTTTTTCAACCAGAAGCATTAGGAGTTTTAAATTCTTTAAATATTTTTAAAGGAAGCAGCGAGTGGAGGTTGGCAAACTTTTTTTCGACTCCGATTCTGATCCCAACTGCGACTCCGAATTTAAAGGTACGCCAGGAAGAGCTGCTTCGAGGCATCACATTTTATCACCTGCGAATAATCAAAAGATCTGAAAAAAACTGATATTTTCTCTGGTGTCTGTCGTGTTTATTATCAGTTCTTCATCTGGCTATTATTATATTAAATCTTCATTCGCTGTTTCGTTTTACTTAACTATTCAAATCAATAGTTTGAGAGAGAGACAATGGCTAGAGAATTTTTCAAGTAATAACCAATGAACTTTTTTTTTTTTACAAAACTTCGATATCAACTACCGAAATTGCCTTCTTCTAAGTCTAACCAGATAGACTTAAACTAGAAACAATTAGTAAGCTGTACATCGGATTAGAAATATTTCATTGTTTATTTTCTTCTTGATGGTTTGTTTATTCTTTGGATGTTTAAATAGCGTACTTAGTTCAGTTTCTGATTTGCAAATTAAAAAAAAAAAAAAAAGAAAGGGAGAATCTGGAATTCAAGTTAAAATTCAACTTACGCTAAAAAAAGATTTAAAATATATTTTTTTACTATATAAAAGAAAAGAAAATAATAGATGGCCCCTGAAAACTAAATCAATAAACTATTGAACCTTTTAATTAAATCTTTTCTTTTCAATGATGTCTTTGTAAATAGCCTTTCTTTATTAAAAGTAAAGGCGTTTGAGAGATTGCTCGTCCAATCTAATTCAAATAACAGACATTATTGATTTTTTTACTGCGACATTATCATTAACCAAAAATATCATCTTCCAACGCAGCTCAAAGAATATCAATTGAATCTGGCCAGTGTTTGGAATTAGCATTTTTTTTAGTGGATGATACTGTTGCCGTCAAAAATTCAAATATTTGAATTAGACTTTACGAACAATCTTTCTTTCATAATAAACAGTCAGACCAACGTTGCACAAAACAAAAAAACTGTATCAACAAAATTAGCATCATTACATGTTTCGAGGGTCAAATCGACCCCCTTTCTGAAATGAATAACATAAAGGAAAAAAAAGGGGAAAATAAATGAAAAAATCTTTCATTTTTTATCATTAATAGACAGATAGAGAAGATAAGAAAAAAAATACATAAAAGAAAACCCTGTTATGTAAAGTTTTTTTTTTTTTTTTTTTAATTTATCGCCGCTTTTTTTTCGTAATTTAGTGATTTAAAAATTTAGTTTACTTATTTTTTTTATTGTAAATCATAGTTCATTTTGTATTGTGTTGAAATTAATAATTTTAACAACGAAATAAAGTTTTACATAATTTCTTAACCAACTCCAACGCTTCTATTAAGGAACGTATTTGGAAATTTTCAATTACTACATAAAAACAAAAAGAAGACAATTAGAATAAAAGAAAATAAATTAAACATAAATATAATCATTATAAGATTTAGGTCTTGAATCTTAATCAGAATATACTATGGAAATGAAAACATTACACACCTGTAATTGCGAAGAAAAAAATGCATATATCACAACGTCTTGAACGTCATAAGCCTAATGATACAAACAGACACTCGGTTTTATTCAGAACTCTGAGATTAAAATTTAAATACATAAAAGCCTTGACTGTTGCATCATAGGATGGGTGGAGACCGAAACGGACAAGTCCATTGTTGCTATTAAGAGAAGCGGAATGGGAAAGTCCATATTGGAACCTGGTAAGGCACCGGTTGACCATGATTAGATCCATCAACCGGAAACACAATAGAGCTGCCGGAACTTCCATTGCATCACAATGGATAGGAAGACACCGGGAGGGCTTTAGTCCTACAAGAGAGAGAAAACAAACAAACAAATAAAACACATCCTACTGTCCAGAGCAACTGAATAGAATGAAAAGCCAATTCTTAAGTGGGTAACCTTTGTGACTGTTCACGGCCGTGAGTCCATATTTTCTAATCTCAAGGATAGAAATATTTTCATTGTAAAAGTTTTATAATGATGTCGACGGATTATATGCATCTCTTTTTAAATAAGATCGATTCTCTTTCGGGAACAATTGGTTGGAAAAATCTCGCTGATGTCTAGTTGACAGTGCGTGGTTGACGGTGCAATAGGTCTTACCATTATTATTAAACATCATCCACCAGAAAATAAATGTCATAAACTACATTTATTAATTGAAAAAAAACGAATTTTCAAGGAGATAAAATTCACCGTCTCCTCTTTTTCAAGCCTTTTACATTATAATAATAAATAAACGAGATTCTTTTACAACAATGACCTTAAAATATTGATATTAACAATTAAAAAACGTTAATACAATAATAATAAAAGATCATAATCTACAATACAATAATCACACATTATTAATAATCACAAATTCTTATCAAACGAATACAAAAATTAGATGGACAATAGAAAGCCTATTAACACTTTAATTTTTCGATTATTACCTTTTTGTTAGAGGTTACCAATTTTTTGTTAATCATTTCTCTAGCCAATTTTACCAAATTTTCACTAACTTTAACTCCATCACATCTATTGAGATTTTTTTCTTTCGAATTTCGGATACATAGGCTTTCTATTGTCCTTCTAATTTTTGTATTTGTTTCATTATATAAAATGTTTACTGCACATTTGATACAATGTTGCTTGTCTTTACAGTGTTCAGCAATTTCAGATTCCTTTACTAATTTTTGCCTAATATAATATTCGTGTTCCCCCATGCGTTCTTGAACTGTTCTTTTCGTCTCCCCAAGATAGAACGAATCGCAATTCAGGCAATCTAATTTATAAACAACACCCATTTCAAACTTCTTGTCATTGCTATTTATCTTTTTACACAAAATATTTTTTAACTTATTTCTATATTCAAAATTTAAGTTTACTCCATATCTTTTACCAATTTCTTTTAATTTCCAGCTGTTCTTATTCAGATACGGAATGAAAAATCTATTTTCATTATGTTTATCCAATTCTTTTATCTTAAATTTATTATAATTTCTTATTGAGCTATCTATGAATCTGTCAGTATAACCATTCTTTTTTAATTTTGATTTCATATCACTTACTCCTATATTAAAATCTTCTTCATTACTGGTATTATTATCAATTCTAATTAAATAATTCTCAATTATATTCCTTTTTATTTTCATATTAAATTTTAAAATATGATCACTTTTATAATCTTTAATGTAATGTTTCATTGTTATTTTGTTATCCTTTTTTATTATTTTCAGATCAAGAAAATTTAATGAGTCATTGATTTCTTCTTCCATTTTGAAATGTATATCTTTGTGTCTCTTGTTAATGTCACTGAAAAAATTACTAAATTGCCTTTTTGTTCCGAACCATAATATAAGTATATCATCCGCATAGCGATAATATTCCATTCTAAATTTAGTATCTTTCAATAATTTTTGTGTGGGCCCGGTAGCCGAGTGGTCAGCGCGCTTAGCTGCGGGTTGGAGGTCGCGGGTTCGATTCCCGGCCTCGGCGGAGGCGGGAATTTTTCCACGCTCCATTCTCCTCCAAACGGGTCCTAGGGTCTACCCAGCCCTCTGTAGAATGGGTACCGGGTTTCTTTCCCGGGAGTTAAAGGCGGGCGGGCGTCGGACTGACCCCCTGGCCCCAACTTCGTCCCGTTGGTCGAGCTGCGGGAGCCTGACCTCCCGCGATCCCACAGGCCAGCCATGGCCTATCGAAGGGAGAAACTTTAACTTTAACAATAATTTTTGTATTCGTTTGATAAGAATTTGTGATTATTAATAATGTGTGATTATTATATTGTTGATTACGATCTTTTATTATTATTGTATTAACGTTTTTTAATTGTTAATATCAATATTTTAAGGTCATTCTTGTAAAAGAATCTCGCCTATTTATTATTATAATGTAAAAGGCATGAAAAAGAGGTGAATTTTATCTCCTTGAAAATTCGTTTTTTTCAGTTAATAAATGTAGTTTATGACATTTATTTTCTGGTGGATGATGTTTAATAATATTTATTATAAAAGAGAAGATTTAAGGAAGAAGTATGGTTTGTTTGTATATGTCTTATCATTCTTTTTAATAGATGTTTCGTGTTCTGCTATACGTTTCCGTGATGCCTTGCCCGTTTCGCTTACGTAAATTCATGATTGATTCACGCACAGTATGGAGTAAACAATCTCTGTCTGCTCCAAAAAGTTATCATGAAGTTTTAATCTCAGAGTTCTGTATAAAACCAAGTGTCTATTTGTATCATTAGCCTTTTGACATTAAAGACTTTGAACGAAACTTGTAGCTTTTTTAACGTTGTAATATGTTTTTTTTTTTTTATTGCAATTACAGATGTGTAATGTTTTCACTTCCATTATATAACGGAACACACGTTAAACGCCTACTGATCAGAATAAACTGTTTAAGTTACTTTTCTACAAACTTTACTGAGATAAAATTGGTTAAATTCTTATTAAACCTAATCTGAAATTTGATACAAGTGATCTTTTACTTACCGAATTGTAGAGGGCCCCAAAATAATAATACAATGCAAAACGAAATGCCTATTGGGGCCTGTTTTATATGCGCTACCCCTGTATTATTAGATGATAGACTGAAATACACAGACACTCACCAAACTATAAAAATCATTCGAACATAGAATAAAACAAGTAGACCTGGAAGAACGTGAAGCCTCCTTTCTTAAAATCTCGCATTTTCTTCTTCTTTTTTTTTATAAAGTGAAAATAATTCAAACCTTAAGTTTCCGTTTCTCTTTTTTATTTTTTTGTTAAACATAATATCTGCTAAATATAAATATGGTATTCACTGAAGAGAGATTTTTCATTTCTGAAAAAAGTAATTAAATTGTTCTTAATGAAGTGGTATCCTAGCACAGATCTTTCAGACTGAAGAGTATTAATTTTATGAAACTCCAAATTCCAAATGAAGAACGAATTTAAGGTATTATTGATGGTACTACGGGCGCATTTATTGAAAATACAGAGATTCTGGGATTTATCCAACGTAATGAAGATCAATGAGATGAGGCCATTGGTGTCCCATTTCGGGGATCGTCCTCTTTCACTTTCATTGTGTGGTTAAATCCCAGAAATTCTATATTTTCGAAGAACGAATGAAACAACGGAGGATAGGACAAATTCAAAAGTAAAGAGTTAAAGTAAAGACAGTAGAAAATTTATTGATATTTTATGTTCTTAATCGGCAGTAGTAATTTTGTAATACATTTTTTTATTACAGATGAGAAACATTTCTAAAAATATGTGAGATGTTTAAATAATTTTTTGTTTCATTTTAATAGTAACGAAATAGGCAAGATAATTTTTTTTTACTTATTTTATTAAAAATTTTTAATGTTTCTATTAATCATTTTGTAAACAGCTTTAAGTTTATAGTTCATCTTTAGATAAGCCTGCGGGTTTTCTTTTCGTTATTTCAGGAACCATCTGACTCCACCATTGATACCATTCGTGTTCCTTTGGTTTAAATTCGTCCACTCTAACAGGCTCATTGATGTGATACACTCGTAATTTATTAACCATAATTGGAATCCAATCTAACACTATGTTCTTGGTGAGATCAGGGGTTGGCGACCTGCAGAAGAAACAAGCAAATCAAGAACTTTAATTGAGAATAACTGATTTATAAATTCAGTAAAATATGTTCATAAAAGTAAGAAACTTATGCGGCTCTCTTCCTTCAATATGTTATTTGAATACATTAAGCCGTGCTTGAGCAAATAAATGAATGTTTACTATTACTCTAATATGGCCTCGTATTTCACATTAAAGTTAGAATATTTTCAATTTCCATTACAAATGGAAGAATCAGAATTACTTTTCTAAGGACCTACAATTTCCATTAACAAGAAATGATTATTTTTACAAAATGTACTTTCTCAAAAAGTAAACATGTTAAGGATATAAAGTTCCTATTTATGATTACATAGAATAGTCATTATTTAAAAACATACAAAACTAAAAATAAAATGTTATAAAATATATTGTAACGGTACCACGCGATAATATATTTAATTTTAGTCCTTCAGGGG
>JAFIDM010012231.1:78780919-78805664 GCA_023159025.1 Thereuonema tuberculata
AAATATTGCGAAGATGAAAAGAAGATGTATTTTGTATCATTAATAATGTTTTTAATTAAAAAAAAAATTGATAATGAACTATTCGAATATTTCTAACTGTTCAGTTGCATCTGTTTACTTTTTTCCGTTTGTTTCGTTTTAATACAAAATATTATTTTCTTGTGATATTATTATTAGGAAATTTATAGTAACCATTCCTTAACAGTGCATCACAATTACACGTTACAAGAAGCATTGGTCAGTAGAAGGAGACGATTACAAAACTTAATTCCATCAAATTTTTGTTGTCTTTTCTTTAATACTAGTAGCAGTTCCTCGTAACAAGACAAAGATTTGATATGCATAAGGTTTACTTTCAACTCAGTCGCTTCAATTTCTCAATATGACGATGGCAAAATATCATCGACATGTTTACAACTTAATTTTTTTAAAGTTTTTCTCTTGATATTGCCATTGCTTCTAAATATGCCGGTTATTTAATTTCCTATTTATTACGATTATCATTAATCTTACTCAGAACAAATTGAATTAATAGTATATATTTACATATTTCTTCTATGAAATCTTAGTGTTCTTTGTTGTCACAATATCATTAACAGTTGGTAATTGCCTTAGCATTCATTATAATCCATTCGAATCATCACGTTACCAATACTCTTGTAAATAAGATAGTTTCTTTTATAACTTCTTTCCTATATGAATTCCAAAACATAAATTCAAAAAATGACCTATTAACCAGAGGTGCTCACCCCCCCCTAGACCTTATTCCCTAATGCCCATATTTGCATTAGGGAAAAAAAAATGACTATTACACTTTAATATTTTTGAACTCGTCCCAAAATCTCAATGACAACCAAAAAAAAAAAGACTTTTACACTCTTTTTAATTTTTTTAACCCGCCCCCCCCAAAAAAAAAATTTCAATGGCGCAGTCTGCGCCGTGACTCCCCCGCGTGGGCACCCGTGTATTAACAGCCAACATCAAAAAATTTCAATGATTTTATCAATATATTTTTTTTGAATTAACAGTTTAGTCCAAATATATCTTACAATACTACAATAATTATTGACGAAAATTATTATCAAATCATTAACGTAGTTCTCCAGTGAAACTATTGTTGAAAAATAAATGATCTATAAAACATTGTTCTTTGCCCTAAAAGCAACGTTTATGACGAAACTGAAAATTTTCCTTTTATTTCCTTTTATTTTGAAAATATTCTCGTTTAACAAATATTCCAAGTAATCTTAATCGGTTTATTTCATTACTTTTTAAAAAAGGAATAAAGTAAATAATCCTAACACCAAAAAATATATGATTAGTAAAATATATTGGAAAAAATACAAACGAAAATACCTTACATTCTAGAATATTTAATATATTCAACTTTTTAATACACTTACGGCTTTTCAAGGAAAGAAATTAAGACATAAAAAATATCCTTCTTCAAAACTGCTTTGAAAAAAATAAAATAAATAAAACCAACCTAAAATTCTTCACATCAGACAAATAAGTAAAGGATATGTTACTTACGAAGAAATCTGCATTCCTTGTCAAATCTTCAGCCGATTTTTCTTTAAGACAAGCAACGAAGGATGAACTGTCCTCCGAAGAACAACCAATCCTCTCTCCTAATTTCTTATTCCAATAATTGGGTCTTTCTTGAAATCCCCAACTACATAGTGGAGACCCACTCATTGCAATGGCAGCATGGAAAAGACCTAAGAACAATACCATATATATTATGATGAATGGTCTCCAATCGACAATGAAATTCGTATTAAAACCACTACAGAAAGATGAATTAACTAATTTAGTTTTTTTTTTCTTTCGAATCTCGATTTCTCAAAATTAGGAAATAATTCCTTTTTTTTTTTTTTTGTCTTTCTTTGGAAACATTGTTGTAGTATTCCGTGCTTAATAATATATAGTATAGGTAAAATATACTGGAACACAATTATTATAGTTGTGGTTCGTCTCTTATTTGATGATTGAATTACAACAATAATATTACAACATTTTGTTGGAAGATTGCTTTGCTATCAGTTTATCAACCTTGATAATTTATTTAATCTCAACAAAAAATAAGAATAGATATTAGATTTGATAGATTTACAACAGTCTGCAAAAATGTAGAGTTTATTTCTAAAAACCAGTAAAAATCACTACCCATATAAGAAAAGACTAGAAGGAAAGGCAGTCAATGAAAAATATTGTCTACTGCTAACATGTTTTATTTAAGAACAAGACAAAATATTCTATAAATAAAAACTTTATCTCCTTTAAAGTACTTACAAATTAAACTTTATAAATATTTTAATTGTTTGTCTGAAATTCAGTGTTCGAAATATCAATTCGTCTTACCTTTGGATAAAGGTGATAACATTTGGTAGATAACACTGGCACCTCCTGCACTGTTACCAAATATTGTGACACGTCTAGGATCACCACCAAAGCGATGAATGTTTTTCTTAACCCACTTCAGAGCTTCCAATTGATCAAGAAGACCATAGTTACCAGGAGAAGAAGAATCACCTGTACTTAAGAAACCTGAGAGAAAGAAAACATATCAATAAGATGATGATAACAAAAAGAACAAAAGAAAAATCATTAATTCAAAAATAAAAAAATAGGAAAGATATAAGTTTCTTTTGAAGTTACAAAATATATATTCTCATATATACATTCTTACATTATATAAAAGATAATCTCAACTTCTTACTGTTCCACAACAACAAAATGGTTTTGTACTCAATATCAAGTCCTTAAAAAAGGAATGTGTATAAATGTAAGAATTATAACTTAACTTTAAATTTTGAATTCAGTTTTGCAAGAAAGGGTTGATTTGAATAATGTGCAAATAATAAAAATACAGAAGCAGGCGAACAGCTACGCTTTTCCTTTTTTTGTGCTCAATAAAACTTTTTTAACTTGATCTGTGTAGAAAATTATTTTCAAAAAATTATAATTTCAGTATAAAAAATTTTACGGAAATTTGAATTGTTTGAAAATATTTTAATTTAAAAAAAAATTAATCTCTTTATTGGGAACCAGCAGTAAACAAATGAATGCTGTTTTCTTTCCCATTGATTGGAGAAATCTTAAATTATCCAGTGAATCAGTTCAATCGATGAAAATCGATTACAAGATAAATATACTCATTGTCAAAAAAATTACACATCTAGAAACAGAAGTGAAAATGGAATGACACTGCATAGGCAATGAGAATGATGATGCTAATGACTGATTATCTTATCAAAGGAAATGCACCGTTTATTTCAGTGTCGGGCAAAACACTGCAGGTCAATAGTCCCTTTATTACTGCATCATAGTGTCCCTAGCAGCGATAGAGCTAGAGATGGAGTCACAGAGAAGGCTAATGCTATCCTGCGAAAGATCCTCCCAGAGCTGTTGCAACTGCTGCTCCAGATGACTCATATGGTCATATCCGTTAATGGTCAGTCAGTTCCACACATGTTCAGTGGGCGACAAGTCTGAAGATCTGGCAGGCCAAGGAAGGGTGTCGACAGCAGGAAGGCAGTGTAGGGAAATCCGTGCTATATGTGAGCGGGCAATATCTTGTTGAAATTCGACCAATGCAACTGCTCCATGAAGGAAGTAGAATCTGCTGAACTTACTGCCGTTAATGCTCCCTACTACTAGCGGAGATATTGAATCGTAAGAGATGGCTTCCCAGACCATGGCGTTAGTCCTGACAATGTCGCTCAACAATGAAATCCGGATTTGTATTCTCCATATCAAGTTGGTTATCGGTGTCCAGAAACCTGGATTTGTCATTAAATACGATTTTTTGGCAGTCCACAGCCGTCCATGTCATCCGCTAATACACCAATGCAAACGAAGCCATCGATTGTGTGATGTTAATGGCAGACAGCGTAATGGGCGCGAGAGTACAAGTCTCATTTTGCAAATGTGCGGGTTGACACAGGGTATTCTAGTGATGCTTCTAAATGCATCTGGATAATGGACAGGGTCCTTGGATAAGTTCGCGCCTGTTGAACGACGACACAACCCTCCATTCTGGTAGTCTGCCTACGTTTCCCAGTGCCTTCCCTGCCCTTCCCTGCGAGGACTCATGAGACCTGCACTCCACAGCCACTCTGATTACAAAGCACACAGCGGTCATATAACGACTGCTCACATGACAACAGCTGTAGCGATACTAATGCCCTTTGTTACAGTTCTCAGCGGCAGTGGAACACTACCTATGACGGTGTCTTATACTGAGTTTCATCATTGTCAGATCATTCGTTCTGGAAATACGCTAATGTTTTTGGTAATGAATGTATCTGTAATAGTAAATGAATATGAATTGTTTTTAGCCTAGGAAAACCAAATGAAGACAAATAAAAAAAAAAAAAAGAAATTTTAAGGACCACAGTTTAAGAAAAACAGGCTTGAAGTTCTCTCAAGAATTTCTTGTTCTCTATTGCTTTTATTTTTCATCAGTGATATTTCTAATGGAAGTCAATAAAAACCTTTCGCCATGTATACAACAGCTGACTAACAGACATAGGATTTCACTGCTTATCATGATAGGGCTTTGTTTTTCTCATAACAGTATCAGAATATACCTACGAATAGTTGCTTTGGAGTAAGAAATGATTGGAGGAAATAATTTGTAATATGACAACAGAGCAACGGAAAAGATTACGGAACAGAGCAAAGAAGTCCTAAAAGCGATAGGAATCCATTAAGAAAACTATTAAAAGCATTTCGAAGTGTACTCAATATAATTGAGATTGAATACCTAGAAGCTGTGAGAAATTTATCTGATATTGACAATCACATGAAGTTTTCGTTATTGCTGAAACAAAACAATGAAGTCTTCAATTAAAAAATTGAGAGCCAACAGCCGAAAATATAACCATCCCTATTGGTAGAATATTCTGCATTACGAATTTTGCATAATGACTCCTGAGATGCCAACCATTCTTGCTGTATCTTGTTTTGTAGTAAGGCTGTTGGGTGCTCAGTTGGTGTCCCAATTGCCGACAGTATACTTTGTCGGCGATGGATCCAAGGGTCACTGACAGAGCTTACACTTTTTTTTTTTAAATATCTACAGTTTGCGAACATGAGTTATCTTGATAAAAAACGTGCAACCACCTCTCTGACGAAAAGCATAGCAATACATAAGATAAGATCTAATAATTTCGAATATTACTTTAAGTAGACGTTCGTTGACTGCTTCCCAGTTACGTCGCATGATGTCGGCCTGTATACTGCTAATCTATTTTCGACGTCTTCTTCATACGGTATATAAACGAGATGACTATTGGACCCATAGAGAGATTAGTCAATAAAGATTTCAATTCAATAAGGATTTTGTAGATTGTACTCATTCGAGCACAACACTGAGCCAAATGCTGGCAACAACAATTTTTAGAAACATAATAAAACACCTTAAATATCTTTACAGATGATCTTATGACGGGACGCTTATACCAACATTTTTCTAATGCTACAGAGAGTGTGGCGTAATTTTTCCAGTAAAATTAAACAGTGTTTCGAAGAGTAATCGCCTAGCATGCTTCTCTTCAAGACAGATTGCTCCAATATCTGCTCCAGCATCGATGTGCAGTTATCATAGAACAAATTTTTTACAATTCCCCTCTCAGAAACCAATAATATCTTCTTTCCCAGATCGTTCCACTGATTATATACTGGATGAATCAGTTGCTTTGGCAATTTATAGAAACTTTCCTTTCTCTTTGAACTCATCACTCGAATTAGAAAACCTTTCTCTTTGAACTCATCACTCGAATTCGAAAACCTTTCTTATGAACACAGCATTCGAAAAGAATCTAAGGACAGACATGTTCTTGTTTCTATCAGAAACGTTGCAGAATAATTGATCCATATTTAATCATTTTGCTTATGTCGACGCAACTCGGCAGCCTTTTGATTTGCTTGAATTACGACTCTTCTTTCCGTGTATTAATTCACTGTTACCGAAATTTTTAAGATTTTAAGATTATTTTAATGCTAAGGATAAGGTTATTGCTAAGTTTTATTTTATTGCTTAGTGTTTTTATTTTACTTAAAAAAACTATAAATAAAAAAAAAACCTTTGACAATAGACAATTAATGCTTTGACAATAGACTTTCCTGAAGGAATCTGAATTTCTGTGATTACAACATCTTTTATAAATGTATTTTATATCTTTTTTGCGATTATGAAAAATTTGAAAAGCAAAAAACATAATTATTTTTGTTCTTACCAAAAACTCCCAAACGGTAATTTATTGTCACCAAAACAATCCCAGTGTCCAAAATTCTTCCTGGACCGTAGAAATCCGATCCACCACTTCCAAATCCAAACGCACCACCATGTATAAAAACCATAACAGCACTTAGATCTGCTTTAGAAGGGTCCTCAGGAACCTGAAGAATACGTTATTGAATCATAAAGTACTTTGTCTCATATGTATGTCAGTAAATATAAGAAGATTAGCAGCAGTTATATAATAACATGTAAATAATAGTTAAAGAATAAAATTTTAATATATATTAACCGTTTTAAGTTACAGAATTGTATTTTTTAAAAGTTATAGTTGAAATGCTGTGTGAAATTCGTTTACGCTTGACATCAACAATTTTTAAGCTACTCTTTCACAAATCTTGAAATGTTGAGGTTTCCATTAGAACCATTAATTTTGAGAACAAGGAGTATTTGATTCAGTGGGTGGAAATTACTCATCAGTTTGTCAAAAGGGTTTGTAAATAGAGAGGAAGGACAGAAGCAAGGATGATTGTGCTTGGCACTTGGGATAAGCTTTCGTTTCTGATACATTTTCTCCTTCCTTCACGTCACCACCCGTATATTTCCCAACACGACATCTCAGAACCTTATTTTAATTTCACATCCTTATTAAAATATAATATTTTATTTTACATCATTAATAAAAACTCGTACATTTGCAATCGGATAAAAGGTGAAATTTTAAAAATAAACATTTTATTTCTTTTATTACATTGTAAAATTGAAAATTATTTCTAATAATAAATAAATAATTTTTTCAAATGCGCGCAATTATGATTTTTACACAAAAAATTTAGTGTTATGTGGAATGTTTCTCATTAATTCCTCTTATCAATCTTAATGAATTCCTCTACAGTATTATAGTGATTCTCCATCTATAAATAAGACTTGTTCGTATATGATTGTGATCTAAGTATATTTAATTCCCCAACTACTGTAGATATTATCTAACGAACTCCTAATAAAATTACAAAATTGATCTCAAATGACTCCATTTGAAAAAACTTTCAATTATACAGAAAGAAGAAATTATACAGTGACGAATTTCTCCACTAAATAAGCAAAGAAAAGGAAAAAAAATGGATCAACAACTGGACTTCATCATTTTTAGTTGGCTTTAATAAGAGTTGTAAGGCACTGGGACTAACATTTACGTACTGTGTGTACACATTGTCTTTTCCTATTTACTTCAGTATCAGTGAATGGATCTTTTAGTAGACAGTAGACGATTATTAGGAACCAATTCCTTGAGGGTCATTGATTAGAAATTAGCTCTTGAAGATGATCACTATTTCTTTAGAAAAAGATGATGTCTAAACAAAGAGCCATCAGTCCTTTTTAGTAATCCACTAATTTCGCGTGGTTTGATATCTTAACATTAATTGATTTCAACAACAAATAAGGCCGATTTTTTTTTTTTTTTTTCAAAAGATTGAACATTTTTATTTTTATTTTCAGTTTATATTAAAAATTACAAATAAACAGAGATTAATTTTTATATTAATATTTCTTTGAAATTGAAGATTTTTTTACGATTTAAAAGAAAAAAGAAGAAAAAAAGCGCAATTGCTTAAGAAATTAAAAGGGTGAGATAGTGTTTGCAAGTGACATCCCAAAATAGCTGTTTCTCGCTAAATTGGCGATAATCAGTTAAAAGTAGACACTGTAAACACACCAGGTCTCAATACAGAGGTGAATATAAATGGAAGTAGGAATGGAAGTGAAAACTAAACTAAAAACAAAATACACACTAAAGCAGCCCGCACACGATGCAGCTTTGGGCCGAGTTGCAAGTGCAACTTTTGGCCTAGAGCGTTTTTGGAGCTGCATGGACCAAGTTGCAAGCGGAGTTGCATGGAAAAAAAGCTGCAAAGGCGAGCCTTGCAGCTCCGAAAGCTGCAAGGAAGCTGCAAGGAAGCTGCAAGGAAGCTGCATGGAATTACCCAATCACAGTGCAGCGTTGGAATACGTCAGTCGTGACGTCGGCCCGAATGGGAAAACATGGCGTCTAAATAGATTCCTTCGATTCAGATGGGCGATTAGCGAATAAACATCGAATATCAGAGTTTTGCTACTTTCTTTCACACATAAATACAGTTTTATGTAAATGCAGTAATATCATACGGCAGAATTTTACAGAGGATTGGATAAACCTCGGTATTTGCAATTTTACACTGCAACAATCAAAACAACAATTGCTGCCAGTTTGCCAATTTCTGAACAAAGCCACGGGACGTCATTGTTGGCAATTCGACTTCAATAATAGCGGCTGTTGATCATTGTTTTTCGTATTTCGCATTATTGCCTTCTCCTGCGAATAAGATCAGCTAAATAATAGTATCGCATTATTTCTGTTTGGTTGGCGTTAATTGCCGTTCCTGTGTTGCATGCCAGCACTGCAATTTCATGACGTATTGTCAAATGACGTCATTGCAATTCGTCCTGTGCTTCGTGTGTTGTTCGCACGGCGGCGCTAACAATGTTGCATCGTTTGCGCCCTGACTATCGTTTGCAACTTTTTCTGTGCAACTAAATTGCATCGAGTTGCACAGCAAAAGCTGCGTCGTGTGCGGACTGCTTAAAGATACGCGAACACGAAGCAGCTTTGTGCAAAGTTGCCTGAGTAACTTTGCAGGCAACTTTGCTGCTTGAGCTCTTTACAAGCTGCCTGAGCATAGTTGCCACCGGAGTTGCCGGCAGCAAAAGCTGCCAAGACCAGAGAAGGCAACTCCAAAAGCTGCCTGGGCAGCGCCCAATCATAGCGCAGCGTTGGAACACGTCACGCATGGCGCCCAAACAGAGTGCCGTCGCGTCGATTCAAATTGACGGACAGCGAATACAGACAGAATACCAGATATTTCCGAAATTCCTTCACGCAGAAATAAAGTTTATATGTAAATGCATTAATTTCATGCGGTAGAATTTTACAGAGCGTTTGATAAACCTCGGTATTTGCAATTTTACACTGCAACAAACAAAACAATAATTGCTGCCAGGTTGCCAATTTCTGAACAAATCCACGGGACGACATTGTTGGCAATTCCCACTGTAATAATAGCGGCTGTTAATCATTGTTCTTCGTGTATCGCATTATTGTCTTCCCCTGCGAATACAGATCGGCTAATAATAGTATCAGATTATTTCTGTTTTGTTGGAATTAATTGCAGTTTCTATGTTGCAGGCCAGCACCGCAATTTCTGTCACATATTGTCAACTGATGTCATTGCAATTCGTCCTTTGCTTCGTGTGTTGTTCGCATGGCGGCGCCCACCAAGCTGCATCGTTTTCGCACATAACTGTCGTTGGCAACTTTCCTGCGTCCAACTTTTTCACCGACATGGGCAGCAAAAGCTGCTTCGTGTTCGCGTAGCTTAAAAATAAAGTACAGGAAATTCTTGTGCTGCGCTTTCAGGAGCTTTTTTTTTCTGAAACATGCGCATCGAAAATTCTTTGAAGCTACTGGAGGGCAGCACAAGAATGTCCTTTACTTAATTTTAATTTGTTTTTACTTTAGTTTTTTGGAGGTGCCATTTCCATTCTTTTTGCTTAAGAAATTCTTTCCGGAACTTCTTGTATTCATTAGAGATGTTGGAAAGCAGGGGAGGGGATGAAATACTTGGCGTTTTTGTTTTCTATCATTTAGTAATAATCTTGTTAATTATCTTTTCTGTTTCCTAATTTGAGTTGAAACTTTCCCTTTTTAGAATTCTCTAAAATATAGAAACACAAATAAAGTAACTTACAAAGAAAAATAGAAGTAATTAAAAAACTTATGTTGTTATATTTACGTGCAATGTATAAACATTCAAAAGTAAGCAGTCTTCCTGTCCACTCATTTCTTTGGTTGTAAAATCAATTTGATAGCAAACAGGACCTTCTTTGGAGGCATCAATTACTGTATCTTCACTCCAAGGCTTTTGGGGCTCAGGTGCCTGAAAGGATAAGAAACATGTAAGTGAATCTTTCAAAATAAAATTAATATCGTTAAACTATACATCCATTAACGTCTAATAATGGAAAGAATTGAAGTTACATCTGAATAGTAGATAAAGTTTCCGTAATTAATTGTTATTTCAATGGCTTCTATGAGTTCATTAACTTTTTATCAATTTCCGTATGTTCCAGATAAAAGATGCTGAAGCAAAATAATTTTGCATATCAACATAGACAAAAAAAAACAGCCAAATTATTAAATTTTTAGATTAATGAATTCTAAAAACATTAATGCGAATAATTTAAGCTGACTACAATAATTGAGCAATTTATAATGAAATTTATTTTTATTTTTTTTACTTACTAATAATAGAAAAAAAGAAGATCATTACAACACTTTCGGAAATCAGTTTTCTAGAACATTCCTACTATTTTGAAACATGATATTTTTTTATCAGTGAATGGATACTTTTTCATTAATGTTACATAAATTTAAAAGGTTCTTTCTTCTTCTTCGCGAATGGGTCACTTAGGACCACGCGGAATCAACACGCTTTGAGCCTTCCTCCTTGCCCAATAGTCCTTCATTCGGATGGACTGATGCAATTTCTGCTCCTCCGACCAAGCACGGCGTGCTAGTTTCTTCACATCTTCCTCAAATCTCCTTGTGTGGACAATATGTCTGACCACCTTCCTATCCTGTAAATTTGGGGATCCTAACTCAATGAGGTCCTTTTCTAATTGTTTGTACCATTTTGGTCTTGTGCGTTTGTTTTGTAAAAATTTGTGGATCCGATAAGTCAGTCTGGAATGCTTCATTCTTTCCAAATGACCTAAAAATTGAATTCGTCGCATTCTCATTGTATCAGTAATTTTAAAAATGTGTTTATAAATTTCAGAGTTGGGTTTGGGGTAATGAATTCCATTTTTAATTCTGGGCCCTAGAATTTTTCTCATAATTTTCCTTTCTTTAATCTCTAATTGTTCTTTTAATGTCTTATATTGGAGATTGAGCGTTTCTGATGCATAGAGAGCTTCAGGTTTAATCACTATTAAGTAATGGCGAATTTTACAGTTCCAGGACATGCATTGTTTGTTATAAACATCCTTTTAAAAGGTTCTTTATAAATCATGATTTATAATTATTTAGACTTCATTCGACAGGGTTATGCCTTATTTTTGAGATTATAATCAGCTAATTCTATTGTGACCACCGAGGAATTACCACGTTTGTAAATAAAATACTCATTGTATATTTTATACCATGTTTTAAAATATTGTATTTAACTTACTTGCATTTGTAATATGGTTGCTTGGTAGTAAGTCAATGTAAGTATTAAAGACAATGAAAGAAAATATAATTCTTTGCAGGGCTATTTTTCAATGTAAACACAACATTTGAAAGCTACTTTTAATTAAATTGGGAAATTGTGCTTCTGATTCTGCAATTTATTTGGATTGCCTATTTCGAAATTGACATTAAGTTTTGGATTAGATCATGGAAAGGGGATTTTTCACACGTATGTTAAAATAATTTGTTAAAGACAAGACGGATACTAATCGGTAGAAATGTACTGGGTCTCAACGTTTTAACATGGATTCTACTTTTGGAAAAAAGTGGATTCTGCAACAAATAATTCCGGAAAAATAAATCCGGCGTAAAAACAACATAATTTTTTTTTCTGCCCCACCTTTGCAATTGTACTCAAATAAATGAATAAAGTATTTTTGTTTACTGTAATAGGACCACCATTCATATACATCTAGTGGTACAGCGATCATAAGCCTATTTTGCAACTCTAGTATTTCAAGATATGCTGTAGATGGCGGAAGGAGAGAATGAAAAGAAGCAGGCAAATAAAAGAAAGAAAGGAAACAGTCAGCGCCTTAGCAAGGGTAGTGTCAGTGGCGTCCTCACATCAGACGCCATATCAAAGAAGGCGCTGAGAGACCTTAAATTTCTTTATTTTTTTACGTTTTGGCAATTTTATTTTTTAGTTGATGCTGGTCAGTTTCATTTTTTGGTTGATGCTTGGCCCCTCAAATTTTCAAAACACAGTTTGTTTGTTTTTTGGGGTTTTTTTTTTTTGGTGCCTTTGATTGTCTTTAACATTCGAGTCTTTAACATCAATAAAAAGGAAAAGAGGCACAATCAACACTAATTCACACCAGGCGCCAAATAGAGTTTCTACAGCGCTATACACACCATGGCACTTCCGGGATTCAAACCCAAGTTCAGATGTATTAGCCTTGTGGCAAGTCACTGGCAATGAATAAAGGTCTAAGCTTGTGCAGTTATTGAAACAAAATAATCACACATTAATTCACGTTTAAGATATTTGCAGGTAAATATCGTGTATTTCTCAGCTGCTTTCAGTTCTATCCTCTGGATGGTGGGTCTAGTACCTTCCCGGACATGCAAGAGTCGTGTTGTAAGACATTTTCGACAGACTGCGATGAACTCTGTGAAGCACGTAGGTCAGTTTGTTTCACGAAGTCTGAAACGAAAGGCATTAATATTTTTCTGAGTTAAAATCCTTTTATAATAACTGGCAAACTTTATAATTTTTAAATATTTTTTTATACATCATTGTACGGCTAATTTAATGACCTTTTAAGATTTTTGATTTTGAAGTGTAATTTATGTATTTTGATTTATTGGTCACTAAATAAAGTAGGGTCTAATGCAGCTAAATAAATACCCCAATGATTGCAATGAAGTATTAGACACACGCCCTTGTATCTTGTGTGAAAGAGAAGTTCACCAAGACTGTGTAAGACTGATGTCCAAAGATAATGAGGTTTTTGTCTGTTCTCATTGCTGTTACAACATGCTTTCTACTTAAGCAAGAATAACAGAAAATGAAACGATATTATTTGAAAAAAAGAGTCTGAATTCCCGTAAAAAAATCTGTAAAGTTAATAAATTCACATAGTAAAGTTGTAAAGTACATAAACATTTTTAAGTTTTGACTAAGAACAAAAAAAGGATTTCAAGAGAATTTCGGAGGAGAAGATTTCTATATCTTATCAACTTACATCCCAGTTAACTAGGTCATTGGAAGCGAAAGTGCAAATATAGTATTACTCTATTAATGAAATGGTTAATTAAAAGTCGTCAGTGGAACAAAGGTTATCGTCTTTCTGGCAACTCAATCATCAGTTCTATTTTGGTAATCCTGACCAGATTGTTTTGTAAATAAAAAAAAATTCCGACACTGATCAGTGAGAAAATGTATAAAAATATCTACAAAGTTTTGATAATTTTGTTTTTGTATTAAATATTTGACTCCTCAAATTTGTCTTCGCTGTCAATTATAAAAAAGTAAAATAAATAAAGTAAAATAAAATAAAAAAAATAAATTAACTGCAGTACCAGTGTATTTGGTTTGGATTTATGGTATTGGTTAGAGTCTGTTTACAGGATATAAGAGTAAGCTTGGAGCCTCCTTATACGATATAAGAGTAAGTTTGGAGTCTCCTTATAGGATAAAAGATGGGCTCTGAGATTCACCTGACCGTCAGCGTTTTATTTAATCGCAATTAAAACGGATGAGAATTCTGTCGTTATCTCTGGAGCCCGTTGTTCCTTTCTTAACCTTTTAAGTGGCGCAGTTTCTAGTTTGTGTAATGAAATTAAATTTCCTTTTAAATGAAGTTATAAAAGATAACGCGGGCTTTGTAACTCGTGAAACTTTTCCGATACCAAAACAATTAATGATTCTGAGGCCCAAACTCCTGTGGGAATGTCAGTTTTTATTCACTTATTATTTATATGTTTATATTTTATTGTTATATATTTTTATAATAAAATGCAAAATTTAACGTCCATTATAATTTATAAATCAAGAAAAAACCATAACTGGACAGTAAATATGCTCAGAACTGCGCGAAAGTTAAAGGGAGACCATCTGAGCCTAGTATCAAAGATAAATTCTGCTGATGATTCCTAATAAGGATGAAACGGCTGTTCGGGATTCCTGTTGATGGTGGCTCGGTGTGCGAAAACATATTTACTATCCAGTTGTGGTTTTTTTCTTTATTTATTTTTATAATAAAAGCTTACTTGTTTTACATTTATAAAATTATTTCAGTATTTTTATTTATTTATTATTTATATTGTATTATTATTTTACTTACATTATAGCTTTAATTTACATTTTATTTACATGTTATCTGACAGTAATCAAAACATCGTTTTATTTTTTAATAAATAAATACTAAAGAAAGGTTTTTTAAGCTTTATATAATGTATTTATTTTGGGGGAACTTTATTAATCGTTTTCTCGAGTCAACCTCTACAAATACTATACAAATAAGAAGAACGTGTTCAAACTCTACAACTATAAATAGTTGAAAACAAAGTCTCATAAAAAAAAAAACAAAAAAAAACATTATATAACACGAATTTAAAATATTTTTCAGAATACTTCCTTCAACTTAAACACCCCCATGAATAGTGGATATAAACTTGCCAACAGATCACAATTGAACATATTGCCAATCTGCCGATCTATCTACAAACAACTAACATGAACACGAACTTAAGTTTGCGCTTTCATCAATTATCAATATCTTATCAACATTTACCTAATTCTTCTGTAGGATAGTATATAATTATTTTAAGAGCCGTTTCACCAGATTTATCTTTAATTTTTTTTTTTTTTTGATATCTTCGAAAGCACTTTATATTTGACAAATGCTTAAGATAAAGCTTGAAGCTAAATCATGAAAACAAATCACTTGCAATTGATAAGATATCTACTCAATGTCACTGCAGTTAACCCCTGCGTTCTATGATAGTAAAGGGAGTTCGAACTTAGAGATCTGATGAAGAGATTTCGTAAAGGAAAAGAGAGGGAGTAACGCATTCACTGCTGTTATTTGACAATTTATTCAATGCTATTCTAAACAAAAGTGTTTGTAATTTTGTGTCTCAAATTTTGTTAAGGAATACGGGTCTCAAAATTTTTGGATATATTCAAAAGTACTTGACAAATGCTTTAAGATAGCTTGAAAGCACATTCGATGAATCTCATACGTGATGAATTTCATACATGAAATCCAAAATCACATTAAAGCTAAAAACAGAAGGAGAAGAGAGGAATTTGGCCTGAGACGACTGATAAGAACTATCTGAGTTATCTGAGTTTTCAATTTCGTCTCAGCTACAATTGATTGGTTATTAATAATTACATACTTTGAGTTAATTAGTCAAGTAAGATTATCAAACAAAAATCAATGTAATCCACTTCATAATTATAATATAAATAGTAAAAACGTAAAAGATAAAAAGAGTTTAGGAATTAATGGAATAAAAATGTAGATGAAATGTTTCCTGTAATAAAGCACCATCTTTTGCATAATCTTTTGTTTTGTTTGAAGTATTTTATTTGAAAGCTCATTAGAAAGCTCTGGATGAATTTATTTATTTTGAAACACAAACGCTTTCTTATTGGCTTAGAAAGCTTTGATATCAGTGAACTTAAGGTGCAGCCACGAAAATAAATTCATTACAATTTTATTTCATTCACAACAATTTACTTAATTTGTATTGCTTTATTAAAACGACGGAAGTTGATTTCTCAATATAATAGGTTAAAACACCTACTGTATTTAAAAATTCATTCTTGATTACATATTTACTCATTAATTTCAAGACTGATGACAAATATACAGTCGGACCTCTATTTAATGAAGTCGCTAACTTTTCCCGAAAAAAAGTTCGTTATATGGAAAATTCGTTAAAAAGAGATTCATCTTTTAAAATTACGTTAAACTACATAAAACAGATTTAAAATAAATAAACAATAAATATTATTAAAAAATGTAATAATTTTAATGACATAAAGCATACATTATCACATGCGTACTTAAATTTTACTAATAAAGTTGTTAATTTTGTCCGAGTTTTTTTTTTTTTTTTTTGAAAAAGTGTTTTCGCTCATATTATGTCTCGCATCTTTGGAATGCACCAAAAACCCCTTCAGGCGTATTTTCTTCAAATTGTAATCCGCGTCGGATTCTTTCAAATGATTTTAACATTTCATCATACGAAGGTTTTTTTTATTTCAGCATCATGATCATTTCCATTTTTATTCATCTTCAGCTTCATCGCAATTCGTTGCTGTATTATTTTTATTTTTCACACTGTCCTAAATATCCGATTCAGTTAGTGTTTCCTAGGTCTCAACTTCAAAATCAAGTGAAAGATAATCATCAATCAGCACATCATCGTTAATTTTTCTTCTTTTTCCCTCAGCTGTATCCACATTTCCTTCATTTCCTCTAAGGGAATAATTAATAATAAAAACATTTCAAGGAGAAAAAAAAATAGATACCACGATCAAGTTCTTTAAATAGAAAATGCACTTCGCTATTTGGAGGTTATTTTACGAAGAAATTAGCAAAATGTTCTTGGTTCCAAAGAAAAGTTCGCTAAATAGAGAAATTCGCAAAATAGAGGTTCGTTAAATAGAGGTCCGACTGTAATATATTCGCAGAAAAGTCAAATAAAGCTCTTAAATATCTTCAAATTCAAGATTTTTTCATTTTCAAGAATTTTCCACAAAATAACAATTCATATTCGTTACTTAGATTTTCCTACAGAATTTCGTGAGCTCAGGTGAAAGGTTAAAGCGTCTCGTTTGTATCGTCTTTCGTAGAGCATAACTCATGACCCTGGCGCAAGAGGGATCCCGCAATCACCGGCCGAAAGCCTCAAAGTTGAGATCAACTTTGGGGAACGTCTGACTTTCGCCCGCCTTAAATCTCTGGGTTAGAAACCCAGCACCATTTCAAGAGAATGGGACCAGATCGGATGAGGAATAACCATTAGAAATAAAAACAAAAACCGTGAGCCCGCGGAGACTAAACCTTGCTCCCTCCAACCCGTAGAATAATCTAGAGATGCCACGAATAGTGATTTGTCCGAATATTCGGTATTCGGTCATATCACTATTCGTGGCATCTCATAGCCGAATATTCGTGGTTTCTCTAGAATAATAATCGTCTTACCATTCGCAAAAGAAAAATCAGAAAATTAAACTTGACGTACATAAACTAAAATTAATTGAGACACTGCACTATTTTCTTGCAATATTTTAGTCTTCCATTATTTTCTGTGAAAAGTATTATTTAAGTTCTGAAATCTGCTTTAAAACTTAATCATTCGTTGATGATTTAAATCTTCTGAAGCATTGTGGAGTGTTGTTATTCTTTGTGTTCTAATGAGAATTCAGTTTCCATGTTAACCTTTAGAGTTCGCATCTAAACAAAGTCCTAAAAATGAACTAGGATATTTTTTCCCCTAGAACAGTGGTTCCCAACCTTTTTCAGCTGGCGACCCACCTTTCCTTACCGGAATACCTCCACATATACAGGAATAAAAGAATATAGAATAAAACTATATTTGTATCGTATCCCTTCCTTACATATGATCGATTTTTTCTATTTTTCTGATGGTTTATTCGATGGTTTCTGGTAGTTTTAGGATCAAGTCGCGACCAACCTGTAACCCTTCCGCGACCCACTAGTGGGTCGCGACCCACCGGTTGGGAAACACTGCCCTAGAATATTGAAGGAAAACAGGAATTAAATAAGGAAACCTAATTACGATTAGACAATGGAAGAAAACTCAAAAATGTTAATTTAATATATATTTACTCTAATTTGATTGAAGAATTTGAAAGGCTTCAAAATTACGAATATGACATGGATTTGCAATATGACCCATAAGGATTTGCAACATAATATTTGCAACATGACATTCAATTTGATTAGTGATATGTTATGACGAGAAATGTTCTTTCGGAGTCAAATTGAGCAATCTCCTTTTTATCAAACTCCATTCAATGCCTGCTCTAAAGGTACTGAAACAGACGCAGTCATTAGTCTCATAAAAGTTAATTTTCAAAGATTCTATTAATTAATTTTTATTAAAAATAAAATTATTAAAATAAACCAGGTAATTACTTCCGAGATTTCTTTTGTTTTATTTTAATACAGCTTAACTAATTTATTATTAATATTCTTAATATCAACCTGATCTTAAATATTAACTTCTTCCTTTTCTTTTAATTAACTTTGTATAAAGATTTGTTTATAAATTTAAAGATTAATTCATTAGCTCTAATGATTCCTTTTAATATTTGATATGCCTTATCATAAAAAAAAAACTTCGTAGAGAAACTTCATAGGCTACAATAGTGTGCGTTGCTTTTTGTGTACAGTATATTATATCTAAATCAGATTATTCTAAACTAATCTTACTAACTTGCCAATGGGCTTCCCCTAGTAACATTGTAACATATGAAATTGTATTTTATTTATACAAATAATCAAAAATAGAAGTTATATTTAAGTTTTATCTAATTATATTTTATCTATGTTTTAAAGATGTAAAGGTATGATATTATACGGTTTAATACAGGGTGTCCACTACAAATGATTGGAGTGGTTTCATGACCTTGTAATGGTCACATTCATTGAGCTCTGCTGATCGAGTTTGTTATTATAAGACAAGCATCTCACAAAGTTTTGTTTGAATTGCCCGACAGGCATATGTTTCGGCCTCTAACCACGAGAGCGCTGCAGTTACATAATGGCTACGAACAATGGAAAAGCGTATGTTGTCCTCGAATTCAGTATCGGATTAAGGGAGGGAGGGCAAAAGGGGGCAACTGACCTTGGCAGCACGTCCTGGGATTGAAAATTGATTCTTTTTAATAATTTAATAGTGAAAAACAGCTACAGGGGCATGGGGCTGACTTGCATCCCCTGATAAAATTCCTAGATCCGGCACTGCTCGAATTCCATGAAAGTCCATCTGTCACAACGGTCCAGCGTCAACGAAGTTCCGTAAAGATCCACTCAGCGCCAACTCCATTTGACGATGGTATGAACAATATTTACAACTTTAAAGGGAAATCAACGGATTGGCCTTCTGTGCATGAAGAAACAGTTGAGCGCGTTTTTTTTTTTTTAACCCACGAAAATCAACTTGCAGAGCGAGCAGGGAATTGAACATTCCACGATCGACCATTTGGAAAGTTTTACGGCAACGATTGAAGCAGAAGCCTAATCGTTTACAATTGTTGCAAGCAATGTTGCCCAAAGATAAAGTGCATCGCTTCGATTCTTGTGCACGGTTTCAAGAGCTTATGGAAGAGGATGAGTTCTGTGATAAACTCTTTTGCAGTGATGAGGCAATGTGAATAGATACAATGTGCGAATCTGGGGAACCAGCAGTCCCCATGCTACCGTGGAGCACGTTCGGGGATCTCTAAAAATCAATGTTTCCTGTGCGGTCTCAAAATTTAAAAATTTACTGCCCCTTTTTCCTCATCGAAAAATCCATTACAGGATCCATTTATCTGGATATGCTGGAATATATTGGCTCATTCTACAGCTGAAGACAGACAGAATGGACTTCATCTTCCAACAAGATGGTGCTCCGCCACATTTTCATCATGACTTTCGTGACTTCTTGAACTGTACATTGCGAAACCAACGGATTGGTCACACTGGGAATGATGATCATGCACTGTTGCCATGGCCTCCACACTCCCCTGACTTAATCCCTTGTGGCTTTTTTTTTATAGGGGTATGTGAAAGATAATAGAGAGTTTTTGCCATAACGTGATTTATATACGGGAAACGCAAATGTCACGTGAACGAATATGGAAACCACAATAGCGGGCTCTGTCATGAAGAGAGTTTTTGCCATAACGTGAAAATTTACACTTCTCAATTGTCATCATGTCGACTTCATGTCGAGTTGCATGGTGTTCGGGGTTGACAAAAGTTGGCCAACTCGAAGTCGGCGGACTAAAGTTGCTGAAAAGTTGCATGGTGTTCGCGTAGCTTAACGGTATCTAGCACCCATAAAATTTTTAGCTCAAAAGCTCAAACTTTACGGCAGTTATCCTCGTCACAACTTTTAGGTCATGTCCCACTTCTAAGGCCCATCCCCTAAAAACCCTTGAAACATATATCGAATTTTTTGACGCTTAATTGTAATTCAACCGATGCCCTAAAAGCTCTGAAACGTTTGTGGCAGAAACTCTAAAAACCACATGACTGTACGGTTTTGAAAATAGGAAAAATCGCCAAAAAGTGGAAATAATAAATATACGAGGGCGCACCAGTTACTCTCATTTAAGGCATTCCATCCTCTCGCGTATTGCACTAGGGCTCGCGAGAATAACGTCAATGATTGTTGCTATATTAAGTTTAAAATATGATCTAGTACCGACAGCGGATACAATTTTAATATAAGGAGTCCCGGAATTAAAAAAGTCGCCCTCATATATATACTGTAAATCATGGGAAGAAGAATTTGAATGGCATATATATATATTCATGATCTATAACCCCTAAACGGCGTTTATCACAAGGTCCCGGGGTCATCTGTTCAGATAGGGAAGAATGAAATAGGGATAGGGGAGAATACAATAACATAATAAATAACATAAAATCTAAATATTTTCAAAATTATATCTATAAAAGTACTTTCCATATTTCAAATATCCTTAACTTTTCTATTTTAAATAACTATTTCATCAATTTATATTATTTGCTCTACATTACAATTCACGAAATACAATGTAGACACAAGAGTCATGGCAACTAGTAATTGATTAATTACTCCAGGTATCTCAGCAACATCTATTTTTTAAAATTGAGCTGTTGTAAAAAACTGTTCATGAATAATTGTAGAAGTAAAGCAATGTTATCGTTTCTTGTGGTTCCTTATACATTGGCATCCTCAATTATTATTGTAAATTAAATATTGACTATATTTTTAATTATCAATTTTACTTATTAATTGATTCGTTTTATTCCTTTTTTGAATAACTGTCGTCACAAGCACTTCCAGGCAAGATTTAGAATTATGGCAAATTCCCTATTTGGCAAACTTTCTTTGATGAAACCAACTAAAATTCTTTCGCCGCAATTTGAGATGAAACAAAAAACAATGGGGATAATTTTACAAACAAAAAAGAGGTATTTTTCGGTGACCTACAACTTATTTAGGATCTTCTCTTCTTTTGCAAGTTTCGCATTTTTCGTGAAATAAACAGCGAATAAAGAAAAACTGACAAATGAAATTTTTTTTCTAATTTATATAGTTCTTTTTAATTTTAATAATTATTCTAAATAAATTGACTTTAGTTTATTTCTTTGCCTTATCTTATTACAAATAAATAGGTTTCTTTACAAATTAATTTACAGTATAAGAGAAAGTTAGAAATGTTACAAAATTTGAAAACGTCGAACTCAATGTGGAACCCGAAAAAAAAAAGCTGTAAGACGGGGTAGGAGAATAAGGAAATGAGACATTACTGCACTTTTTGATATTTCATCTATTATTTCCTACTATTTTTTTCTGGGTACATTTATAAGTCTTTAAATGAAAAGCCATTTTCACCACTATTTTAAGTTTTTAGAGCATATTACAAAAAGAAGTAATTACTTAAACAAAACTAATTTCTAAGTTTTCTAAATTTCGAATAGATACTAAAATATACAAATGAATATAAGGCAGTCCATTAAATAATACTTATAAAATGATTTTTCAATATTTGTCCGGATATAATAAGAAAAACTGATAAAATTACAACCTGGAATCGTTTTGGAGGTTCAGCGTAGGGGATTCCTCTGAAAGCTAATATGGTTCTATTTCTTTCCGTCATCATAATTGAGCCTCTGATTCTCCCTCCATTTACTTGGACTTCGGGTGTCGTGGCATAGCTTTGGCCGAAGCAGAACAGCACAAGGACGGCGAAACAGAGACATCCTTCCCGGACCATGTTGGAAGCCAAAGAGACCAGATAGCTTCTGTCAAAGGTCGAATATAGTTCAAAAGGCACAAGATAAAGAAAAAAGAGAATTTTCTAGTCAATGGTTTATTTGAGGGTCTATTTTATCATTCCGAAAACTTGAAAGAACAGGTACAAGATTGAGACGATGTTTTATCTAAATATTATCGTAATTACAGAGTTGTGTTTTTAAATAAAGAAGTACATATAAAGATTAAGGAGATTAGCAATACTCCATTTAATTTTTGCTTTCGTTCACATTGAACTTTAACTTAATTGCATTAATATCTCTAAAATGAAGTTGATTATGCTTTAAAATCAACTTCATTTGAATCCTCTTCTGAATAATATATACAATATATTTTGTATTAATTAAACAGTTTTAATTCAGGTTTTATAATAATAAGCCTTCCTACGTTGCTTATTCCACCAAAGAAGTCTTTTCAAAACAAAAGAAGTTATACAATCATACAATCAGGTAATAACAAAGTAACATGTATCACCTTTTCAAAACAAAGAAGTTATATAGTCCTATAGAAATAAGACAATTACCTTACACCGTTATTACCTTATCATTAATGATTTCTGATCGAAGCAAAAATAATATACTACTATTGTTATGATATTCCGGTTCAATTAAATAGTACATTTTCATTACTGAAACATGTTCTGAAAAGCAACTATTACAACTGTCCCCTTTATTGCTTTAAAAAAAAAACTAATAAAAGACATTACATTTATATTCGTATACTGTACTAAGTACGCAGGTGGGCTGTTAGCCATTTAACAAAAGGACAAACTGTTCTATTGAGATGATAATCAAAATGAACATTGTAAATTCTCAAGATGGCGGATGAGCAGCAGTTTCAGCGGAATTGTTTCGAATTTAATTTTAATATCAAGGTGATATTAGTTATTTCTTTTGTATCCATTTTCAAACAGAGAGATTCATCAATTCAAGACAAACAGACATGATACAAAGTGGAAACTAAAGAGCTTTCTTTATTTATTTACGCAAATAATAATATTTAATTTATGTATATATATAAAGGAGGAAGTTTATTGGTTTGTGTGTTTGTTTGTTTGCTATACACTCCTAAGCTCTTTGACCGATCTGGATCAAACTTCGCAGAATTACTCTTTACGATCCTGCGGAAATAACAGGCTACAATTGAAACCTGGACACATCTCTCCCTCCCGCTAATTTAATCTCCTTCACACTTTTTTCAAGTAGAGGTAAGAATTACCGGATTCAAATCTTCTTGGTGGCAATATTTTTTTTTTATTATTATTTCCTTTTTTTTTACCCTTTTTTTTTTGGTTTTTTTTTTTTCCAATGGTTGTTAGTGATGTGTCTACCCTTTAAGATTGGACTCGCCTGCCCGCCTATAATCACATGTTGCAGCCTGTCTATTATCTGGCTTTTTATTTCCCAAATTTTATTGTATTCTTGTTTTTGTTTTTTTGTTTTTCCTGGTTTTTACTTTCCTTCTTTATTATCGTAAGGGATTTTCTTTTCTTTTTTTTTTATTATTTTGAAAAAAATAATATTCATCTTAATTTTTAATTTAAGAAAAAGCAAAACCCGGATCCGGGAAAAGGGGTGTAAACAGGGGGTACGCTTTCTTGAAGGTACGCATATCTCACAAACCGCTTTAGTTGAAACACTGAATTTCCCATGAATGTTCTTTGTCAAAGTCGAAAAAATAAGTATTCGGCGAATTTTCTATTTTCGGATTCTAAAGGGTATAAACGAGAAAGGGGGCAAACTTTCTTTGAAGGTATGTGATTCTCCGAAACCGCTTCAGTTGGAAACACGAAATTTTGCATGAGTATTCTTTGGCGAAATCTGAAACATACGTATCGACGAATTTCGGATATCAAAACATCACAACAACTCTTTTTTGTAACCTGAACGAAGAACGGGTTAACGGATTAAGAACAAAAAAAATTCTGCTAGTATTTTATAAGATAAGTGTACATAAAATTCGTGAATTTATATTTATAGATTCATATATTCAATATAAATACCTAGAAGTGCTCTAGATTTTGTATTTTAACTATGTGATGAGAACATGTAATTTGCAAATCGTGATGAAGGCTTTGAGGACCTAGTTAATAGTGCAATCTTCTCGTAGGGATTAGTAACTTTCTTTTTAAACTAAATAAAGTTAGGTTTATAGCGAGAGATGGCTATAAACTATAATTCTTCCAGTATTATACCAACTAAGACCTCACAGGGGTGCAGTATTGACCTTTCAGAGTCACAGTTTTATATAAATTAATTGTTTTAAGAAAAACATAATAAAAGAAAAATATAATAGTTCATTGTTAATAATAGTTTATAATTTATTGTTATTGGCAATTTTTTTTTGGGGGGGGAAGAGGTGCCAGTAGCTGGTACTGCCTAGAGCACGAAATAGTCTGACGCCGGCCCTGTTTACAGCAAACGGATGTTATCCAGCTGACGTCTTCTCCTGAGATGATACAAGAAGTCCATTTGAAATCACTCATTTTAAAATTAATGGCCATTTTGGAATTTTTTTTTATTTTTTTCATATTTTAAATTTTAAATCGGATGATTAAACCTGGTGACTTCTTGTGACATCTTCTATAATTCATAGAAGACATCTGTTGCTTAAGATCATTTGGTATAAACTAACTTTACGTAGTTATGCTTCTGTTAAAAAAACATTTAATTTTT
>JAFIDM010012231.1:78805764-78844637 GCA_023159025.1 Thereuonema tuberculata
ATTTTATTTGTAGTGCGTTTTTATCCCTTTTTATTCCTTTGTAAATACATTTTGTTTTGAATAAACATTGTTTCCGATATTTAATATAAGCAATTCTTCTATAACCGTTGCAAAAAAATTTTGGCCTCTTTCTTTAACAGCGACATTGCTGTAGATTTTCTCCATTCTTCTAGAACAACCTTTTCTGCCAGTATACGTTGTAAATGTCTTACAGTGTTGCTGCATATTTTATCAATTCTATATTTATAATTAAATAGACAAACACTGGTTTTACAAGTGACTTTCTAAGACAGCTATTTCCCACTTATTAGCGCTCATCAGTCGGGATCAGTCTGCTTTGAATATCCAATTGAGGATAGTATTAGTTCGCAGACATGCTATTGGGAGAAAAACATTACGAGAAAAAAAAAAGAAAAAGAAAATTAACTATAAAAGTGAGAGAACTATTCCATGTGCTCGCAATCTTTTTTTTTTCTTAATTCTTAGAGATCCCACTGTCTTTTCTATGATTGAATTCTAAGTTTAGATCCTTAAAACTATGATTTCTTTAGTTGTATGTGTATTCAAGTATATTGACTCTTTTCACTTTTTATGTAGATACAGAAATGATTCTTTTCTGATTAAACCATGCTTTTTCTGAAATGTTACTGTAGTATATACAGGGTGATTCAAGATTCCCTGTAAAAACTCTAAAGATAGGTCAGGAATACAAAAACGAACCGTATTCATAGTGAAACGTATGTCCGCAAACGCTATCCGAATGTCCTAGAAGATACACTAAGGTTCAGAAATTAAAGACAACATATTTATTAGCCCTATGTTTACAATATAACAGTACATAGTAGGTTCACTTACAGGTTACAGTAGGTGCACAAAGTTTCTTCCACCAACATTAATTCACGCCTCACAACGTCGATGCATGGATTGCCGAACAAGTGCAAAAATGCGAGGCCTTTGGCGGACACATCCGGATGCCACAGTCACTCTTGCGACGAGGTCGGCATAATGGCGGCTTATAGATGATGCCTTTAAGGTGACCTCAGAGGAAGAAATAATGCAGGACAAGGCGTCTCAAATGACAATGACGATGACTCACTGCCCAACTAATGGGCTGTCAAACAGCGCCCTCTAGCACATTAGGATTGCGTTTGCAGACATACGTTCCACTATGAATACGGTTTGTTTTTGTACAGTTTATATTTTGTAGAAATTGTAAATAAATTATACTCTCCTTTATTGATTAATACAGGAAGAGTTAAGTTTTTCCGACATTACACACATTTTGCAATTTACTTGAGGGGGGGGGGGGACCAACATATTTTTAATTTTGATTTAGTAGAGTGTGATTACAGCCTACCAAGAACTGACCTATTGTACAGATCCTAGAATATACAAATGACTATTCAGTCGGAAGGAAAGAGAAGATGTAAAGCAAAGAAAAGCACAGCAAAGAAAGGAAACATTCAGATTGAACCGGAATTCGATCCCAGATTAACCGTTAAGTTTAGTAGGCCATCTCCTAGACTATGCTTGAACAGCAATTGAACATTTACTTGGGCTTATTTCCTGCATCATTACTAAAGCCAGATTCTCAGCTGATGCGCTTCTGTACAGAAACTATTTGTTTTTGCCGTCTGAATTAAAATAACTGTATACATCAATATAATTTGGTAAATTTGTTATTTATAATTTTTTATTATTGGTTTCTAAACATTAATATTTTTAACTTCATGGAAATCTGATTATATAATTTTTCTTTTTTTTTTCCTCTTTTTAATTGGCAACGGAAAATAGGCCGTTCAGGTACAGTTTGCTACGTGATCACGGTTTGCTATATCACGTCTGAACCTAGGTTCGAATCCCGGACCCGGAATGGATGTCACTTTCTTCGTTTGTGTTTCGAATATATCTATGGGTACATTGTGAGCTGCCTTCTGTGCGCAACCATTTCTTTCGGCCAAATAGTTCGCAGTTTTCGCCCCTTGTTGAAGCCAAAGGCAAACAGTGCCTAAAGCCCGGAATTGGTAAAAAAAAGGCCTAAAAAAAAAGTTTTATGATGGATATATTTTTTTTAAGGCCTTTTTTGAGTAAATGGGCTAAAATGACACTATTAGCTTGACTCAAAAAATAGTCGGCTTTGAAATTTCACCAAAAACAATGTAATAGTATTCCACAACAAAGTGGCTCCCAAGACAGCTGTTTGAGGATTATTAATACTTATCAGGTAGAACTAGTCAGCTATGGAACTTCAAGATCCCAAGTATCAAACAAAAAAATTAACTACATTCTAGTCACTTAAAAATAATCACTAAAAAAAATTATTTAATCAGCCGTAATAAAATATATCAATATTTTAAATGAAAATAGGAATTAAATGTACAAAACGAAAGAAGATTTTTTATACCATATATGAATAAAAATAGTTTACAAATTAAGAAAATTTGTAAGAATTTTAATATTGAAATTGGATTTGTTTATCAAAATAAAATTAAAAATATTGTATGTAATAAATTAAATATGTATGACAAAAAACATGAAATGGGAATTGTATACAAGATAGAATGTCTGAACTGCAGGAAATTCTATCTTGGAGAAAGTAAAAGGACATTAAAGGAACAGGTAATGGAACACGATGGCTACATAAATAATAAATCAATAACCAAATCTGAGGTGGCAGAACATTGTATTCAGCAAACTCATTGTATGAATAATGAGATTAAAATCTTATGCGTGGAAAAAGAACATAAGACAAGAAAAATCATAGAAAGCATGTATATTAGGAACACAAAAAGTAGTAATTTAAATAGAAATGATGGGATTCAAGTGAATGAAAGGATAACAAGAATGGCTAAGGAAATAGTCAGTAAAAATTGTGAAAGTTGTAAAAACAAAGTAAAATTAGATGTATTTAATGGTTAATGATTTGTACTACTCTTAAATTATTGTAATTGTTTTAATAGCAATTGTTTTTTAACAATCGATGTAATATTATATTCACGTAGTCTTCCTTAATTGTTATTTAAATTCTTTTTTATTTCGTTACAATTTCATTTTAAGCTGAAGAAGAAGAGACGTGTTATATCTCTTCGAAAATTTCTTTGAATAAATGTAAGTTTTATCGCATTTATTTATGTGAGTATGTTGTGGATTTATAATAATAGTTCCAGAAGAGAAGAAATTAGGAAGAAATATGGAATAAATACTTATAAGTTGAATATCAATATATTGTTACTATTATTACTAATATATGAATATATTAGTTCATCCATAAATTCATTTAAGAGCAAAGATACTAAGAATTAATGGAAATTATTTTAATTATTTATTTAAAATCTTATAACCATAAGGAAACATCTAAAAAGCATGTTTTTGTGTATGCATTTTATTAAAAAAAAAAAAAGGTTACATTTTTTGAAACAACCATGAATTAATGTTTACAATTCATCTTTGAACAGGTCTAAAGGCTTGTCCCCTGTTATTTGAGGAACATATTGATCCCACCATTTGTACCATTCGTGGTGATGCGGTTCAAATTCATCCACTGTAACAGGATCATTGATATGATACACTCGGATTTTATTTACCATAATAGGAGTCCAATCTAACACTATAGTTTTGGAGATGTCTGGAGTTTTGGAGATGTCTGGAGTTGGAGACCTACAAAAATAAAGGAAACTGACATTGAGAATAAAATCACTTGAAAATTTCATGAAAAGATATGCAAACAACAAAAAAGCAGGTTAACCCTCGAAACCATGAAAATAGAATAATCTTTTGTTAAATCTTAAAAAAATCACATCGACAAGCAACTCTCGATTTACGAACATTCGCTGTAACAAACATCACAATTGATATAAAATGTGTATCACTATGTGAAGAATATGAACTCCATATACGATATCCACGTAAGATATTGACGAGTAAGAGTTGATACACATTATGCTAGTACTCAATTTTCTTTTTTTTATTTGTTTTGTAACTATGTTTTTAATTAAAATTAACAAGTACTATACCTTTATTTTTTTATTCTTTTCTTATTTTACACGATAAGCCATAACACTGGAAGACATTATAATCAAACGTATTGTTTAGATCATGGTATTACATGGTTTTAATGTTTCAAAATGGCTGCTAATGTATTGCAAAAGCTCAAAAATGCAAGATACACACAACGAACAAAACGCATAATGAACAATGTCTTGGTACGGAAATAGCTTGTAAACTGAGTGTTGCCTATATTTCGTTAATTCATTATTAAAAAAAAAAATCAAGCTTTCTTATAAACTCATGTATTTTTAAAATTTCTTTTGTAAGATTGCAAGAATGAACCAGCCGCTTCGCTTCCTCCAATCAGAAAGGTTTAAATTTTGGGGTTTGTTATATACGAAATGAGAAAGTGGGACACGCCTCACTCCACTAGAACATATAATGATCTGAATTACATGGAGCATGGTATAAAAGCTGTCGACCGTGTTCAAGTATCACAATTCACCTAATGTGAAAATTAAATGATCACTAAATAAATGGCGTGATCAAGATAATGAGTAATAATATCACTTGCCGTTGTAACTGGAAACTGGATAGCAACGAATCCTGTTATATCTCCGAGGTGCATTTAAATCTTTTGAATATTATTTTATTAATATTAATTAATAATTTGGAAAATGAAAATATCCTCTTTTTGAAATAAAATCAATTCATTCTTCCAACAAACTGAAATAATCAAGAAGGAATATTGTCACCAATGCTTGTGACGACGTACTTTGGGATTCACTGGATGCTTCCCAATTATGTATGCTAGAGTACGAACTTTTGTACTGTATTTTCAAAATATGTGACATCACCATTGTGGATATAATACAATATTTACGAATGTATAGTCGCACAAGCCTACAACAACGATAATAGTAATAGTACTATCCAAAAAAAAAAAAAACCAGGCAAAAATTTTCTCATTGTTATTGATATTAAATAGTAAGAATTTCGAGAAGAACATTAGTCTTTTCAAATATTCTGGAGCCAATTTATATCAATAAATGTAATTACTTACTTGACTTTGGCGAAATTTGTTAATAGAGTTCTCATTAATCTGCCAATCTTTTCGTCTTGTTGGCTTAATGTAGGTTTTCCGAATACAGGTCCATCAAATAGTGTATATAGTTCATCCATATGACCAACACCTTAAAGAAATAAATGAATTTTACTCTAATGTTTAACTAAGTTTCGCAAAAGTTTTCAAAAATTTCAATGTTTTCAACATTAGTTTATATTTGTTATTTATAGTGCTGATTCAAAAACTATTTTACTTAAAAAGTCCTATCAATATACACTTTTGTCAATAATGCATCTGTTTATAACGTCTAAAGGGATTCAATAGAAAATGTCCTAATTTCAGGATAGCATTGAAGAGGTCAATAGATATCAAAAACAGAGTATCAACATATGCTCAAATTATAAAGAAGAAACACATACTAATAAAAACACAAATGAAAGGCATATACTCCTTAATACTTCTTAAAAATATTAACAACATTCCGGCAATATTTCGTCTTCTCTTTCAAAGACTTTATCTAGCCTTGTACAAAAATTCTTAAGGAGTAAGAATAGCATCTCCCTTTCCTAAACACCAAATAAATAATAATACAACAAAGCAAGAATTCAAAGACATGGAATATCTAACAATAGAAGAAACGTGATCTCAATCATGTTCAAATTGAGAAGTCCAAATTACAAATTTATTGTTTAAAAATTATTCTTCCAAATAAAATAATTTTTTTCAAATTTCTTTTTATTTTAAATAAATCTTTCAAATGCCTTTTTTTATAAATAAATGTCTTTTTCTTAATCGTCTTTTCCTATTATTCTTTAATTGGTAAAAGTCTTAATTTAAAAAAATTTAATAAAATTTTCAAAATTAAATAAAATTTAATAAAAATTTGAAAGAATAATTTTTAAACAATAAATTTGTAATTTGGACTTATCAATTTGAACGTGATTGAGATCACGTTTCTTCTATTGTTAGATATTCCATGTCTTTGAATTCTTGGTTTGTTGTATTATTATTTATTTGGTGTTTTAGGAAAGGGAGAGGCTATTCTCTACTCCTTAAGAATTTTTGTACAAGGCTATATAAAGTCTGTGAAAGAAGACGAAATATTGCCGGAGTGTTGTTAATGTTTTTAAGAAGTATTAAAGATGTAATTTTACGGTATTTTAAGAAGATACAAATGAAAGACCTTTATTACATCCTTTTGTCTTTTAATCAGTCGTTTAATCCCATGTTTACAGATTCTGCTATTCGGACAGAGATTTTTATTTGACTATTGTCTTCAGGACCTACCTGACGACGACCACACATTGAGTACCATCTTGTGGACTATGCTGTAGACGGCGAAAGAAGAGAAAGAAGACAAACACAGGAACGAAAGGAAACCTTCCAAGCTGGCTCAAAGATTCGAAACAAGGTTCAGACACAAAGGCCTCATGGCAGGCCATTGCCTTGTGATCAAGGTGTATCCCAACTGCAAGGGCCTTTATTACGATAAAAATAGAAAATAGAATGTGATTTGCTGTGAGAGTAATTTGAAAGCCCATTGCCTCTCAACAGGAATATGTTACAAAGAATTCAACATTTCACATAACAAAAGAGAAAAACTCACACGGGGCTAATTCCTCAGTTACTGAAGTAGAAGACTGAGGATAGGGATTTTGAATTTTTGTAATTTTGAGATGCCCTTATGTTTTTGTAAATTTAGATATAAAGCTTTTTCACTTTTTTTATAGATATGTGTTTGTTCGTTTTACAATCTTACAGTTCGTTTCTTTTAACAGTTTAGGCATATGTTAATATAAGCTTTCTAACTTTTAAGGACCTCCAGAAATAAAACATTTCCTTCTAAATAAAAATATGCTAAAATGTGAAGATCTCATTAAATTCTGGAATAGCTGCATCAGCATTAAAGGACGTTATGCTCATGGGACTAAACTTAGTGGACAGAATAACTGGGAAACGTTATTTTCCAAATTTAAGTGAAATTAATGTCAATACGGAAAAAAAATCAAATTTATAATAGTTGTTTTCTACTGTTTCCATCTGATTTCGAAGTTTCTAGCCCAAATAGCTGTTTTTTGTCATAGCACTGAATATGAAATTCAACCAAATTCTCTGGATTTGTGGTACTTAGTTAGTGCTTAATTATTAGAAATTAATTACTGAAAAATGTATTATTCTCAGACAAACGACTCTTTTAATTTTGACTTTTGTACGACCATCGTCTGTAAATTTTGGGGTAGAAAAAAATTGTTAATTCTTGCAACAATCATAGAAAAAAAAATTCGTGAGAATTTCTGCAAAAATTGCGAAATTCGTCTAATTTTTAGATTTACACTCTCAATGTGCACATAATGGAAACAGCTGTAATATAAATATTCATACAACAAAATGCTAAAAAACAATAATTATATTTAGGTTTAGATTGCACAAATATTTTGTACATCAGTCGTAGAGTAAGCTAGACTGAATCATTCAGTTTTAGAGATAGACTTCTTTAAGTGAGATAAAAACTCAAGGAGATGCCTCTGTATAACAACAAAACTTGGATCTTTGTGTGTATTTGAAAACCAAAATGTTCAAGGCAAGAAGAGTATATTTTGCTTATAAAGAATTAATACAATTCATTCCTATAAATGTTCATAAGCTGATTTAGTAGAAATTGTAAGTAAACATAAGTTCATATCTATGTGGCTATGTGGTGACAAAATGAAGGAAATAAAAATGTTGTAAAGAAAATAAATTAACACGCATATGTATATACGAGTGTGTTTTAGATATTTTAACAAGACATCTCATTGCGTAAGTTTGTCTTGTTACTTTACTGAATCACCCTCGAAGATTAGTGAAAAAATTAATTAAAAAAATCTTGTATTTTTGGCGAATCCAGTCATTGAAGTGTCGATGAATTGAGTCATTATTTTTCTTGTTTGTTAATGTTGTTTCAGACCATAATTATTGCCTGTTGAGTGTTTACTTCTCGAATCATCGTAGTACAGCTAGCAGTTGCTGAAGTTCATTCTGGACGAATATCATCCAGGCAAACATTAATTGGTGAAAAAAAGTTTTCTATTGCTTTCTTTTTGTTTTGTTTTTTATTGATTACTGATAATTTCCTCAACAGTCTTGTGTAGTAGGAATGAATTACTGAACAACAACAGTTTAAACAAGAGATAGTCACAACGAAATTTATAACAACTGTAAAGAAAAACTAATTCTCTTGTTCTTCTCAGATTAATTTTTCATCTCCGTCTCAACCCAGAAAAGGAACAAATTGAACACAGTTAAATACACATAGAATACCTACCTAAATAATCTTTATAACCGAAGTATTCTGTAAAGCTATATTTTGTAGCATAATCGTAAGAATAAACGAATGTTGGAATACCAGCATAAGCCGTCAGTTGAACTGTTTGATACATGCATGTTTTAAATAATCCATCGGAAAATGCCTGCAAAAAAAAATTAAAAAAATTAAAAAAATAAAATGTAATTTCCAAAACCTATTCAATGCAGCATCAATACAACATATGTGATAGAATAAATGAAGATAATTGTTATTACTTCAATGAATTTTTCTTAGTTCTAAGTCCGCTGCAAAACTTTTAGGATTTTTTAAATAAAGGAAGGAATTCGAAGCGATAAAAATATTTCACTTATATTTAAAACAGTTTCAGTTACCAGTACCATGAGTACTGTTAGGAGTAAGTTGGGAAAGTAGGATACAAAGAATAACTAATGTTTGATAGGCTTATGGCATGAATCTAAGCAATTGAAATAAAAAATCTAAATTATAAAATGATTTGGTTGCAAGTAACTTATGCTACAATGTGGAAGAGAAGTTCCCGTACCCCTTCATTGATAGTGATATTTTAAATATTGACACATTAAGTGTCCAATGCGTCTGTGTGTTCGCCATCATGCTGTAAACACAAGTTCATGCGCCATAAGTTCACACGCCTCCACGTCCTATTTCTTGGAGCGCGTCCGGAGTGATGGTTCGAAATACGTCCCCAACTGCATTGCGCAATTCTTCATTTGTAGTTTAACGACGTTCAGAAACGTAGGCCTTGATGATTCCATACAATGAGTTTTCAGGGGTCATGAGGTCAGGACTTCGTGATGGTCATTTCAATGGAGCTGGCGATGCTGGAGTACCTATCCAGCGTCCTGGAAAATGTTGATGAAGAAACCCCCGCAAAGTAAGAGCGAAGTGAGCAGGTCCTGCTGTAGCCATACGCGTTGCATGATACCCGTGTCTTAAAGCTGTGGGATTAATCATATTTATAACATGTGTGTACCACCTGCATTCTAGTGTCATAAATTGAAATAACATTCGATACTAAATATTTAGATGTATTCCTATATAATAGGGGTACGGGAATTTCCCGGACACACTGTAAGATTATTTACATAATGAACTTATTGCAGATTAAATATATAATGCTAAATTACATTAAATTAAAATGATAATCAATAAAATTGCTTGAAAATTCATTAGGAAAAATGAATTACTTTTCTTAAAGGAAGTGATTTTCTTAAAAACGTTCTGCATCGTTAGAGGTGGGGTAGAATAAGAGACCATTTAAGTTAATCTAAAAGTTCCTGAAACAACCGAAAGCCTACTTTTCTAAAGATTTTTTTTCCTTCTTTGTTTTCACGACTTTTTCATGACTTTGTTTTGACGACTTTTAAAGGCATGTCTTTTGTAAATTATAATCTTCAACAGAATGTAACGAGGACTTTTTGAATTTTATTTCTGAAACATGTTATTTTTAAGCTTTTTTTGTTGGATTCCTTTTGTGTATATGGTCTATTTTTACTATTATACGGAAATATACATGATGAATAATTTTAAATCCGCTTTACTTTACTTAAGTTATCGAAATCCAATTAACTTTAATCATATCAAAATAAATTTGCGGATTCGGGAAAGTATTAATATACAGGGTTGTTAACATTAAAGTTCCTCTACACAGAGAGCTTTGAGCGTGTTTAAGGCTCCAACTGAAAAGAATTTGGACAACAGATACTTCAAACGATACACTCGCCGTTTATTGAAAAAAAAAAAAATATTACGAAAAATGACCAATGCATGGCGCTGTAGCAATACCAATCACTTGAATAGCGTTACAAATGTTCAATGTGTCCATCATTGTTGTCAGTAACGTTTTCATTCGCAAAACGGCATTTTCTATTGCAGAACGCAATACGTCTGCTGGTTTTGTTAGAACAAATGCTCTCCTTCAGGTCTGACAAAGTTTGACATCTTTCACGATGCATCTGGCTCTTCAAAACACCTCATTACCAGAAGTCAGACCAAGTGAGGTCGAGTGATCGGGGCGGCCAAGTTGTCTGGAAATAATGGCTGATAACCCGTTCATTTGTAAAGTGATACCTTTGAACACAACGGGTGATGTAGGATGATGCACTAACTTGCATGAATATGGTTTCCTGAAGACACTCGCATTGCTGAAGCTATGGTATCACGAAATTCGCCAACATATTATAATACCGCTGTGCGGTTATGGAACAGGTGTAATGTCCCGTTGGAGTTACCTCTTCAAAAAACCATGGCCCAATGATGAAATTAGCCGTAAATCCACATCACACAGTCACTGTTGGATGATACAACGGGACCTCTTGGACCACTGTTGAAAAAACGAGGGTTTTCTGTTGCCCATATGCGACAGTTGTGGGTAGGCTATTCACTTGCTCATTTAAACAAAAGTGGGCTTCGTCACTCCAAAGACTGTTCCATGGCTAAGTGATATCAACTGTCATTCGCGCCAGGAACTGAAGCGCAAAAGTTCGGTGACGAATTCTTGCGTCAGAGTACTGTAGCTGCTGTAAACTCCTTATCTTGTATGGCTAGTACCGCAATATCTGACGCATTACTAGCCTTAAAATGGCATATGGCATGTCCACTGCACAGGCAACAGCTGATACACTTACTCTATCACATGTTACAAATCCACGAAAGCCGTATCCACATCTTGAACGCGAGAAGAGTACACTCGTTTCCGACCTCTACCTGGTAGAACGCCAAGTTGTCCTGTTGTATCAAAATTTGCAACTATTTTGTGGATAGCACGAGCAGCATTGATCCACGCCTTATATGCTTCTGTCTTTCTTTTAACCATGAGGTGGTGATATAGGCTACGTATAAGGTTTGGGCACTTGTCGTTGCCCAAAATATTCGTAATAATTACTTCGCGCATTAAATTATGAATTTTTTTTATAAAAATGACTAATTTCATATTAAATATGGAAAGAAGTTGAATATTGAGAAATGATGGTTAAAAACAGGATATAGTGCGGTTCTGTCTGTTGTTGTATCGTATCCTGCCTCACAAGTACATTTTCAAAATAAGATGGTATCAATACAAATCGTAGACACTTGTTTAGAGTTTAAAAGAAAGTTAATTAAACTATAACTTATTACCAATAACTTTCCTGACACAGATTCGACATGGTAGGAATTCAATATCTACAAAATATTATAATATTTTTCTTCACCATGCTTCCGCTGCTAGTCATTCAACGTATTAAATAAAAGTTGAGCGATCTTACAATTTTGCAGATATGAGTTTGTGTTTTGCAAAAAAGTAAGTTATTATCAGTAAATTAAACTGAAATCAAATCAGAAGTTCCTGAAAGAAGCTGAAAGCTTATTTTCAGTAAAATTATCTTCATTAATTATAACTTTTCAGAGATTCTTATTTTTGAAGAAAATGTTTCAGACAAAAGCTTATTGTTTATTAAATTTTATCGGTGTAACTTATTAAATTTCAAGATTTCCCTTGCAATTTGAATTTAGATCTTTGGGATCTCACGATTTTATCTGGACGTTTTTATTTATAAAGGAAAAATTTCCAAATAAAAACATAAATTGTCCCAAATATGCATGTGAAGACTGATGTAAAGATCAAGATGATCGTACAGCTGGTTCAAACTTTAGCGTGACACAAACACATCCAAACAATTGTGTCTTCCCGTTCTAGGAAAAATACAAATACAAATAATCTCTTTTTCAAACAAAACACTTCATAAAAGATAAAAATGACCTACCTTAACTAAAGCTTTTCGAACCTGGAAGTCGCTGCCGTAATCTATATTTTTGAAATACATTTTCCGCACAAACTTAGCCGCACTTTCTTGATTTTCTTTTCCGATGATTATGGATGTTAAGATCTCAAGAACATCAGTTTTATTAAAAGACGTTTTAGAAGGATTCTTTGCAACCATTACTAAACAAATGAAAAGAAGAAAAAATCAATTGTAAATAGCTAATTTTTTAGCACAGTTAGATTAGATAACTCTAAACAAAAGAGGGAGAATGTTATAGGTTCGTAAAGTAGATGAAAACCATTACACTGTTATATATGCCTGGAAGATAGAAAAATGGAAGCATTAATTAAACCATCCTCTGTAGAATTATCTAAAAAAACAGAGTTGGAGTTGAAAGAAAAAAAGTAATCTTTTATCTTACTGATGCCACTGCGAAAAGGCATCAATCCCAGATCATAAAAGAATTGCTGAAAAATTGAACAAAACATTATTGGGAGCTTTCCCCTCTCTCCATCTCGCAAGTTTATTCCAAAAACAAACTTCTCATGAGTCCAGAATTCGTTGAAATTCAGATAATAAAAAAAAAATTCTGAAGGATAATAATAACACAAAAAAATTACAGAGCAACTCGTGGAAGCAAATGAAGTGCTCTGAGATACTCCACACACAAAAATGTAGTCTATAGAAATACTTGGTTCCTTCTGAATGTTCTAGATTAAAATTCGGAAAAATATTACAAACAAGCAAATAATTAATAATAATAATTTCAAAAATACCTGAGTTATAATAAGTTTAAATAAAATGGAACACTTGGAAAAAATATGGAAGCACGATACTTGTGCAATATGCAATGCGACTGAAAAGATAGAACAAAAGTCAGTTCTCAGAATGTAATCGGAAAAGAACCTCTTATTTTACATGTTTAGAGTCCTTTTTATTACGCCACTTTTATTTTCAACTTACAAAGATAGATAGATTTCGTTGACTCTTACTGTTTCTGACCAGTTATGGCACATAGTTCTTTAAATCACGGTAATCTGTATGTATATGTCAGATGATAACCGGATGACATGTGACAAACAAATTTAGTTGCTTATTTAGAATATCATAGTTTCTGCAGAAAGAAACTGCTAGTATCCCAAGATCAAGGAACCCACAATGAAAGAACGAGTTTCATCTCAGCTTATTCTCAGCTTATTCTTCCGCAGGTTGGAAACTAGATGTTCACACTTCACAAGTTGGTTTCCAGTGGATTATCAAAAAGCACGGTTACATGGGGGCATGTTGTTAATATACCACTGTAGATCAGGAGGAAGCCGCGAATCTTCGACAATATCTTGATTGTCAACAACGACACGAAAATGAAAAAGAAGACACTTTATGACTTCGAATCACTCAGATACTTTGGCTCGTTGAAAGGCAGCTGTATAGAATGGTTAAGAACGTGTGGAAGGTTTCTTTGTGTAGTTATATATAGTTATACTTCGGACAGCATGAATCTTACTTCGCAGAATCTTTAAAATGGATGGCCTTGCTTTTCTCCGATAAAGGTGATATTCTGAGAAACAAGACAAGTGATGCTTTGCCTTCAGTTTCCAGTTGCAAAGCATCACTAAAACTGAAGGCGGTTCGAAGCCTTACATCCTGAAGTCCATATACAACGGCAACTCATTCATCGTGTAGCAAAAGTCTTGACGTGCTAAATAATCAGACAGGTTAGAGGTCTTCAGAGAACTTCGCAACCTTCCTGAAGATTATTTCCAGCAAGATAACAAAAGTATTCTCGTGAGAAGACAGGAGCTTGAAGTCGTCACCGTTGGTAAGCATGTCGCTGTCATCGTCAGAATCACAAAAGTCCAATCATCGCAATAGTAATCATTGCTCACTTCCTAGGGCAAGTTCAGTGTACTCTTCAATTCGCGTGAAGCATTTTCTCTAATCTTGCCCATTTAACTTTGTACGAAGAGCAAACTGAAGGCTGGAGAAGAAAAATGCTTCCAGGGCGTCGATTCTTTGTAAAGGGATAACTCTAGAGTTGAGGATGGCAGAAGCAATGGCAAATGAATACTTTAAGCTCATCCAGTCCGAAATTAATTGATAGCCGCCGCTTTCCCGAGAACTTTCAGTGATATCAGGGACGGAATAGGAACGTGATATTACAGCAACCCACTGGCGTCTGTCCTGAGAGACGAGTAGCACAGCATCTTTTATGTTCAACGTAAAGTTGATATATACTATGTAAAAGTAGTATTGATCTTATTCTGCAACTCAGTTGACTCGACCAAGAGCGGCAGGTTATCGATAAAGACAAGATCTTGATGAACAGGTTCACCTCTCTGAGCAGCTCGGATAATGAGATCCAGAACTAGGTAAAAGAAAAGGAGGAGCAACCCTGCCTAATACGAATACAAATAGTTTCATTAACAGTCAAAATTGCAGATCTAGACCCGATGAAGATTGAAGTCATTAACAATTTACACAAAATCGTCCCCAGTTCCTGCCGAGAACAACGACGCACTGAGGGATTCGAGCTTAGGCGCTTTCAAATGTTTTGTTCGATCGCTTACAGATGCTCAAACACCCAATCGTACGGCATGAATCCTTTTGTCCCATTAACCATTCAGAAATACTTTTGATAAGGCAATCGGCATAAAGCTTGCAGATCATCCTGGACAGGGGGATAATTACCAAATTCAAAGGATTATCCTTCTTAAGCGTCAAGATGATGGTTTCCTCCAAAATGCTCTTATACCGAGGGCAAATATTCAAAATGGCAGTGATGATTTGGATCCACACTTTCAACATTGCAAGTTGAAAGCTTTCTCGTAATAGACTTAAAAAAACCAAAAAAAGAGAGAATAACTTCTTGCGAAAACTATGGCGACACTCTTGTCAACTTTTTTTTTCATCAAATGCTTTAAAACATATCAAAACATTTATATGTATACAAAAAAAATAAACTACCTAAATCTCACCCTTTATTATTATTTGAAAAAACATTGTGGCCTACAATTTTGATATTTTTTTATTTTTTTTTAAATTTAGAAATTTTAAGAGAAAAATCCACTGCTAAGATTACTATTAAAGCAAGTTAAATAAAGGAAATGAATTTAAATTTCTTTGAATCCATATCTATTAGTTTAATAATTTATATGTTTTTTAAATAGTCATAAATAGAAATAAGTTTCAATATTTCTTGTAATATTCGATGAAAAAGAATTGATAGAGAATTGATAATGATTTTCGAAAGATATCAATCGTTGTATTTGTTTTAAGTACCACATATTTTCAAATACAATATTTTTCAATATTTTATATTTTAAACTACAACAGTTACTCCAAATAATATTTCTTTTTTCAAGTTTTTTTTTAAATAAAATTTTCATGCATATTTTCTAAATTGGGGGAGATTAGATATGAAAATATTGACCCATTCAATAGCGGGATGGATGGACGCTAGGTTGCGTCTGGAAAAGAATTTATTTGGGAAAAATCCCCGATTTCTATCGAAGTCGAACTTGACTCCAGCAGCGTGCAAGTCAACGTGTCTTATCCGCAATTAATAAAGTTCTCTAAATATTGGAAAACTGGATATTTACAAGCCAAAAGCTTTCGATTGTAACAGATTTTTGTATTTTGTTAAAACATGATGTAAACGAAAATATATTGTCTTCTTCCCTCCTATAAAGGAGCGGATGATTAAAATACGAAACAGGTCTAACATGTGAGACAAAACCTTCTTACCTGCTAGGAAGAAAGTTCCTTCATCAGCTGTTACTCCCGTCATGAAAGGCACTCGATTTATTTTCCCGGAACTAAAGAGATTTTCTGGTGTATCAGGAAGAAAATGGTGATCAACTGCGGGAACGAAAGACAATGGTAGTAAGGAGGGCCCCTATTTTGAAAGAGATGAACATAAATGAATTAATTCAAAAGAATGAAAAATCAGTAAATGATAATACAAATTATTAGACCCACTGGATAATTTTGCATAACTTTCTAGTATGTCTTAGCTCATTCACATGGCTCTTAAGTTGTTTATATATTGATATCTTATTTAGTTCACGAGGGATCGTTTGGATTCGGGGAATAATTTATCACAATAAACTAATCACGTAAAATAGATTGAAAACGAAACTAATCTATTAGTATCTCAACGCTACAAAAATTTTAGCATTAGACATAATCTCTTTCATTGTAACGAATTTTTCTATTTGCTTTTATAGCTTTTATTATCTACTTGCTTTAACATCTTTAATTATCAAGATTGTATTAGTTTTGTATTTTGATTATTATCTTACTGATATCTTTGTTTTTCAATTCCGTTAGGTTTTTCTGTTACTTCAAGGAATGCAAAATATAAAGAGATACATATCCGATCTCTGAGGGTATGCATTATACTGTATTAATGTAATAATGGAAAATTTTCAAGATATTTTAAATTAAAAGTATATTTTTAATCATTCTCGACTGCTAGGATAAAGTGCTTTGCAATTTCACAGCGATATATCCTAACAAAATTAAAAGAAAAATTCTTATAGTTCTGTCACCGACAGCAGTCAGAAGTCATCTCTGACTACCATATCTCCCCGTGATATGGAGGAACCAAGTGTCTTAACTAGCAGAATCAGTTAAACATCTATAAAGTAACCGATTAACTGTATCTGAACGAAGATGCCTGTTTCTGAAAGAAAAGCAATATCTCTCCTCCTCGTCAGACCTACAATTCCCACAGTCCATTTGACTACAAGGAAGTCTTAAATCACATATAAATAGTCATTGCAATACAAATACAGAATCCTCAAAATAATTTTATTCAACTAAAAGGAAAGTAAAAGATTTTTAATAATTAGAAATTTGACTCTACTTCCAATTTGAGTAGATTGTTAGGTATTAGAAGAAAGAAAACAAGCTGAAAGACATACAATCTTTGTCTGTTCTCTAATAAGGGCTATAGCTGTGAAAAGTTATTTGAATCTGAAAGAACTTAATATTTATGAGCAGCACTCGCACAATAAAATCAAAGAAATCTATTAAAATGGGCTAAACGAAGACTCGCGAAATTGGGTTCCACTCCATTGAATTAGGTATGCTATATAAAGCTAATTGAATACTACCTTTTTATTATTTTTACAAATCTTATTGTTATTATTAGGTTCAAAATAATTTTATGCTTTGTTGTATAAGATTCTAGAGAAGTGATTACACGTTTATCTACATGAAAGTAAAATTCTTCAGTGCACTATTAGTATTTCGTTTTTCTAATAAATATCTACAATTATTGTTGAAGAATTAATTCATTAAATATCTAAAAGCTTTAGCATAAAACATGTACATATGAATAACTCCATAAAAGTTATAACAATTATTGGATACTTGAAAAAGCAAAGAGAATCTGTACTTACGAAGAAATTTGTATTCTTCGTGATATCTTCACCCGATTTTTCTTTAAGACAAGCAACAAAAGATGAGCTGTCTTCGGTAGAACAATCAAGCCTCTCCCCTAATTTCTTATTCCAATATTCGGTTTTATTTTGACATCCCCAACTGCACAGTGAAGACCCACTCATTGCAATTGCAGCATGGAAAAGACCTAAGAACAATATCATATATATTACGATGATTTGTCTCCAATCGACAATGAAATTTGAAAAAAGATCTGAAAGAAATATATTTTAGACAAATTCAACAAAGTCTCAAATTTATCAATTCCAAAATAAAAGAAAAATTAAATAAAAAAAAAAATATTAGAGCGTCTTATTTTGTTTTGTGGGGAGTAGAGCTATTGGATCTTTTTCAAAAATTAAAGGCTTATTTGGTTTGCATTGTAAAGTTTAAGGGATGGCAAGCCTTAATCAGTTAAGAATCACTGATTTAAAGGTTTTATATATATATATATATATATATTTTTATTATTATTATTTTGCAAATTTAAACGTTACAGTCCTTCTATGTACACTCATGTACCTGGGATGTAGGTGCTAAAGTATTTAAGTACGGTTGTTTCTTCATAACGAGTATATAATTAAAGTGTTAAAAATACTGCATAATAACAGGAGCAACGTGAACAAGATATAAAGATATAGTTCCTTAAGCTTTTCTTTCATATGTTCCAAATGATTTTTTCGTTAATTATTTTTTCTATTAGAAAATTTTTTAATTTTCAAATATTTTTTACATAACACATCTCAGGATCTAACTGGCTGAACAGTTTCGTTAAAATCCTGTTATTGGTTCTAAGGCCGTAATTATTTTTTGGATTTTCATACCTTCATATATTTTGTAGCTTGCTTTGAGTATTTGTTACATTAGCCTTTATTAGTCATTACATTAGTCTTTATTTTATTATTTACTAGCCGGGTACGGTCGCTTCGCTCCGGAACCCTTGCGTATATAGCATTAAAAAAAAAAAACTTTATTTATTTAGCAAATTAATATTGAGATCGGAGAATATACGACTTTCCAGCCCGTTGTGCCCTTCTCCACTTAACTCAGGTGTATTGCGGGCTGGCGCCACACACCTGGGGTTGCCGCCATACACTTCATCGTCAGTTTGCCAGATTATTCCCTATCCCGAATTTCGAAAAATCCGGCCTTATTCCTTGTCTACATCATAAAGGAAACCTCTGTGCAAAATTTTAGCCTTCTAGATCCAAGGGTTTGGGGTGAGCGTTGATGAGTCAGTGAGTGAGTGAGTCAGGACTTTTCTTTTTATATATGTAGATTTTCATGAATTTTGTTTTGTTAACATCATTGATTAGTTCTTTATAGATAATATTTGGATGTGTTATTTTCTCATTTTCAACTGTTATCCGATTCATTCTTTACATATTATTCCTGGTCTTTTGATATCATGTTTATTTATGAAAATATGATCTATATTTGTTTTCGTATTTCCATGAATTGTACAGTTTCTTGTTGTTCCGTAAATACGATTTTTGAAATCATTATTGCACATACGTTTTACGTATTTTTGTACTAAATTGTTTTTATTCATTTTGAAAATATCTATATTTACGTCGCCAATCAGTATAGTTGGACAGTTGTTTAATATATTTTCATTTTTTATGAATAGGTTCTCTATTTCAGTAACATTTTAGTAATTTGTGATTTAGCATTTTGCTTACAGAATGACAGACAGAATAACGTTTTATAATATACGTTTTTATAATATATAATAATAATAGCCGGGTACCGTCGCTTCGCTCCGGAACCCTTGCATATATAGCATTCAAAAAAAAAACTTTATTTATTTAGCAAATTAATGTTGCGATCGTCGGAGAATATATAACTTCTCAGCCCGTTGTGGCTTCTCCGAATAACTCGGATGTATTGCGGGTCGGCGTCACACACCGAAAATTCACATTTTTGCATGTATCTTGCAAACGCTGAAGCGTTTGTGAATAAGTGATATATCGTTCGATAGAACTTTCAAATACCAACATTTTCTCAATATAATGTTCTCTTCCATCTTTTATACTTTTCGTTTAAATTGAGAAAAAGTCAAAATTTGACCCTTTAAAAGGCGCCATCTTGGAAACCAAAAACTTTTTTTTGTAGCATTTTGTTTGTCTTAAAAAGATCTATATTTTATCCATTTACATGACCACTCTATCTCTTATAGTTTGGTCACAAAATTGGAAAAATTGACAGACAAAATAACGCTTTTATAATATATAATAATAATTTATTTTTTGTTATTAGTATATAGGTCGTCTTCTATTAGAATTGATCATCGCTGCTGCTAGCATGCCTGCATTCATAGCATCAGTGTGGTATTGTAAAACAATTTCCAAAAACAATTTTTTCGGAAAAACGATTGACAACTATTTGGGTGTTTTGGAATCTACTCATTAAGCCCTATCGTTTGATCAAAGTGTCAGTTTCCAGATCGCGACTTTCTATTGGTAGAAATAGCAATAAACAAATAGAATCTATAATATGAAACACATTTATTGTAAACCATTTTTATATCAATACAGTAGAGCCCCGATTAACCGCGATTGCCGCGAAAATTTTTTTAATTACGAACCTCAAAAAAACTAATTTTAATCCAAGCCCACAACAGGAAGTACAATAAGCCCTACAGTGCGAAGGTCGAAAATTACTGACAGGTTTATTGTGCATCGTAATCCTATTGGCCTTCTCGCAATTTGTGGACGAGTGGCAGACTCTTGCTCTGCAGAAATGTTTCTGCTGTACTGTACATATTTTAAAAGCTTTGCATATTATGTTTTTTGTATAATAAATTGGTAAAGTAGGAACATTCAGATACTTGGGGGAAATTATCCAACCAAATGCACTTGACAACAAGGCGAATCTAGAAAGGGCGAGAAAAATGGAGATGGCTTTCCACTTACGAAAACTATCTACAATAAAAAATATATGTCCATAAATGCTAAAATACGACATTATAATACTGTAATAAAACCAGAAAGCCTCTATGCGTCCCAAGAAAAATTTTGGGAACAAGATTTGTGAATGATGGATGGAGATTGAGGAGTAACAGAGAGATCTATGAGAGAACCGAAAGAATGAGGGACACAATGAAGAAGAGAAGAGCTAACTTCTATGGACATCTGAAGAGAATGGATGAGAACAGGATGACGAGGTGAATTTTTGACTACTTTGATAGGAATGTTAAAACACAGATGACCTGGTTTACTGGTGTCAAGGCGGACCTGAGAGAAATGAACATTGAGGAGGAGGAGATTTTGAACAGGAACACATTTAAAAAGAAGATCAAGGCCTTTGAGGGCTTCCAGAATAAAACTTGGAAGAAGGGGTGTGTGCAGTGGACAGAAGAGAGGGGGAGCAACAGAGGGAGCAACAGAGGTATTGGAGGCAGAGAAAGAAGATAGAAAGGAAATCATGACAAGAGTTGTTTCACGTGGTCCATAGTCAGCCAAAATCGAAAGAAGAAGAAAACGTAGTTTTCTGAAATATTTTTTTTCCTGTTTACACCTCATTTTTAGTCTTTTTTCGGGTTATCCGCGATTTTTTACTATCCGGGGTACCCTTGCCACCAATTCCGCGGATAATCAGGGCTCTCCTGTACCTTATTTTCAATCATCTGATATATTAAATGATATAATGTATTGTAATATACTGTATTCAATTACTTATCAAATGTAAAGGATGATTAATACATAATCACCTGACTGCAAGTGAAAAAGTAGCTTTACAAGAGAAACAATGTCTTATTTCTATTCATATCTAATAGATATTAATCCTTTTCTGCTCATGCTTTGAACTGATTAAAATTAATTTGATTAAACAAGTAATTATTTTGTTGGTTTCATGAAATTTCATCAAATGTAAAATTTGAAGATTTTATTTGTATTCGGCAGATATTGTTATTTCCAAATACATGAAGATATTTCTTTATACTGTTTATCGATTTATATATAAAAAAAAATTAAGAATTAAAAAAAAAAGAAAGAAAAGCAAAATGTTAATGAAAATAGGATGTTAGATCTTTCATGAATGCCTTAACATTTCTGGTGATCATCAAAATCTTACCTTTGGATAAAGGTGATAACATATGGTAGGTAACACTGGCACCTCCTGCACTGTTACCAAATATTGTGACACGATTAGGATCACCACCAAAATGATGAATGTTTTTGTTTACCCACTTTAGAGCTTCCAATTGATCAAGAAGACCATAGTTACCAGGAGAAGAAGAATCGCCTGTACTTAAGAAACCTGAAATAAAGAAGATAGTTTGATGAGACATATATAATCAGAACCCTTAGAATAGATATTGCAAGCTTATAGGGAACAGTAGAAATTTAGATTCCAAGGAGCGACTAAGAATAGCGCAGTACAGGTAAAAGAAGATCGGTTAGTCTCGCTCTTTCTCCTTTATTCCAAGGAAAGAATCGAAATTTTTCTTTCATAAGAGGACTGGACTAACCCTGGAGAAGCAAGAGGCTCTCCAATCCATTTCTGTCTCTTAGGCGCTACATCATTTGAGGTAATGGACATTGAAATTTGATAGGAGAAAAATGTTAAGTTTGGCTATAGAAATAGGGTTAAAAAAATGTATATACAGTATTTCGCTTAAGCTAAGTGGGAAGTGAAAACGTATTATTAATGTATGTTCTGTCTAAAAAAAATTAAGAGGATCTAAGATTTTAAATATAAGAATGAGGCCAGTTTTTTATATCGTACAGATTGCACATATTTCGCCTTCTCTCTTACAGAATATAAAACGAATTATCATTTTTTTAGTTATTTCTGTTGACATAAGAGGCATGTAAAAATGAGCGATCTTCTTAAGAAGTACTTATGAAGAAGCTTCTCATGCTGCTTTTCTGATTCTTCTATGGAGATTTCCTGGAATATAATGATATCTATTTATTGTCTTGATCATCATTCATTATTATATTTTGTGTTTCACACTTCCTTAATGACAATTTATGAAAAATCAATGACGTAACAGCAACTAAGACAAGAGTGTAGTGAAGGATAGGAAATATTTAATCAATTTGATAGGAAAAGTTTAATCAGTTTTACAGTATTCCTTTTGCATCAATGTAGTTGGCTTGTGTTGCGAATTATTATCCATTATAAAATATGAATAGTGATTACTGGGAAAGCGCAGTTAATAGTCTTTACGAGCAATTTTACTGAAACATCATTAGAAAACAATTTTCTTAAAGAGTTATTTGCCAAGAAATATATTTACTTCAAGAAACATATTTTAATACTTATTAAACTATGCAAATTATTCTATAGTTCTTATCTTTAGAATAAAAACCACTTTTTAAAGAAAAAAGTTTCCAATTTACATATATTTTTTCTCAATATTTTTTAAAAAATCTAAAACTTATATATTTATAAGACTATATAAGACTAATGAATAAAGAAAAAAACTATTTTTTTAATACTATTGTTACCTAAAGCTCCTAAACGGTAATTTATTGTCACTAAAACAATTCCAGTGTCCATGATTCTTCCTGGACCGTAGAAATCACTTGTTCCAGTTCCAAATGTAAATCCACCTCCATGGATGTAAAACATAACAGGATTCAAACATGCATTGGATAGATCCTTAGGAAGCTAGAGAAAATAATGTTGATAAATAGTAACATATAACTATTGGTTTGGAATTTTGATTCAGGAAAATGGGTTTAGATTAGTGGAATCATTCGATATTTTTAATAGGACATCGTTTTCATGCTTATTAATAGTCATCAACTAAAACTATCCAAAACTGAGAAGATAGAAAATTACAGAGAGTGAAATGCTAAATACAATACCACCATTGGAAAGAGGAAATTAATAGATAAATAGTCTGTATAATTTGTTTTTGTAGTAGCACTGGCTTATTGACGAAAAAACAAAGGCATAACTATTAAATTTGAAATTGCTATTCTATAAATAAAATATCTAGAATGACTTTTTGGCAATATCTCACAATGGAGTGGATGATTTGAGAAATGGGCGAATAAGAGTTATGGCTTAGTAGCAAAACAGAAAGATATAAAGCATATTTTAAACTAAGCATGTGAAATCTTGCTATTCTATTTTGAACATTTTTCTCTTTGTTTTTAACCTACATCACTCATAACATCTGAAGGGATTTCTTTAAAGTTTGGTATGTTTTTATGGTCCAACAAAGACATTTATTTAGGTCGCCCCTCTTCATTCTCTCAAAAATGATTCCCGAAATCCCTTGATAAACTGACTGAACGGACTTCTTTAAAATTGGATTACGATTCTTTTTCATTTACAATATGAACATGGTTATTTGGATCTTCCACTTCCTTCCCCCTAATCAGCAAAATTGAACCTCAGCCCTGCATGTTCAGCCTCCAATTTTGTGTTTAAAGGCAATTTAATAAACTATCTGATGCCATTGCAGAATATATTTCAGTCTACCAAAAATGTTGCATTTGTCTTATAAATTGTGTTTCTTTCGAGTAGGCATATGCCCATTTTTTACAATTCTTACATTTGACATTCATCTTAAGAAATGCTTTCATCCATGGTATTTAGGAGAATTAAAAGATATCATCATCATGTTACTTAAATGATAATATCGAAGACGCTTAGCAGCACATTTGTTTTTATTCTGCACCAAGTATTTTTTTTTTTTTTAATATTAACATTTCACTGCTTCAACTTTCTGTACCTCCATTATCATTTTTTCAATTATACGTAGATCACATCCTTCAAATCTAGCAAGAATTTTACACTTACATTCAATGTATAGACATTCAAATACAAACAGTCTTCTTGTCCAGTTATTTCTCTTGTTATAATATTAGCTTGATAACATTGAGCACCGTCTTTGGAGGCATCAATAACTGTACCTTCACTCCAAGGTTTCTTGGGCTCAGGAGGCTGAAATGAAAGAAAATTAAAGTAATTTAAAAGGTAACTATTAATTAGAGTATTTTTATATTATAAATATTCAAGGAATAAAATACATTCAAAAAGTTATGGACGCTGGAGTGTTTCAACATTTTACTCGTAAATAAACTAGCTCATAAAGTGATTGATATACAGTCGGACCCCGATTTAACGAATTCATCGGGACCGAAAATTTTATTCGTTAAATCGGGGTTTATTCGTAATATCGGGGCCAAAATAAAAAATTTCTGCACTTACCTTACGGAACAGCCCTAATAGGCAACTATACAAAAACACCCATAATTAGAAATTACACACTTTTTATTCAGCAGCTAATAATAGAGTGAATAATTACGCACTAGTTAATTTAAAATTTTAAAGTATGTACTGAGTAATGTTTGACTCCTGATTCCTGATTCGAAGAAGTTCTTTTTCGACTTTATGGAGAGAAGAAAATACAGTGTCCTTTATATCCTGCTGCATTAGATATGTTTACGTTTGTTTACCTAAAATAATACAAAAATTATTTTTTTTCGGCTGTTAAAATAATTCGTTAATTCGGGGTTAATTATTCGTTAAATAGGGGTTTTTGCCTTCATTTTAATCGGGGAAAAAGAAAAATTCGTTAAATCGCGAAATTCGTTAAATAGGGGTTCGTTAAATCGGGGTCCGACTGTATGTATTTTTGAGTCAACTGACAGTAAAGCATTCTCATAGAATTATTTAAGAACTGTTCTCTATGTAAATCTCTTTTTCTCGAAATGAATATTATAAAACTTGGTTCAATTTCTTTTTTGTTCTGAATCCTGTAATTATCTATCATTTCTTAAACTTTCGGTTTTCTGTGGATATAAAATGATTCTATTCAGAGCGAAAATTAAAATAATTTACAGGAAGTATTTTAGAGTTTACTGTGTGCAATAAGAAATTGATAAATTTAAATGATACTCAATTTTTTTAATAAGGATTATTTTTGTTTTATTTTTTAAAAGTTTTAATCCTTATTAAAAAATTGGGTACCATTGAAACTATATAGGAAATATTATTTGATTATTAGAACTGAAAAATCAAAAGATTTTCTTTATTTCTTGTTAACACATATGTGCAACTCAGTGACGATCTACTGGAAACATTATTGTCTCTTGAAAATATTTTTTGGTCTGCTAATAACAAAAAGGGTACCTAATTACTAAATCGCCCGACTTTCGTCACATATCGATTTGTTAGGCATTCATTAAAACGTTCTAGTAAAATTCTGTTTAATTCAAATACAGAAGGAAAGTTCCGTAACTTATCTTTATTATTTGGGCAGATATTAGACTTTTAGCACAGATCCATTGTAATAAGATACCTTTATCTTATTACTACACAGTAAGGCGCCTTCGAATTAACATAAATTCACTATAATATCTTCTATTATCCCCTATTCATCATTTCGGATTTGAAGCAGTCGCTTGATACTGACATTTTGCTGACGTAGTCTGATGCTTCCCAATATAGATGGTCTCATATCTAATCGTTTCTCTGTAAGACAATGGAGAAAATAGACAGAGCCAATGATAAGATAGAAACAAAAACTGAACAGTTTATTACAGAAATAAATGCTCTTGATTTACGATTGGAACCCGACTGTGGTAAGATGACAAATCTTTGGGTTTTAGCAAACTTCTAGATTTCGCTAATTGTTAATCTGTACTGCAATTGTGCTGTATTATCTTCCTAGCAGCTTACCAATACCATCCGTTAATTGATGGCATATTAAGAATATTGATGGATATTGACGACATATTGTTTCCTGGATGCAAATAAAAGCTATTGAAAACCAGGAGTCATGCCTCAATTTGGCCATATAATAGTGAAATAGTTGATTTCTAAAGATAAATTAATTTCTAAATCATTGTTAAATGCATTATATTAACGATGCGTGCAAATTCATTATTACAATAATAGATACATCTAACCTTTGATGTTAATGAGCAGCCTTTGAATGCACATGCCATTCATTCATTTATTCATTGTTGTATTTAGCTTTACTGATTAATAGATTCTGAGGCTGTTCAAAATTCACAAGTAGAATGTAATTTCTCTTGGCTCGCTTTTTTTTTTTACTTAATAGCTTTGAAATACTTTGGAAAAATGAAAGATATCTGCGATAACTGGGACTTTCTTCGTGATATTTACAAATTACTCGTCGAACTACTGATCACCACCATTTTGATTAAAGTATTGACAATGAAGCAGCCTCAATTCATTCGCTATGTGCAGCAGAATTTGGTGTCAGCATGGATGCTTGTCTTCATCTATCTCTATGCTCTTCTAATATGTTACCCAATCCCAGTGCTGAGGTTTTTATTCCTCTTAGGCTTCATAACTGTGATGAGTACTATTGTTGCAGTCACGACGTCTACTGTCTCTGCTAAACTCTTTTTCAGGGCGTTTTTACAAACAGCCTGCATATTTGCTTTCGTTACGTTGTATGCACGTTTAACGAGGCAGGATTATAGTATTTTGGATAAACTCTGGTTTAACTTATTTAACTTGCATTGGATTATCCTACTGATGGCAACAGTAGCATTAGTGTTATTTCATTCACATCTAACAATCTTTCCTACTGCGATAATAGGAATAGTAATATCCTCAGTTTATGCTATTTATACAACGCAGCTGATCAGCTACGATGAAGAGTATCGAAATAAAACGCCCTATGTTTTGAGTGCAATTTCCCTGTATTTCCAATTCATTTTGATTTCCATGTATGGCCTCGTACTGTCAACCTTGTATCCTTCAAATAAAGGAAGCAGGAAGAAAAGGAAAAAAACCGAACAAAAACAGGTAATATATATATTTAGATTTTTTTATTATTTAATATTTTCGAACAGATAATATCAATCCTTTTTAAAGCTAAAAAAAAATATCCAACCATACAAAGTATTAAATACTAAATACTGCTTTATATCGTGTTCTATAACATTCAAAAGAAGATTGTTGAGAGATGACATTCATACTGTAAATGTTTTTTTTTTTGGTTTTTTTTTCTGCTATTTTAGCAGACATTACAAAGTTATAACTTATGCTTTTATTTTCATCCATCATCGATAAAATTACCAAGACCTTATTATAGGTAAACAATTGATTTTTTTAAAAACTATTTGAAGTCTTAAGATACTGGAAAATTAAGAAAAATTAAGAAAAAAGCAGGAAGAAATAGTTGACATATTAAAGAAAAAGATTAAAATTAAAAATTTATTTAATTAAACAAGCTCTCAATTCATTGCTTCAATATAAAAGTTTGTAAATAATATTTGAATTTCCATAAAATTCTTTCAAGTTTCTGAAAGATATTGACAAAAAAGAAAACACAAAAAAAAAACAACTACAAACAAACAAAACAATCTACCAACATTGAATTATATGAATGATATTTTTTTTCTTAATTCATATAAGAAATATAAAGGTCTTCAGCAATTTTAAAAGATCTCTTAAAGTCTTTCTAAAGTTAAAATGAAGTAAACTTTATTTGAATTACCGACAATAATAATAATAATACTGGAACTTTTTTCAACTGTTCTTGTATAATAGAGATATACAGTATCTGGACATAAGGATATTCTTTTTCAAGCAGGTTATCTTCTGTACAGTAATAGAAGATCCCACAAGCTTAGTAAATAGCAACAATAAAACCATTGCTGGATACCTGTAGTAATGAGACCGAATTCAAGAAATGGTGACTATCTCCAATTTAATGAAAACTTCATTAAATTGCTCAGTCCTTATTTTTTATAATCATAACACCTCTGTATTTATATGTTCCATTAATTACTTTTAAACCAGTTAAAATGGATCATTTTAAAACATGAGTGGTTATTTAGGAAAAACAGACGATCACTTTGGTATTTTAAAAAAAAATTCATGTGGACATCCCTCTGAGAATTGTGTGCGTGAAGGTAGCGCAAGCATTAGATTTCTATACAAGCATTAGATGCAAATTAATGAATTTTTATCTACACACAAGTCCAAAACCCGAAGAAGGGGTTACATTCTTAAGGGTTATAACGCAGAGTCCGACAAAACAACTTCTGGCGATTTATGTAACCGTAGATGTTCAGTAGAAAACAGGTCCACATGCAAATTTCCGTATTGCGTGCAGCAAGGGTCACGTGGTAGCTCGAAAGCAGATAAAAAGGAAATTGGCACGGCTGGAGAATTGTCTTTGTCTGCAATTCTGGACGTGAAGGACTAACTCTACAAACGTGAACTTTTTGTCATGTCTCGAAGACATCATCTCGATGATTTCATCCGGGAAAGGATTATCAGAAAGTAGGAAGAAGGCCACAGAATCACCGATGTTGCTAAGGAGTTTGGAATCGCGCACAGTGTTGTCTCCAGGCTCTAAGCAGCATTTCAAACGACTGGACTATGTTCCAGATGCTCTGGAGGAGGTCGCCTACGACTGCACATAAAGTCCGATATTTAGCGGGAACAGCTAAACTTCCGACGGCCAGACAGCTTGCAAGTCGCCTCCATTCAAGCACTGGAACGAGGATATCCCGCCAAGTGTTATTCTCCTAAGAGTGTCGATTCATTCTGCAATCTGATTTCAGACTTCAAGTTCTTCTGGCATACCAGCAGGAAAATGTACAAGAAACAACACATTGGTCCACTGAGCCATAGTCCAACGCGTTTAGCTGTTACCGCTAAATATCGGTCTTCAGCCGATATGTGCAGTTGTATAGCGAGGGCGACCTCCTCAATGTGTCTGGAACACAATCCAGTCGTTTGACATCCTGCCCACAGCCTGGATACAACACTATGCGCGATTCCAAACTCCCTAGCAACATCGGTGATTGTGAGGACTTCTTCCAACTTTTAGATAAACCTTCCCCGGGTGAAATCATCGAGATGATGTCTTCGAGACATGACAAAGTTCACGTTTGTAGAGTTAGTCCTTCACGTCCAGAATTGCAGACAAATACAATTCCCCAGCAGTGTCAATTTCCTTTTTATCTGCTTTCGAGCTACCACGTGACCCCATGCGCGCGATTCGGAAATTTGCATGTGGGCCTGTGTTTTACTGAACATCTACAGTTACACAAACCGTCACAAAGTGTTTAGTAGGATTCTGTGGCTGTAACCCTTAACAATGTCACCCGTCCTTAGGTTTTGGACATGTGTGTATATCTAACAATGCATTTTAATCTGTTTATTAATCCTTTGCTCGTGATTTGATGCGATTAGAATTAACAGGATTTAAGCAACTAAAGAAGATTTGTGGATTTAATCAATTTTCAGAAAATGAGAATTGATACTAAATTTAAAAAAAAAAATATATGAAAACACAATCCATAATATTCACGGCATTGAATAAAAAAGAAAGACAATAAAAACAGGAAAGTAGGCTTCAAAATATCTCCACAGCATTTTTTGAAACCAAAAACTGTCATCAAACTAATCGGGGTTTTTTTTTCTTATACGGTTTATTACAGCATTAATTGATTTAGAAGCATATTAACCATTAACTATCTTCTCATTGCTTTCACAGAAGTATCTGGTTATTTCCAATGATCTTCGAATGTTAAATATGATTAAAATCTTCCTAAGTACTTAATTTTAATTAGTATGAACCTTCAGGCAACTGTGCAGTCTTTTGCGAGATTTGATGACAGACCTCTCAGTATTAGGTGACACGAGGGCCTTATTATTATTATTCTAAAATGGGAATAGATAAAAGGCCAAACGGTAACGTTTTAAATGACTGGTAAGTATTAGTTAAGGTCTTCTACATCAAATTAGACAACACACCACCTCTCCGACTAGAATTTTGTCAAATATGTGTGTGGTTTAGAATGGATTATAACTATGTATTTCTCATTTTACAGATGAATAGCCATTGCCATTCTGATTATAGTAGGCTACAATAGTTGCAAATAAAAAGTGTCAATAAGAACTTGTTAATGATAATACATTAATAAGTTTTGGTCCATCATTCTTCTGTAAGTAAAAAAAAAAGAAATGCTCAATCTTACCAGTCCTTTCAATCGCTAGATCCTGGTATCATGGTATTGGTTAGTCCTCCCCTCCCCCTCAATATGTAGGTCCTGCCAACATTTGTAGTACAGTTGTTCAGTACTTTAAATACATTGATAAACAGTAATATAATTGCATGATTGAAATAGAGATGATGAGTAGGACTGAAAGCAAAAAGGGCTGAGGAATAGATTTTTAACAACAATTCTAATTGAATTTGATCAAAGGAGGAAGTAGAAACGATGGTGTTTAAACGTATGTAAAATTAGAACCTTAAAATCCGTAATAGTTTTTGCGATTACCTCATAAATTACAGTTTCTTCCCGAAATAAACAGAAAAATTAAGAATGAATAAAAGGATTTTTCGCTTTCAATTAGACAATTTCATGAAATTCCATGTAATGGTAAAGCTTTAAAATAGAAATAGCTTCCTTTAAGCTTATTGTTTTAAGAAAATTCTAAAGTTTTTGCTGTTTCATATTAAAGGTCGTTTCAAACGAAAAAAAAAATCGTTTCTACTACTGAGTGGCCGGGAAGTTCTCGTACCTCTGCATTGGTAGTCATATTTTAAGAAAATATTTACACATTAAGTGTCCACTGCGTCTGTGTGTTCGCCATCATGCTATACACACAAGTTTATAGGCCACGTTCTGACATTTTTTGGTGTGATGGTTTGAAATGCGCCTCTCAACTTCATTGCGCAATTCTTCATTTGGAGCATAACGACGTTCAGACACATAGGCCTTGATGATTTCCCAGAATGAGTCGTCAGGCGTCGTGAGGTCAGGACTTCGTGGTGGACATTTCAATGGAGCTGATGATGCTGGACTACCAATCCAGCGTCCTGGAATATGTTCATGAAGAAACCTGCGCACAGTAAGAACGAAGTGAGCACGTGTCATACGCGTTCCATGATACCCACGTATTAAAGCTATGGGATTAGCCATGTTTGTAATACGTGTAAAGTAAGTTTTGCCATTTAAACGACCATCAAAAAAATATGGTCCAAACAAATGACTTGATGTCATCGCAGCAATATTCCTGTGAGGTGGATTCCTCTGTAACTCCAGTGTGTAATGAGGGTTTTCTTTCACCCAAAAGACAACATTTCCAACACGAACACCTGCATTCTAGTGTCAGCAATTGAAATAACATTCAAATATTTACATTTATTACTACATAAGAGGAGCTTTCCGGGAACATTCCGGCCAGACTGTACGTTACTATTTACGCTAAAAATTGAAAAATAGTGTATTTACATTTTCAGTAAATTAAACGAATGTTAAAATGGTTTTTAGATGATACAATGGGTATATATATTAGTTTATATTACATTGGTTTACAAATTTTTATCAACTTTCTACTTATGTTGATTTTTCAGTAAATTATTAATAATTCAGTCCAGCTGATTATGAATGTGGCAACACTTTTGTCAACGGTTCAGAAGATATAAGCAATTTAAATTTTATAAAAACTGTAATTGTAATGAATTTTTAATATATAAGAAAATAATTCCCAACATAATATATTCTTTAAATTTTACTTAAATCTCTTTTTGTCCAGATTACAAGCATTGTGAACAGATTAACAGTGAAATCATAATAGCAGCATACTATCTGACTAACATGAATTATAGGAAAATGCCCATTGTACATCAATGCAAAATTGATAGACTCTTATGACCGACAAAACAAAATTTAACTGCACTCTCATTAATTCAGTACTTAACAAAATACAATGTATAAGTATTTCGTGAACCACTTTGTAAGCCAAGAAAAAATCTTAGCATTTTGAAATCACAACGTTTGTCAAACCGGTGACTTTCGTATTGGATTTTTTTTTCAACATCAACTTCACACTTTGGTAAGTCTCTGCTTTCCAAAAATGTCAGATATTCAAAAAATAAACTGCTAAATTAATAATAATTGCTTTCCCTATACACGACATTTAAAATAAAATATAATTACAGTTGATTCGCGATAATCCGACAGTTACGGGACCGAGGGGGTGTCGGATTATCAAAAATATCGGATTACCAAAGGTTGATTTTTTAAAACTGAATTTTGATTTCTAAGGCAAGAAAATTTAAGTTGTTATGTATATACAGTACTACAGTACGTACATTGTTACAATACATATTGAGTACATATTTTACGGCCATTGAGAATATAAAAAAAAACTCAATTAGGTATAGTTTTACACAAATGAATACGTATGTACGTAATACTAATTTATTACTGTATTTATGTAAAATATTTATCTTAAAAAAATAAAATGTAAAATATAATTTTATGTCTTAAAATAAAAAAAATATATGTACATATGTATTTACTGCTTAAAAAAATCTGTAATCGTTTTTTGTTTTTTCTTACGTGAAGAGTCTGTCATGGCTTTTTCTTGAATATCTTTTAACATTAAAATGTTCTCGTAGTCGAGTTCCCTCTCCTCACACCAACGTATCAAAGTGTTTGCAGCTGACATACCTTCATCGCAAGCGATTGTGCATTTCACCTCCGTGGCGGCGGCGTCGGACTGTCAAATGTCGGATTATCGCGAGTCAACTGTATATCAAATTACTATTCTTAACTGTGAAGCTTTAGTATACAAAATTTGAATTTTCATTTTTCTTAATAAAAAAATTAAATAAGGGCAAAGTTTTACAAACAGAGCAACAAATGCTAAATATTAAGAAATTTAATATTCATGGTATTATTTTTATAAAAATTTATAAAATATATTTTTATGTCTAATTGATCAACTTGACACGACAAACTTTCAGACATGGCGAATGCTGAGCTGAAATCAAGAACGTCCGACACCGTTTATCTACGACTTGTGTGCCGCAATACCCTGTGGCCACCGTTTTAACACTGCCAAACTTCTAACTGCGTTCTTTCAAGACCTGCGCTCAACATTAATTCTTATCTTAATGAAGAACTCTGTTATTTCTTTAAGGGTAGTTGCCGTGACGTCACAAAAATTAACAGAAAATAGCCAATCATTAAATATGGGTTGCGATTCTAATTAGTGACGTAGGACAAATTAGAATCAGGACAAATAAGAATTAACATATTGACCGCCGAGGAAAATAGCAAAACACTAGTTTATGAGAAAAGACGGACACATACTAGATGAAAATCGAAACTTCAGAAAAATGGGTGATTACATGAAAATTAAAATATAAAATAATCGGATTTATGAATACAAATAATTCATTTCTTTTACAATAAACAAGTATTTACAGAACAAACAAGGAACGAGGGGACAAAACGAAACATTAAAAAAAAAAAAAGCTAAAATAAGGGCTTAGGGCGGCAAACGGGTATGAAAGCAAAAAATTATAAAGTTAAAATAAAACCGTGACAACGCCAACATTTACTTTTCCAGCTTTAGAAATGAAGTTTAGAAAAAAGTGTAGAAAAAATTTGCTCTATGTAAACGTTGTAATGCAGACGGCTAAGTCAGAAAAGTCATTTAAATAAAATGTAGACATAACTTTATTAAAAAAAAGTCTCGAAGTGATAGGCTAATTCAAAATTTTTTTTCGGTCAAGACCTCAGCCCGGGCCCCCGGTGCTGAGGGACCAACTGACCTCCCCCCCTCCTTTGTGGGGGGCCCTGGATACATTAAGTGGCAACCGAACATGGAACAGAGTTATTTAGTTATTTATTACTTTTTTAAAAAACAGTGTTACCGAACGTTACTTAAAAAAAAAAAAAATTGTAACGGCGTATTTCATTAGTACATAGTAAAAATTAATTGGTATCTAAAAACAATATTATTTCTTTATCAAAATGTAGTGAATCAATAATTTTTGTTCAATCATTTTCAGCCATTATATGTTATTCATGTATTAACAATTAGTTTCTTTGTAATTTCAGAGTCCTCTTACTTCGTTTGCTGAAAAACTGATAGATTCAGGCAAATTGGTTGTAATCCATGAAGAAAAAGCACTAAAGAAGAAAATTTCAAAACCTTGCCAGCATTCAGACGAACGAAAAAGTTCTGGACGAGAAAGTCCTTTGCATTCTGTTAGCACAGCACAAATGGTTCCTTCTTTGTACAAATGGATCCTTAGTAAGTTACTCTTTTCTTCTGCTGTTGAGGAACATGATCTTAATAGTTCAGAGCAGTACTGTCAGTGTAATAATGTTCCACTCAAGCGTAAATCCATTTGGTTCAACGAAGAAACTGTCTATGACTTCGAAGCGAGCAGCTATTGTGAGACCGAATCCTGCGAGGGAAGTTGCTTGGAGTCTAGCAGCGACAGAGCACCAGCAAATCGTCTGACAGACAGAACTGATTCTTATCCTGGAGGGAACGATCACTACATCGAGATCGAGAGGCATATGGAAACTGATCCTTGCGAAAAGGATGCTGCCTTCTCAAAGGAGAACTATTCTTGGAAAGAAGAAATGGCAGCTGTTTGTCGGTCTTCCAAAGAAGAAATGGCAGATTTTTGTCAGTCTTCCAAAGAAGAAATGGCAGATCTTTGTCAGTCTTGCCGACAGCAACGCTACTTCGAAGAAGGTAAAGAGCCTCTTCGTCGAGTGTATCTAAAGCCTCCTGGAGGATTCTTCATTGACTGTAGCTGGACCCATGTCAGGTGCTTTATACCGGTGTATCCATGTCCTTATATTCTGATGCCATGCTTGGATATTCAGAGTTTTTGAATGAAATTTGTTGGAATCTAGTATTTTTTTTTTTTTCAAAATTTATTTATCTTTTATTAAACATCACAGAACTAAAATAAGAATGTCTTATGTCAAGAAATCCGAATTCCTGTAATCTTTGTTAAACATTTCAACTACAAAAATATTCTATTGTGCTTCTTTTACGAATTTTGTTGGCAGTTAGGCTCCATTTAACAGTTTACAAGTTCTTTTATCAAAATGTTCTGATTGTAGATCGTTAGGTCTCTGTAATCAACTGAAAGTTAACAGAATTTTTCAGTTGGAGAATTTTGTATTGTTATTTCGCGCCGATATAAACTAGCATTGAATTGCAATGACTAATGAGCCTCTATTAACAATTTGTTAATTTTTATTTCAATTGAATTTATTATTCTTTCTGAAAACTAATTCACTGGAATAAAATGTCAAAATTGTACAACCAGAATAACAATGATTAAAAAAGAAAAATAGAAAAATTATCAAAACTTTAAGTTTATGGCTAATCTTTTTCGTGTGTGTGATTGAATTTAAATATAATTCTGTTACCGTACCAATAATTTTAGAAGTGTTTAGTAAATAGTATTGCCTGATTCATACAACATTTGGAATTGAAACACTTAGTCACTTATATTGAGTTAGAATAAAAAGGAAGGTTTGTTTATTACCCAAGCATTACAAAATAATAATAATAATAATAATAATAATAATAATAATAATAATAATTTGTTTTTTAAATCTCGGATATTTAAACATTTTGGGTCTCATGTTATATAAAAAAAAATAATGAAATCAGAAAAATTTTGAAAAAATATACATAAACAATTCCGCAATTTTCTCTGAATAGTGATTTAAAAGCAAACAATTTCAAAAACTCGATTTTAGAAAATAAGAATCAAAGTATGCTAGAAAGATCACGGAAAATAAACATCACCAGGGCTTCAATGGGAATGTGTGGCCTTCTTTTATATACATTTTATTTCAGACAAGAGTCATTGTCTTATAAGAGTCAGGCAGGTCTGATAGTTGATATCTCAGATTTTAAAAATAATTTGAGGATTGCTCCTACTTGGCAAGGTAAGATGCCAGATACAGAAAATTGTCGTTGAAACCACACATCCTTCAGAAGAAAAAAATCCTAAAGTAGCCCTTCCCACTTTGGTAACTCTCCTTAAGATGGAGGTAGTGTGCAACTGGAATTGAAGGATGCTGGTTTCCGTTGTGTTAAAAGACCATCCGTCAGGCTACTTTTGAAGCTGGTGCCATTTTTTGGTTCATACGGAAAGCCAATGACATTAAACAAAACCACTGATATTAGAACAGTAGCACAAGGAATCTTCCGAAGCGAATATGGAAACCGCTTGTGTCTGCTTAGGTTCTTCAATATTTTACAGGAAGGAAGAGGACTTTTTTCATAATTGTTGGTCTCCGATAAGATCATCTATCTCGTTCTGATTCAGTAAATGAGATTCATTTTTATCCATTCCTAGAAAAAAAGTCATCTGAACTATCTGTGTCACTTGATTTTTCAACAAGTGTTGTTTGATCAGGAGGCGAAGCAGAGGCATGTCGTGGATGGTATGCCTAGGTACTGTAGCTGATGAAAAACGTCAAGGGCAAGAGTAGACAAGTTGACTACACAAATGTAACAGTCGTCGTGGTGGTTGCAGGTTTGTTCCAAATTCTGTAAGTGACAAATGTTTTTTCTGCTCCCACGGAGACAATGTTCCAGTATCGACCGGCAATTACCACAAGACAGATGTGGAGCCCACGCTTTGTCAAGATTCCCGACGGCCATTCCAAAGTAAGCTTTGTATGCCTCTCAAAACTTTGTTCAAGGTACAAAGGAGTGTTTAACAGGCCAAATGTAATATCCACAATACATGGCAGGATGAATCTGTCCGTAATTCGAACTCACTGCTCCGTGGTCATACTGTTCTTAAAGCATCAGTTTGAAAGTAAATCAACTTATAAATCCAAACATACACACGGCTGCAACGACAAAGAACAGGTGTCACAAGCATGTGTTTACACACAAGAACTGTGCTGCCATTTAGCGTATATCGCTGTAAGTATATATATGTTCTTCTAGTTAAACGAGTACTAGGAGAAACAAAAGCATGCTGATATCTCCCAAAATATTGATACTACGACAAAATCAGTGACTGATTCGTGTTCAGCTGGTCAAAATCTATAAGAATTCACCAAAAATCTTGTTTATACCAATATTATTAGAAAAAAATAAGCAAAATCTCGCATTATGTCATTGATTGATGGCATTTTTTGTTAAACGATAACCCTTTCATAAGTATTATTATTTAATGATAAATTTTCGATTACTATTTATGTATCATGGGACATCTATTTCGCCAAAACGAATTTAAGCAAGCCTCAGCTTATCGGGACGTTCTTCTAAAGCTGTTCACATTGTCATCGGCATTAAGTTACCTATACATTTTGTATTTGAACTTATTATCGAGGCACCGAACTGAATCACCTGACAATGTTGAATTCCATAATTTATTAAATTTATCAGAATCGATTCAATTAATTAAAAATCCCTTGAATTGACAGAACTAATAAACATCTAATTGTGCTGATGTCACTGGTTAACTATTGGCAAAATGTTACTGATTCAATTTATACACAAATAAACATTTATTTCCTGATTTAATCTAAATAAAATAAGTTGCTGTTACAAATGTCTTATTAATCACATACAAGCCAGATGTCGCTCCCTGACATCGCACTTTCTTCACCTTTGCTATGTAGTTAGGCCGTGTGTAACAATATCAGTCGAAACAATGGCTATTAATGCTAGTTATCGGTCAACTTCATGCTACGAACATCTCAAAGCATGTAATTGTTGATTAAATATAACCACGAAATCGAAACGGAATTGGTTTATTCGTTTCGGTTTCAAAATCTTGAGTAATTCATTTTAAATACTATTAGGTTACATTAAAATTTTTTTGGAAATTTCATATTCAAAGATGGATACATTTTTTACGGAATTAGATATGGAGACAGCCTACATTATCACTGTTTATGGGATGTTAGGTGTGCAGCTGTTGGCTACCTTCATAATTAAGGCAATCGCACGAAGAAACCCTGAATTGATGAATCTCTCGAGCAGAAAAATCATAATTAGTTTGGTTTTGAGTTCATTAGACCTTTTTCTTCTGTTTCTATTTCACAAAATCCAGCCAATCAACTACATTCTTATGTTTGGATTTACCATATTATTTGGAACACTGATTGCCATTGCCTCCTACAAATTCTCCACTAGATCCAATTTATTAGCGGGATTTCTTACCTCTTGTACAGTAGGTGGGTTAACTTCCTACGCCCTTTTCACACAGCAGGATTACACAGTGCTGAGTAAAATCCTACTTGATCTTTGTATCGCAAACTGCTTGGTCTGTTTCTTGAGCTCGTTTCTCAAGAATAACAGTATGGACAAGCTGGTGGCCACTTCCAGCATTTTTCTGTCTTCTGTGTCCATCGTTGAGGTGACGCAACTGGTAAATAAGAATCTGAATTTCCAGTTGGTTGTTAATCCAGCCGTCCCTGCCATTGCCTTATATCTGAACTCTACTATCGTTTTCTTCATTGAACTTTGGCTCTTAGGCCAGAAAACTCGTGTGTAGAAATGGTTTTCCTCGCGAAATAGAAAACAGGTAAGAAATCATTAA
>JAFIDM010012231.1:78844737-78856080 GCA_023159025.1 Thereuonema tuberculata
ACAAAATTCTCCAACTGAAAAATTCTGTTAACTTTCAGTTGATTACAGAGACCTAACGATCTACAATCAGAACATTTTGATAAAAGAACTTGTAAACTGTTAAATGGAGCCTAACTGCCAACAAAATTCGTAAAAGAAGCACAATAGAATATTTTTGTAGTTAAAATGGTTAACAAAGATTACAGGAATTCGGATTTCTTGACATAAGACATTCTTATTTTAGTTCTGTGATATTTAATAAAAGATAAATAAATTTTGAAAAAAAAAAAAAAGATACTAGATTCCAACAAATTTCATTCAAAACTCTGAACATCCAAGCATGGCATCAGAATATAAGGACATGGATATACCGGTATAAAGCAGTTGACATGGGTCCAGCTACTGTCAATGAAGAATCCACCAGGAGTCTGTACATACACTCGACGAAGACGAGGCTCTTGACCTTCTCTGAAGTAGCGTTGCTGTCCGCAAGACTGGCAAACATCTGCCATTTCTTCTTGGCAAGATCGACAAAGAGCTGCCATCTCTTCTTTGCAAGAATAATTCTCCTTTGGGAAGGCAGCAGACTTTTCGCAAGGATCAGTTTCCATATGCCTCTCGATCTCGAGATTCCCTCCAGGATAAGAATCAGTTTTGACTTTCTTGCGATTTACAGGTGCTCTGTTGCTGCTAAACTCAGAGCAACTTTCTTCGCAGGATTCGGTTTCACGATAGCTGCTAGTCTCCCAGCAACTTTCTTCGCAGGATTTACGTCTGCGTGGAACATTTTTACACTGACAGTACAGCTCTGAACTACGAAGTTCCTCAACAGCAGAAGAAAAGAGTAATTTACTGAGGATACATTTGTACAAAGATTGCGAATTCGTAGGAAGCATTTGTACTGTGCTAACAGAATGCAAAGGACTTTCTCGTCCAGAACTTTTTCGTCCGTCAGAAATCTGGCAATGTTTTGATTCGGTCTCACAATAGCTGCTACAGTCACAAAAACTTTTTTCGCAGGATTCGGTCTCACAATAGCTGCTCGCTTCGAAGTCATAGACAGTTTCTTCGTTGAACCAAATGGATTTACGTTTGCGTGGAACATTATTACACTGACAGTACTGCTCTGAACTATTAAGATCATGTTCCTCAACAGCAGAAGAAAAGAGTAACTTACTAAGGATCCATTTGTACAAAGAAGGAACCATTTGTGCTGTGCTAACAGAATGCAAAGGACTTTCTCGTCCAGAACTTTTTCGTTCGTCAAAATGCTGGCAAGGTTTTGAAATTTTCTTCCTTAGTGCTTTTTCTTCATGGATTACAACCAATTCGTCTGAATCTATCAGTTTTTCAGCAAACGAAGTAAGAGGACTCTGAAATTACAAAGAAACTAATTGTTAATACATGAATAACATATAATGGCTGAAAATGATTGAACAAAAATTATTGATTCACTACATTTTGATAAAGAAATAATATTGTTTTTAGATACCAATTAATTTTGACTATGTACTAATGAAATACGCCCTTATTATACTATATATATATATATTTTTTAAGTAACGTTAGGTAACACTTGTTATTTTTTTTTTAAAAAAAACTCCGTTTAATATACGGTTACTACTTAACGTACCCAGATCATTTTCACAGAATCTTGTAAAACAAATTTACTATATTCACAGTTATTTATCATTAGTAGACGCTGATAAAGAGTAATTCCTCGTTCAGGAAATACAAGACAGACATAATTTGGATAACGTCATCTTCAGTATAACATTGAAATCACTTTATCAATCAACACTTAGGACTGTGAAGTAAAGTAATCATCCACATGAATTGATCCCCTTACTTCACATCGCGTCTTATCTGAACGAAGCATAATGAAAACTTCGCATCGCCACGAACAGAATAGAAAGAATGGTAGGAAATCAAGGGGACTTCCAAGAAATAAAACGGAAAATATTAAATTGAATTGTAAAAGTGAAACAACTAATTCATGTATCAGATTTAGATCCGTTTTGAAAAAAATTAAGTAAGGTAGGTGCCCCTGTTATGGACATGTTCCTGACATGGCCACCCACCTATTGTGAGTTAGCTAAACAAATATTCCGCTAAATGGCATCACCATCCAGTGAGGGGCCTCCCTAGTGTGTCACGTGAAAATTTACCATCCAGCCAGATTGAGCAATATGGCGTCAGTTTTTGTTTTGTTTTTTTCGTGTGACTGCTTCTATATTTCTCTGATGAGTCTCCTTTTATGCATGCTTTCAAATACTTTTTTCATGAAAACCATCGTACTCTATTCAGTTTTTAATGCTCTTTCGATTGGTGTTGTCGCTGATGGCGTACTTTTTACGAGTTGTTCATAATTACCAATTTTCGTGAAAGCTGACCTGCTCCTGATATGGCCACCCACGTGGCCATATTAAGTGCACCATGGCCGTATCAAGTTCACTTCAAGTTTATTTTTTCTCCTGACAAAATTACTCAATAAAATCCTTTTAGTATATTTTAGATATACAATAATGTCTGATAATGTGAAGACGAGGGGATTATGGACTTAAGAAGCCATGTCCAAGACAGTAAACAGTGTGAAGAGTGAGAATCCTGTTTTGAACCCACTTTTAAATAACAAAAAAAGGATTATTTAGTATCATGTTTATTCATTTACATCAAAATTATGTAATTTTAGTAGAACTGCACTGTGAAACAAAAAAAAACCACGATTTGTAGAATATGAAACGGGTGGCCATATCAGGTGCACATGTTCCTGATATGGCCACTAGGAAGAATTTTGGAATTTTTTTTTTTTTTGGACCAGTAAAACTATTTTTATTGGGAATGACAAAATTTTTTGTGAAAGTCAATTAACCTGAGAACGATTATAAAAAAAAAAAGGTTTTGATTTTTTCCAAAAATGGCGCCTACAAAAATTCTCAAACCTTAGCATGGCCATATCAGGAACACTCACCTTATTTGCTTTTAAAAAGAAGAGGAGGAGGAGAATGCCTTAATATTCATATTAAATTTTAATCATTGCTTAATAGTATCTAAAATGTGAAGTTGCTTCACATTTAATAAAGGAACATCTTTCTTGTAAATATGAAAGTGAAATACTTTTGTCAACTCTTACTCTGAATTTCATAAAACAAAATGCAACAACTTATTAAATATCTATTGTATGATGTTATACTGTATTTTCAAACCTTAAATTATAGAATATAGCAATTAATGAATATATTTTAAGATTAAAAAAAAATAAATCTGCATTACGGCGAAGTCTGCAATAAATTATCAAAACAAAATCGTGTGTGTCAATAAAATACTTTTATTCAAGCGCTGTTCTTTATGAAATAAATCTAAAAAAAAAAATATATATAATTTTTTATAAAAATAATACCATGAATATTAAATTTCTTAATATTTAGCATTTGTTGCTCTGTTTTTAATGAATATATTTTTTTTTCTCATTTTCAAATTACGTTCTACAAATTTAACTTTGCCCTTATTTAAATTTTTTATTAAGAAAAATGAAAATTCAAATTTTGTATACTAAAGCTTCACAGTAAAGAATAGTAATTTCTACAATTATATTTTATTTTAAATGTCCTGCATATGGAAAGCAATTATTAAGGTTGCAGTTTATTTTTTGAATATCTGAAATTTTTGGGAAAAAAGTAATTAACTGTACTAAGTTATCTTTATCTTCATTACCCTGATATTTTAAATAAAAACCGAGATTCTTGAAAACTTGCAATTTTCTAATTAAAATCATCTTTTTTTTTTTCTCATGAAACAATATAAGAAAATGAGAGCAGGATCGTATTTGGAAATTATAACTTAGGATAGAAATAACCTACTTTCAAATTTCGCATCAACTTTGAACATTGATTACTCCGTCTGTCAAGGAAATAATAATCGTTCCAGACATTAGAAGAATATGAAGATCTCTTTGCTCGTGCATTAAATGGCCTTAATCCAATCACTTTCGACTACGAACTGAAATACGCTTCAGTTGGTGTAGGGTAGCAAATTACGATAATGATTGTTTTCTATCAATGAGTTACTTTGCTTTCAATGTAATTTCCTCCGAGATTTTTTTTCTTATTCACCCACAAATTTATCCACAGGATCTACAAGAACTCTTCAAAGAAGGGAAAATTCTTGTCCAAATTAAATACTGAAGGTAAATCTCAATAAGATTCATTCACTGACTCAACGTTATTAAGGGAATACACAGATGTAGTGATTACATGAGTCTTCCTTTTTTTTCTATTGGAAATTTAAAGAGTAAAAATTAGAAAAAATACCTACCTTTCCAAGTAAATTTTTAAAATCGTTTGAAGCATTGCTTTATTAATTGATTTTCTATTGAGATTTTCATTTTAAAGGTTAGCACCTTGGTTTTAGAATCAGACTAAGGAAATTATTTGTAAACGATTATAGAAAACTAATTAGACATTTTTAGGGACTTGTGGCACAGGTCACGCATAATTCCTTCTACGAACAATTGTAAGAAATCTGTTACGGAAAAATGTAATAGAAGTTTGTAAATGCTTTTCTCAAAAAAAGCAAAGAAACAAAAATACAACTAATGCAGGAATCGAATCTGTAATCCTCATTTCACGTTTTCAGTAGTACAGAAACTGTACCAATTTATGCTAATCATTGCTCATAAAAGTTACCATGTAAATAAAAGGGTATTAAAAATAAGAAGTTACTTAAAAAAAAAGTTTTGTAGAGAATTTTTAAAAATAAGTAGCCCTTTTTATTTTAGATAGTTACGAAAAGTTTTATGTAATTTAATAGTGTAAGAGTGGAAACGAAATAAATAGAATTATACATCATTCATCCTATTTCAACCAATAGGAAATAGTCAAATAATTCTTCTAAAATTTGTGTTTTAGACTACCACTGAAACCTTGTATTTTCATTCTAGACAGTCATTTGCTTCAGAAAATGTATTTCTAGAAGGCTACAGTTATTAACAGAAAATTTAGAATCAGAACTGTTAGAAAATTGAAATTGGATGAAGAAACTACTATAATATCTTTATTTTCAAATTATAATTTCCAACACCCCCTGAAGAAAATAAATATTCCTGGGCGTCTTAAGTAAAAAAAAAACAAATCCGAAAAATGACATTAAATTTCTATTCTATGAAATTACTTCTAGATAAAAGAAATTAGAAACTTAATCTTATTTCAGATCTTACCGCAATTGCAAGAGATAAATAATCTGTCTTAATTGTTATCAATAGTCTTTCAATAAAAGCAACGCTATTAATTCTAAATTTCATGAGAACTTAAAAACTGAAATTCACCTAAAGCCGAATATTAGAAGTTTTCAATATTAGATCCTTTTTTGGTTTTTCTTTTGATAAGAATGATTTTAGCTTTATATCTGAAATCAGTTTAAAATTAGTATTCAGGATAACGTTTCTAAAGAAAAACAAAACAAAACAAGTGATTTTTAGGTAATAAACTGGTTAAAACTTGAAAATGCGATTTAAATTAATGATAAGAAATTTAAGTCTAACTAAGGAAATGATAATTGGAACTATTTTTTAAATCTACTTTTGAGGAATATTTATTGAAAAATATCTTTGTAATTACCTTCCAGAAATTCTTTGAGTGGTCTTTATCAGAGACTGATCGCTTTCTGCCAAATATAACTAGAAAATTAAGTTCCAAAATCATGAAAATAAAGTAAAAGTTAATGGCAAAGAAAGGAAAGTCGTGGCTTTGGTCAATCGACTGCTGCTTCATTTTCTGGGTGAGAGAAATAGTCATAATGGAAGTGATCAAACTTGCTGTGAAAGCTGAAATAACGGTCATCTTTCTTTTTCTGAAGATGATAATCGTGAAAAAGAAGAAGCAATACGCTAGCAAATAGGCAAATATCAAGTGATCTAGAATACTGTAATCGTTGATGGTGTGAAATCCATAAGCACTGAGAAATCCAAACCAGATAGAGGTGAGAGAAATCGACTTAGCAATGGATTCGTTGGGATAAGTGGAACTTCCCCACGATACGAAGATGCCTAATAAGCCAGTGAAGACAGCAAAGATGATGATGTTCCATGGCGGGTCATCACAGAACCTAATGAACAAACTGAAGAGAGTCAAGACAAACAACAACGTTACGAAGTAGTGACGGCAAACAAAACGTAGGATCTTAGGCTTCTTTTCCGAAAGAATTTTCAGAAATCCTGTTGTTAGCAATTGGGCTCCGACAATACTGTAGACTCGAGCAATGTAAGATTCTTCCAAATACACTGTAATAGCTTTCGAAACTTCCATTTCTTAGAAGTCATTTGGAAAAAAAAAGAATTAATGGAGATTATGCATTAGAATTGACTGAGAAATTTTGAAAAGCAAAAGGATTTCCATCTGGCTATCACTTCGCTACCATTTTTATTAATAGAATAATAAGAATGTAATTGACATGTATGGAGTTTATCTGTTGAGCAATAATGGACACCAAGCTCTTAAGCGATGCACAGTCACATTATTTCACAGTATCTGCAACAATAAAAGGATACGTCATTATTCACTAATAAGGCATTATTACTACAATCTTGGTATTTCTGTTGAGGATGTTTTAGGTAAAAGCTATCATTAGGATAGCTAAAGCACATTCAGATTGGCTTTACTTAAACAGCCGTTGATGAAATGGATGACTGTTATAAAAATACAATGAAAAAAGTCATGGGAAGCGGTGACTTAGTCTGTCTTTAAGCAAATTAAAATTCATAAAAAATTCCAAAAAGCACATCTTATAATACTTCCGAACTGTAAAGAAAACGTAATCAAATATTACCCTCTTTTTTAATATTAACTCTAATAAATAATATCTCTGTCATTCATCTACCGCGGTAAGTGTATTTCCAAAGTTCAACCACCTTGAGATTTGTGAATAGTATTTGTTAATAATATTTTAATAATAAAGTTTGATATTCAGTCATCCGAAGTCAAGCTTAGTTTTAGCTGAAAAGACCAAAATTTCCAGAAGTTATTCAAATCACAACTTTGAGGTCACGTCTACTTCCAAGCTCCGCCCCCTAAAACCCGTGAACAGATGTCGACTTTTTTTGTTATCTATTTGTAGTTATATCAATGCCCTAAATGCTGTACAAAGTTTGTGGCAAAAAACTCTAAAACAACGTGACTATAAGGTTTTGAAAATGGGAAAAGTGCCTAAAAGTGGAAATAATATATACAGGGTGTTCATTTTATCTGAAGACATTGAAATATCCCGAAAACTACAAATCAGATCAAAAAACTTTATAATTAAAATTTGTTTGTCTCGGAGGGGGACATCCAATGATACCAATCTCGACCCCCCCCCTATGAGGTGAGGAGGTGGGAAGAAAAACGTAAATACGAACCCCCATTTTTTTATTGCAAATTCGGATTCTTCAGAAAATTTCACATTGATTTGATGTACTGTACGTCGGGGTTGCTCGCAGATGGCGCTGTAATCGGCAAAGATAAAAATGGGTAAAACATCGTTGAAAATTGAGGATATCTCAAAAAATAAAAAATCATATGAAATCAGAGAAATAAAAATGTAGACGTATGTGATATTTATCAAAATGCTATCCAATGACACATGAATTAACCCCCCACCCCCACGCTGCGAGAGTGGGAGAGGCAATTATTTCATAACTTGTAATGGGAAATCCCATTCTCAACGTTGTATTCCTCCGACAAAACGCAAAGGGGACTGCTCTATCATAAAAGGCAGTGCAGTGCGATCAGAGCTCATTATCTTTCAGAATTAGAACTGAAAGTATCTCTAAAACTTTCATTGTACGTGAGTAGGTTTTATTGCCTGCACATCTACCCTTCATTTCTACAGTAGAACAGACTTGCAAGTGGACAATGAATCGTGCAACCGTAGAAGAAAAAATTGAAATGATTCTGATTTACGGTGAATACAGGAGAAATGTTGACGATGCTGTTGCATTGTATGCTGAGCGGTTTCCAGATAATGTTCGCTCTCATTCTTTTTTTTACAAAATTGTGAATGCCTTTATCTCTGATGGCAGCGTACAACCCAAGAAAAGGAAACGAAGAACAACTGTTACAGGAGAAGCTAATGAAATAGCTGTACTAGCAGCTGTTCACCAAAACCCACAGATAAACACTCGGCAATTACAATGCAATTTCGGAAAGTCCCTAGGTAGTATTGTCAACGTATTGCATCGTTATAGGTATCATCCATATCACATTTCACTGCATCAAGAACTTCATGGCGAAGATTTTCATAATCGAGTAGTATTTTGTGAATGGGCTCTTCAACAACTGCAAAGTAATCCCAATTTCTTTGCTAATGTACTATTTTCAGATGAGGCTACATTCACAAACCATGGTAGCATTAATCGGCATAACATGCATTACTGCAGGATAGAAAATCCCACTGGTTACGACAAGTTGAACAACAACGTCCTTGGTCAGTTAACGTTTGGTGTGGAATCACAGGGAACAAACTCATTGGTCCTTATTTTATTGAAGATACTTTGAATGGAATCAGATATCGAAATTTTTTGGAACAGGAACTACCAATACTACTTGAGGATGTTGCCTTGGACGTTCGACAAAGTATGTGGTATCAGCATGACGGTTGCCCAGCGCATTACTCACGTCATGCACGTGAAGTATTAGACAATGATACAATGGTCGGTGGATTGACAGAGGTGCCTATTAATTGGCCTGCTAGATCGCCTGATTTGACATTGCCGGATTTCTTTCTGTGGGGTTATCTAAAAGATAAGGTTTATCAACAAGTGCAAACATGTTGAAACGCATAAGAAACGCCTGTGCTGAAATTCCCGCAGATATGCTTCTGTCCTGTGTACAGTCATTTGAAGACAGGATCAATAAGTGTATTGAAGTTGAAGGTCGTATTTTTGAACACTTACTGTAATTGGACAAAACACTCCGATTTGTGAGACAAGAAAAAGAAGAGACACAACGGACTACATTACAAGTTATGAAATAATTGCCTCTCCCACTCTCGCAGCGTGGGGGTGGGGGGTTAATTCACGTGTCATTGGATAGCATTTTGATAAATATTACATACGTCTACATTTTTATTTCTCTGGATTTCATATGATTTTTTATTTCTTGAGATATCCCCAATTTTCAACGATGTTTTACCTATTTTGATTTTTGTCGATTATAGCGCCATCTGCGAGCAACCCCGACCTATAGTATATCAAATCAATGTGAAATTTTCTGGAGAATCCGAATTTGCAATAAAAAATGGGGATTCCTATTTACGCTTTTCTTCCCAACCCCTCACTTCATAGGGGGTGGGGGTGGGGAGTCGAGTTTGGTATCATTGGATGTCCCCCTCCGAGACGAACAACTTTAATTATAAAGTTTTTTGATCCGATTTGTAGTTTTCGGGATATTTCAATGTCTTCAGATAAAATGAACACCCTGTATATATATATCGTGGGAAGAATAATTTGAATGGCATATATATTCGTGATCTATGACCCCTGATCGGCTTTTTATCACAAGGTCCCGAGGTTCATCTGCTCAGGTAGGGATACAAACAAAAGTGTATCTTCCTTTGGAAAATGCACAATCTAATAAATTATCCCATTACTCATTTCCTATCTACTCATTTTATTGTATTTATCTCCCAATATGATTTTCACAAGGAATTATTTAAAGCTCAAAGATAGGACAGTTGAATACTAAACTTTTGTTTTAATAAAACAACTGATTCTTCTTTAAGACTCTATTTTTGAAGTCTATATTAGTTTATCATGTCTGTAATCTCTATGTTCTTGTATGTAACTGAGAAAAGAGAGGTTCTCCAGCTCTTTAGGAGTTGAGCGAATGGCTTACTACCATTCCTCGAAAAATAAACTTTCTTCCGAGAGAGAGTTAGAAATGATACTATTAAGAAGGATTCACCTAGGAAGACCCATGTAAGAAAAAGGATGTGATTGAAGATGATTTTGCGAAAGATGAAGATCCGTGAAACGAACGAAAGACGACAGGTTTTTTTTCGGGCGGCAGGGCCCATTAAAAGTCTAGGGTCAAAGAATACATATGTATGTATATAGTAGTAAGTCAAATTGAAAAAGGCATTCATTTTTCCTTCTTAATTTGGGTGTCATTTGTGGGTTGTCTTTTTCATTATATGATGTCAAGGAGCTTTCGTTACTTGAAAGTTTTGTGCTAGAAGATATTGTGTTGGTGGTATAGGTTAGTATATCTTAATTAACAATAAAATAATTAAATAATAATAATAATAATAATAATATATATTCTTAATGGAAAATTAAAATATATCCCCTCCCCGCCAATCATCGTTCTGATTTGTACTGTTATTAAGTAACAATATTGTAACAGCATCAGGTAAATTTGTTCCTTTCTATCTGCACGAGTACGTCGTCAATCATCCAGAATATCTGGTGGAAAGATGTCTGGCATCTTTACTTCATACTAATATTAGTAGAATTAACAGAAATAAGAAAATGAAATTTGATACCTTATCTAAATTTTTTTGATGATTTAGTTTTTCGTAAGGGCATCACAGAAACTTTACTCATTCTCTAATTTTTTATACTTAATAATAGATTTTAAATTGAAATTATTTTCCATGAAAGTGATCAGTTGAATTAGAAGAACAAAACAAACTAAAACAAAACAGGAAATCTGTATCATTCTTACCTATTTAAAAACTAAATTACTTCGCGAAAGTTAATGGGAAGTGATTTGAAATGGTTAAGGAAAATCTTGAACCTTAACCAAAAATATCTAGATGACCTAGAATCTTCTAAATTAAATATCTTCTTATAATGAAAAACAAAAACTCATATATATGTATATATTATCCATTCTGTGTATATAAACATTAATACAAAGGACCAAACACACAAAAAACAATAGAGGTATAAATTATAAATAATTTCATGACATGTTGTGAAGGTAGTCTTCCTTCGTCGTCAGATGATATTAAATAGGACCATCGTTGACATTTTCTCTATTTATTTAATATCATCTGACGACGAAGGAAGAGTACCTTCACAACATGGCATGAAATCATTTATTATTTATACCCCTAATGTTTTTGTGTGTTTGGTCCTTTGTATTAGGAAGTGGTGCAAAAGTGGAAGCATGAGGGTAATGTGGAACATCCAGTATCTGGCTTGTAGAGTGTTGTGCTCTAGTAGGATGAGCGGCAAATAGTTTTTGTTGTTTATCTTTATCCCAGTAGATGTGTTGACAGTCAGTGGAGCAATGGACGTGGTGGTAGTGCGTCAAGTTACGTTATCGAGTTTTTCAAAACTTTTTAGAGACAAGTTTCATTTTGTTGTGCAGTCTATCTGTCTCCTAG
>JAFIDM010012231.1:78863165-78899695 GCA_023159025.1 Thereuonema tuberculata
TTGGTTTATTTTAATGTAAAAATGTACTAACGCACGTTAATTTCCTTGTCTAATTAAATATGTATAATAATATTTTTTTTAATATTTCATATTGTACGCTATAATCTTAATTGTTAAAATTATTTTATACTTTTAAATTATTTTCTGTTATAGTTAATTTCATAGTATATTATTAATGATTGTCGATATACTATTGTTATCTATGTCATAATAACTGTTATTGTCAATATCATTATTATTACATTTCGATTTACTTAGTTTGAAATTTATTTATATAACTTATTGATATCATTGCTATTATTATTTTGATTTATTTAATTTGAAATTTATTTATATAAATTGTAAATACATTGTAATTTATATTTTGATTTATTTAATTTAAAATTTATTTGTATAAATTTCATAAAATATTATTATAATGATTATTAATTATCATCATTATTACTAATAATTATGTTATAGATGTTGTTATCAGTATAGTTATGATAATTGATATTAATTATTATTACTGTTGTATTTTATTTGAAATTAATAGAATGTTGTATATACATACTTCCCAGAACCCGCTTGATAGGAATTTTATCCCTAATGGGAAAAAGAATTATTCTTTTTTGTAATAACAATAAAAAAATATTATTATTATTATACTCGAAAGAGTATTTCGAAAATTCCACTTTAGAAGTAGATGTTTCACTGCAGAAAATTGGATTTGATGTAAATATATTTTGATAATTACAGAACAGAAACGCACATAACTAAACAAAAAATTCATTGAGCTAATTTTGGTTTTCGTACTGGAAATCAGAGACTGTACCGTTGTGAGTTACAAAACTCTCTTCAGTCTGATCCCGCCTAGCTCAGTGAAAGGACAGTATGCAAAACGGACAAACGATCAATACAGTGACCCATCATTTAAAAAACATCAAAAAGTAAATCAAGAATAAAAGGGGATAATAATAAATCCACGCTAGCCTTCCGCTTAGCTTAGTAAGGATTTAATGAATAAAAAGTTAGTAAATGAAACTAAATTTAACGTGCATACAAGATTATTATAGGTATACTGGGCAGGATCGGACTGATGAGAGTGTTGCAACTCGAACCGTCTGTGATTCCCAGTACAAAAACCAAAATTAGCTCAGTGAAATTGTTTGTTTAGTTATGTGCGTTTCTGTTTTCTGTTCTGTAATAATCTTGTAAGCATTTTAAATATAATTTCATATTTTGATAATATGTAAGACTTTTATTTCTTCATTGTCAGTTTAAGAAATTAAATTCACTAAGAATCAAAATTGCTTCTCAGAAAATAAAAAAAAGAGAAATAATAATAAATAAATAAATAAATAAATAATATATCTTATAAGTGTTGTGAACAAAATGAAATATTCATTTATGATTTATTAACTCAATAAATCATTTTTTTTTTTTTTTTTTTTTTTTTACGGTATATGATATTCTATCTCGTATCTCCGATACCGAGGTATGCGTCGTACGGATTTCTAGTTCCTATCATGGTGAACCTCTAGAACAGCGGTTCCCAACCGGTGGGTCGTGGAAGGGTTACAGGTGGGTCGTGACTTGATCCTAAAACTATTAGAAACCATCGAATAAACCATCAGAAAAATCGAAAATCGATCATATATAAGGAAGGGATGCAATGCAAATATGGTTTTAATCCTATATTCTTCTATTCCTATATATGTGGAGGTATTCCGGTAAGGAAAGGTGGGTCACCAGCTGAAAAACGATAAGGAAAGATGGGTCGCCAGCTGAAAAAGGTTGGGAACCGCTGCTCTAGAAGGATCCAGATTCTGACTTGATCGCCTTCTCCAAGACAATGACAAAGCAAAACCCAGAATTTCATGTAATTCTCAAACATCTCCTGACGAAGGCTAAAAGTGATGAACAATTTCACCTCGAAAAATCTCTCATAACCAATTACACTATTTAAATCACCACTTTCTTTTTTTACATTATTTCAACGAGGTTTTCAAGAGCAAATTACGACCCAATTTCCTAAATAATTTGAATTAACCAATTCCGAAATACCCAAGTAAGGAAAAAGTCACCTAACGATTCTAGTTCACTGAAATTTGGTTTTGTTTTGTTTTTTGTTTTTTTTTTTTGTTTTTTTCGTTTTTTTTTTAGCAATCTTTGTTTTGTGAAATTACCTGTTTATCTAAAGAAAGGTCTATTTTTCTTTTCTTGAGTTCCATTTATAATAACTAAAATTATCTTAAGTTACATTAAAAAGAACATTAAAAATCATCAGATCTCGAATAAAGAATGAATTCACGCTTGAAGAAATTTGCAAATTTTTCATCACTTTGATTATTACGTGTTGCTTTTCAATATCGAATATAAGCCAATTACGAGTAATTTTCAATTTTCAATTCCTAAAGCATTCAAACAGGAAATTCTGTTCAGCCATTCATTTGAAAGTGTCACGTGACTTTGGAAGTGCAGAAGCGCGGAACTTTTCCCTCATTAATCTTATTGACTCATTTTTTTTTACTTAATTTAAGAATAAAATAAAAAGAAACAGAGAGAGAGAGATATGAAAATAAATTTAATAGATCAATCTCTGTAATTTATCGGTGAACCCTTTCTTTATTCTTCTTTATTTGGCTTTTCGCCTAAAGTTCTTGTTAACTTTATTTTCATTCCTAAAAATAGTAATTTTGCATTTGCCAGATTGGAAAACCATATTCACTCGACCATTTTGATGAAAGGAAGTTGATTGAAAGGAATAATGAGTTAATGAATGTCTGTAGGTGGATGGGATCTAAATGTTATGTTTAGAGGAGGATACTAGTAGAGGAGTAGTTGTAGCACATCTGCCCATCAAAACCAATGTCCAAACAGACACTTCTCATTCTTATTCTACCTTTATTTATCAATTATTATGAATCGATTGTATAATTTTATTCTATAGGCAAACTATCCTGTTTTAACGATTTCTTTCTTTTTCGACAAAGCAATAGTTAATCAAAATAACTACTTTATTTTTAGATTTGATTCTTGCCGATGTATACAACGATTCATTGAAAATAGAAAATATTAATTCTTTTCTTTTCGAAATCTTACTGCTTTTTATTACTATAAATCTGAAGTCTTAGTAACATATATAAAGCTTGGATGTAATATATTTTAATGCTAGATTTTTTTATTAATATTTTTTACAGTTCTGCAAATACATTTTAAAATTTTTGTATTCAAAAATAAAAGAAAATGTTATTATTATTAGTAGTAGTGGCAGTAGGCCTATTACTATAATAGACAATTTTTATTTTCTTAATTACAAAATAATTTTATCAAAAGACGAAATAAAATTACAAAAGAAATTCATAATACCGGTAAGCTTAGAAAAGTTTTATTTATTAATATCTTAATAAATTATCCAATGTATATCTTAGCACACACAAATGTGATGTGAATTTAAATTAAGATATAATATCACAATATTTTTCAATTAAAATTACAGCAGTTAATAAGAAATAAAAAAAAAGTGGAAGACAAAGGAATTATTTAATTTTGTTGAAAACTAATTTGAACAAGCAAACCTTTGATCACTTGATCTTGGATTCTAAGATAATTTTCTCACCACTAGTGATCGCTACTGCTTTCTCATAATCCGCGAGCGCGTCTAGGTAATGCTAGAGAGAAAACCTTTGCGCTGAAATGTGACGTCACTACTCCTATGCGATGCTTGGAGGAAAGCTCTTATTCTCAGTTAAGACAAACAATTGCTTGTTCAAATTAATTTGTTTTCAACAAAATTAAATAATTGCTTTGTCTCCCACTCTTTTTTTATTTCTTATTAACTGTTGTAATTTTAATTGGAAAATATTGTGATATCATATCTTAATTTAAATTCACATCACATTTGTGTGTGCTAAGATTTATTATATTCGAAGAAATGATATCTACTGGTTGTAAAAATTATGTAGAATTTCCAACCACGGCATCCAATCGGAACTGAACCGAAAACCGGAAGTGGAGAAAGCGATATTTTTGATCGGAGTGGAGCGAGGCCTTCTTTATACTAATTATTATTAAGCCTAACTATTATTACTATTTCGTAGTATAACGAAAGCCTCGAGCTGAACCCGAGCCAAAAAAACTCAACATATTGTACCCGAACCGAAACCGAAAACCGCTATTTATTTCATCCTTCATTTCGGTTCTCCTCTTTTAAAGTATAAGAGGAAGACGGAATTTTTTCTGTGGTCAATAGTTTTCATCGACTTCCCCATTCTTCATACCCTGTCGCCATATGGTCCAAACGCCGACCACGCTCAGCAATTCTCAAGTCCCTTGGGACAAATATGACCATAAAATTTATTTTCTGTATTTAACTTATGCCGACTTCCAGGAAGTTCGAGGGACATGTTCTAAAATAGCTGGAAATACAGTCGGACCTCTATTTAACGAAGTCGCTAAATCCCGAAAAAAAGTTGGTTATATGGAAAATTCGTTAAATAGAGATTCACCTTTTAAAATTACTTTAAACTACATAAAACAGATTTAAAATACATAAACAATAAATATTATTAAAAAAGTAATAATTTTAATGACATAAAGCATACATTATCACATGCATACTTAAATTTTACTAATAAAGTCTGTTAATTTTGTCTGAGTTTTTTTTTTTGAAAAAGTGTTTTTGCTCATAGTACGTCTCGCATCTTTGCAATGCATCAAAATCTTTATTAATAAATACTATTATTTTTAATCTTATAAAAGATCAAAAAATGTTCTACTAATTTTTTTTAAGAGACGGATAAAGTTTTAGAATTTAGAGGGTTTATCCCATTTTCGATGTTTGTAGTTCCACTGGATAAGAATATTGCATTTAAAAGAATGGTACAAGGGTGTGCCGCCACACTTTTAACAATCTGCTCTTCAAAAGCAGTTAATAATAGTAGCAGTTGATGAATTTAATTTGTCCCATAATAATAGTAGCAAAAGAAAATAATTATAGAACGCAATATTTATTATCAAAAAACTAGATTAAATTAAATAATAAATTAAAAATATTACTCCTAATTTTTATTTTGAGTGTTTAGATAGTTTCTGGATTTTTCAATAATTTCGTTATTGTTTTGCAGCTAACGTAATTGAACCTTTCTGCAACTTTTCGTTTTTCTTTTGATGCGTCAAGAACTGGACAATCGCAACTCGATCTTTGGTTGAAAACTCTCTTTTTTTCATCTTACTTTTACAATGGGTTGATATTCAACTGAAAAAAAAACAAAAGCAATTGATTTCGATCAGCGGATGAAATTAGAAAAATAGTTATAAATCGTAATAATTAGGTTAACCTAAAAAAAGAAAGATATGTCAAAACAAATGACAGATGGCGTGAAACATTGATTTTGATTGAAGGCTTCGCAATTTTGCGCTACAATATAACTTATAGCTGCATTCGCCAATAATTCCCGTTTAAATATTCACTTGCTACTATTATTATGGGACAGAGGGAGTATTTTTCAGATTTCTTCTGTTTTTTTAATGAGTCGTTGTTTACATTTAAGAGCCATTCTAAAGCAGGATCACATCTAACAATAAATTATTTATTTTGATTGCTTTGTTGAAAAGAAAGAAATTGTTAAAATAGATAGTATATTTATAGAATAAAGATATATAATTTATTTATTGATGATAGTTAATAATAAAGGTAAAATTGGTCTGAGAAGTTGCTTTTTTACTACAGGTTTCTATGGACGCCTTGGATAATAGTAAGCTCCCTCTATAAGTAAACATAGGGCCTATATTTAGAATAGATGTGAGAAATGAATGGATGATGTCAAATTGGAATAGCTAATTACAGAGTCTCAATTAAAACTTAATTATCATTCAAAATAAATTAAGGATTGTTCATCTAGAAATTAATAATAGGCCTATCAACTATTTTATCAACTATAACTATTACTCATAACTTTTCTTTCCCCATTTGGAATGAATGGAATCGTCCTTGGTGCATTTACAAATGTCTCCAATGTAGGAACATTATGAGCTAGAAATGATAGGGGACGGAAGTGCCTTGGCTGTGTCTGCGCTGCTGTGTTGGGTTTGGTACAGCTACGCCTCTGATCCCATCGTGGACTTAGGCAATGGCCACATTAGAGGATCTGTGATGTTAACAGAAGATAATAAGACTTTCTATGCATTCAGAGGAATTCCTTATGCAGAACCACCTAAACGATTCCAGGTAAATATTTAATATTTTCAGATGTTATATAAGTTGTTGAATTGTTTAATTCGGAAATTGCTACAATTTTAATTAGCTTGTATCCTTCCGGGGCCTGTCGCTCGCAAACCCTTTTTTTCGTAATAAACGTTTCAAAAATATTCGATTATAATTTATAAGATAAGATTATTAACGAATTATTATAATAATTAATATTATAAATATTCTATTGTTTATTATTGTTTCAATATTTTTTTGTTTTCACCTCGTTTTGGGGCTCCACATACAGTATATTTGCACACTGGCTCCGATACATCTTCACACTAGCGACAGCTGTATTCATTAATTGAGATATCAAAAGAAATGATCAGTAATAATTGAAGATGCCAAACAGGATGTTTCCCATTTGTTGTGAATCCTAATTTTTCATTAATTACTTGCAATCACATATGCTTGTACAGTCTTGGAAAATATGTTAGAAAATGAAAGATAATATTTAAACAAACAACATAAAAACAATAAACATTTGTAAAATCTATTAAAAAAAATTTTTTTAATGTTTCTTGGAATATTTTTAATTTCGTTTACAAATTCAAATGTTTTCTAAAATATTTCGAGTGATCTAAAAGAAACTAACGCATTCTTTTTAATAAACTTGGAATTACAGAAATTGAGAATATTGCAATTTAAGAAGTATATTAAGGTGAATTACTACAACGTTAATAGCGTTTAAATTTATACAAAATGCAATTAGGCATTGAAGCTTAGACGAGGGGGATTAGCTAAACTAAAGAGACAAATAAGGCACAGATAGTGGTTTATAACTATTACAATCACACCCACGAATGTTTCTTTCTTAAAATTTATATATGATCACTGGAATGGAAGGGGTTAAGATGTTCTTAAAGTCTGTTTAATCAAAGTAAAATAAATAGAAATGAGATTTTTGAGGAAAATCGAAGGATATTCCTTATTAAATCACACAAAAAATCAATAAATAAATAATGAAATACTTGTAGAATTAAAGGAACAACCTACAATATATATACAAAAATAGGAATAAACATACGAAATTATAAATAAAATGGCGGCAACACATTAAAAGAATGAAGAATAATAAACTACCCAACAATTAATAAATTATAGGCCTAAAGGGAAAAGATCAATTGGAAGATTGTTCATGAGATGGAGTGAAACCTAACAGGCCACGAGGTCTAATACAAGATAGTAGAGGGGGGGGGGGGTTAATTTTACAAACAAAACGATGGCTTTCCAACCCAAAAGACAGATCTAGATTTCTAGATTTCTTCCATTTTGAGATACAATGCGAAAGGAGGGATGGTTTGATATAGAATAATGTTTAAAACATAACCTTGCCGACTTTTCATTCGCAAATGAGCGCATGCGCAGTTATTCAAGTTTTACATTTCGTCAAAATGTAAAACATGAATTTATTTTTCTATTATAGATGCCTTATTTCGCCAAATTAAAAAGAAAGGGTATTTGAAAAATCGTTAGTAATTTGTTAATAAATCGTGTTGCCAACATCTTTTTCAAGCAAAAAAAGAAGAATATCCCACCCTTCAGCCAGGCATCAGCACTAGGCCAACAATAAGATACGTGTGATGATAATAGATTTCTCACTGAATAGTGATTAACGAATTAGAGATCCGTTTGTGAAGAACACTACGTAGTTAAATTGATATGTCTGTGTGGTCGTTTGCATTAATTTACTAACTGTAAAATAAACACGAACTAATATTTTTAATCTTCTAAAAGATCAAAAATGTTCCCTATTAATTTTTTTTAAGAGACGGATAAAGTTTTAGAATTTAGAGGGTTTATCCTATTTTCGATGTTTGTAGTCCCACTGGATAAGAATATTGCATTCAAAAGAATGGTTATATACAAGGGTGTACTGCCACACTTTTAACAATCTGCTCTCCAAAAAAAAAAAAAAAAAAAATTATTTTAGATCAATTTAGATTCTAGACTAGTCTAGCTGTCTCAAAATGGTTGTCCGTCGACTAATGCCGGTCCTCAATTCCTTAGTTACCCGTCCAGAGCGAGCTGTCAAGAAAAATATGTATTTTTATTTTCCAGAACCATAACATCGACATACCATCATAAACAGGGGCGGATAGGCCCACCGGAATACCGGGAAATTTCCCGGTGGGCCGGATCAATTTGGACCGTCGAGAGATTAGTTAGGAATTATGTAAAGTCCATGTAAATATTGCCAAACGTCTTGTTTACATTTATAAAGTGCATTTCCTTCGCGAACTGCGTTCCAGATTATTTTCAATAATTTCGCAACGCATTATAATAAACTGATTTATATTGACAATTATTCGAAAAACTGTTTAGAATTTGACGTGACTACATTAATACAATGATTTCAACTCCTTCTATCTCGCCGCCTGAGAACTTTTGGAGAAATCCTTGCAATTGCGGATGAGAGTACAACTACGCCTGAAAGATCTGTAGCCAATAGGAAATTATCATTTGTTTGAGGTGAACAATAAGAGAAAGACAAATTATGCAATAGCAAATTTAGGCTCCAACTACTTGGAATTTACGGTTGTTGTGTAGAACAGAGAACCAGTGGAATTACAACGAATTTTCATTATTTTCGATTCAGAAATACTTACTTCTATTAAAACCGATGGAATATTCTGGTTTCCTTTTTAAGTTTTAAGAAAATTTGAGATTTACTTGGAACTCTTTCGCGGGCAGCGGATGCTCATTTGAAGGCAAGCAGTTCTAGAGTTCTTAGGAAGCGATGAAGACATGTTTTGTAGCATTACATAGCGACAAATTTGAAATTGCAAATATTATCTGTAAATGAGACAAGAACTCTTACAAAGGCAGAAATTGTAGTAAAAATACGGAAAACGATGAAATTTTTGTCAAATACACTCACTTCAAAAGTTAAGCACGGAGCGGTATAATGCGAAAAAATGGACAAGTAGCCTACTGCTTTGATTGATATGAAATGCTGCAAGTAAGTAGCTCTATGTTTATTCATGAAACAAAACAAAGACTTAAATACAGAGATAAACAAAACATTGAATTTTCATAAATTATACGATGACGTCCTATTTGCATCATTAACAAAATGATGTTTAAATTCAAAACAAACAATAAAAACCGACATTAATAGGGTATGTGAGCACCCCTCACCTGCATACAAAGTTTACAGCGTGTGATCATGCTTGTTACGAGGTGATCAACCACCGTAGAGTCCAGTAATCGCCATCCCTCCTGTAAGGCAGTTTCTAAAGCTCTGAGAGTGGCTGGAGATGGGAAACGTCGACATACAGCACGGCCGAGGGCATCCCAAAGATTTTCAATTGGATTAAGGTCCGGCGAGTAAGCCGGCCACTCCATACGCGCAATCCCCTCACTCTCCAGAAAGTCGTCAACGATGGCAGCTCTATTGGGACGCGCATTATCGTCCATTAAAACGAAAGAAGGACCAACTGCTGCAGCGTACAGTTTCACAATCGGGTCTAGGACTTCATCTCGATACCGTACAGCCGTCACAGAACCTCTTCTGTAGATCTGCAGGTCGGTGCGATATCCCAATGAAATCCCTGCCCAGACCATGATGCATCCACCGCGGAATGCGTGATGTTCGGTGACGTTCTGGGGCCGATTGCGTGTGCCTGGTTCCCTCCAGATCCTTACACGCTTATCATTAGGTTGTAGGGCAAATCTGGACTCATCTGTGAGCATAACGTTACCCCAATCAGACATAGTCCAATTCACATGCTGGTGGTACCGCTGTAATCGTGCCCTTCTAGATTGGACGGATAAAGGAACACAAACTCGTGGTACCCGGGTGTACAGATCATTCATTCATGTGTAGCCTTCGACGAACAGTAGTGGCAGATATCGTCTTACCAATGGCCGCTGCAACCGTGTCACATGTTTGGAGGTCGACCTTCGATTCCGCTTGGCTACAACAGCAATATATCGATCTTCCGCTGGGGTCGTAACCCTTGGACGACCGGCTACAGGTCTTTGGACAACTGTTTGGCTGGTTTGGAATTGTTTCCATAATCGTGTTATGACAGAATGATGAACAAGCAACAGACTGTCCTGCTTCAATGCCCGACAGCCCGCCAGCGCTCAGAATCTTCCATTTGTCCTCTGGAAGCCATAGAAACACGTCTAGCTTAAAAACAAATCGAACGAATGTTCTAAACATCTTTCATCAGCACTTACATGCAACTCCTGTAACCGTTCACAAAGCAGGCTTCTTATACGACTGCCTGTTTTGCATATTTCTCGACGCGAAACCGTGATTGGCTGTTACCTATATAATTTGCATACTTCTTGCTACCTTTGCAGCAAATTTCAGCTTCTTTAATTCAGATCTCTTACATTTTTCCTCTCTGTGCTTAACTTTTGGAAGTGAGTGTACAATAAAAAGAAAGAGAAATTTAAAACAATTGAAAAACCTGTAAATTACGTGAAAATTAAGGATATGGAGGGAAAGTTTTGTTTCATTGCAGGAAATTCAGTGTTTCATCATTTCTGCTTTGTTTCCGTGGTAGAAGTGGATTCCTAAATACTTTTGGAAACATGAAATTATGAGTGATGAACGTGGAAGGCTTTTATGGTTATTGCCTATTTTCCGTGGTAAAATAAACGTCGTCCCAGAGGAAGTTTTTACATAAATTTGATAAACTTATACTAAAAATAAGTTAATATAAACATAATTAAACGTTCGATGTTTAATATCATAAATGTGAGAATGGCTCACCTGTGATAAAATAAGGGGAAAAAATAATTACCTTAGCATGAGTATATTTCGTGAAAGTTAATTTCGGCGGCAGAGCTGGCTTTTTCTGACATGATGATGTTTCTTTCTTTATAGATAAATACAGTGTATAAGCATAGAACGTAAACAAAAAAGCAAAGGATGAGCAGAAAAGAAAAAAATGAAGAGGCAAAAACAAATGAGAGAGAATGCCACACATTGCTTCAAGATATTTATCTTGTTCGGACTGTCTACATCAGCTTTGCTACAAGAGAGGACAACCGAACCCGAATCACCTGACACCGAATCTCAGAAAGAAGCGCAGACAAGTTAAGAATCTGCATTTGTGATAGATATTCAGCAATCAGAAGCTTCCAAATCTGAAAAATACCAGCAACAATTGAGAGTGAACAGACTCCTCATCAGTGTATCGAAGAAACGGTTTCATAAAGGGCATATTACGAAAATTCGAACCACAGCCGCTGGTTTCCTTACTCTTCCCACAGAAAACATCCGTAAATTTTTCTTCAGTGCCACCCAAAACAGCCGAAACCTTCTTCTCAACTCGCTTTTAACGTTCTCAAAACCTTCAATTGCGGAAACGGTAGGAATAGAAAATGGGTAACGTAGAATGAAGATAATCCAGCACTGTTTTGTTACTTATGCCTGGCATATAGCAAGCCGTAAGAGAAAAGTGCCTTCATTGATAGGGTGAATGACTGGAAACATGTCTGTGAAAGGATTAAAGAACACCAGGACAGCAGCGTATACAATCAGTGTAGATTCGTATGTTTTTCGGAGGGTGCAGACATCGAGTCTCTGATCTTCAAGACACAGAAGATGAAGAAAAGAGAGAGTAGGAAAGATGCTTGGCTGCATTATCAAGGTGATGAAGTTTACAGGCAAAATAGGCTTGAGCAACCGAGGAATTCGACTGAATGAAGCATCACATACAACACCTAACAAAGCAATAGATCACGGGAATTTCCTTGAGATTTTGTTCCTTATGAGTGAAAATAACGTGATACTCAAAGAACACATCGACAAGGTTATCAAGAAAAGTGAGAAAAGTCACAACAAGGAAAGAAAAGGAAGAGGAAGATTGGTAAATTAATATCTAAAGCAACTGTAAAAAACTGTAATTGCAGAAATCCGTCTACTTATCCAGAAAACTGTGGCAGAAGAAGTGCGGGATGTTTTCACTTCAATTTGACACAGCACAAGATCAATGTTCCACAATAGTACTATACATCATAGACAAGATTTATGAAAGACTGCTGACAGCTCCTCAATTCACAGATTCAACCGGAAAAGATCTTTTCGATCTGATTAACAAGGTTCTCAGGATGACGGCAATTGCATCGGCTCATTAACTGACGGTTCATGCAAGATGCTTACAATGGTATTTCAGCGCTGCTTTCCAATGCTTCTCCTGATCATCTACATGTTGGGTGTTACACGCATGTTTTGAACCTTGTAGTTTGTGATGCAATCCAGTCGCCAATGCAAGCTGCATCATTCAATGCAAGTTGCATGGGATTGCCACGTTTCTGCGTGACTCTTGCAAGAATATGGGCGAATGGGATGATTTTGCTAGCGATCCTCGGCATTGAAGATTCGCAATAATACCAGATACGAGGTGGTGGGCTAAAGATGTAGCTGTTACCAAGAAAGTTTTATCCTTACATGGATTCCGCAAAGCACAGTATGACCCACTCCTATATAAAACAGCCATGTATGTCAGCCTCGTAAAAGCTTTGGATAACATCAGTAAGAATACCAATCGCAAACCAGAGATTTGACCAAGGCACGAACATACAAAGAAGCAGTTCTGAAATTCGAGATGATTCTTACTGCTCACTTGTACTTAAAATTTTTTTCCTATACTAAACCTTTGTCGAAATATCTACAGACTGCTAGGATGGACTACATGAAGGTTTATTATATGGTCACCAAAACCCAAGACGAGCTGAAATCTTTTATGAGAGATTTTGATAGCATTTCGAAAGCAACAAACAACTTCGTCAATTGGGTAAATGATTCTCTGGAAAATGTGGAATTTTAGTTACTTGCAGAAGACTCGTTGCCTGAAGTCAGAGTTTGCCGAAGGAAACTCATGCCAGGTGAAACAAAGAATGATGAACAGCAATTACAAACTATTTTTGTAGGATTTGTAATACAGTACAAGAAATGTTTTGTTAGTCAAATCTTTCTACATCTAAATTGTATATTACAGTATCTTACTTCACAGACCAAGTAGGCCCTTTAGGATTATTGGCGATGTCCATGGTAAAGGTCAATTCACACGATTAAAGTTTTCGTCAGTATTCTGATTACTAAAATAATCATCAATTTTGATGATGTGTTTCTGTCATTTAATATCGTTGTTTCAAATCTCATAGAACTGCGAAGAAATGTTTCGTGTGGTTTTAATGTCTTCTTTTTGCTATTTTTCAAGTCTTCTAAAGTCAAAAACGAAGAGATCTAAAACTTTCGACTTTCAGTTTTATTAAGAGTTAAAATTCGCCTTTACGCAACGCAGTTCCCGTAAAATATTAGATGAATTTTAGCAAGTTGTTCCAAACTGCAAATATATTATAAACAAGGGGAGAAATAACAGAAATTAAAAATTTCTGAGCTTACATCGGTGAGAATTTGGGACGGCCGTTTCTGCTTTTTGTGGACTCGTCAGCCAAACCCACTCTCCAAATGAAGTGCCTAGATAGTGCCAAAGTGATAAGGGAAACCACTCCAGCACCCAACAGGGGTCTCCCTCCAAAAGAAAACACAATTAAAAAAATTCAAAACAAATTAAGCTTCAAATCCTGGCCTGCGAATCCACCAGGCTCAAAGGAATTTGAAGATAAAAAGAACCAAGGTTGAGCCCATTCTGGTTAATAAACATAAGGCTTTACGTACCACCAAATTAATACAAAGGGAAGAAATGACACAAAATTAAAAATATCTGAGCTTCATCGGTGAGATATTTAATTGTGTTTTCTTTTGGAGCGAAACCGCTGTTGGGTGCGGGAGGGGTTTCCCTTATCACTTTTGCAGTATCTAGGCGTTTCATCTGGTGAGTGGGTTTGGCTGACGAGTCCACAAAAAGTACGAAACGGCCGTTCCAGATTCTTACCGATGAAAGCTCAGATATTTTTAATTTTTGTATCTTTTCTGCCCTTATTTGTATTAATTTGGCGGTACATTAAACATTATGTTTATTTTGCAAGTATGTTATGTTTTAGAATCGAAATAAATAATAAAGCGGAAGTGGAATGTATGTGAATGCAAGTTGTTTAATTTTCGAAGAGCGACAAATGCTCCCATAGTCCTTTGCGAATCTATGTCGTTTTAAGAAATGAAAAATCTATTTAAGAAGTAGACATCTGCACATTCTGATCTACAGAATGAATTTACTTATGGAGAAAAATACTTATATTTACTTAATATATTGTTAAATTTCGAAAAATAATCTCCGCATTGTGAAAAGTAGTTCATAACCTTGGATTCAATCGAAGCAGTGACAGAAATGGATCCAGCCGCTTCCTCGCCGCTCAATTTTGGATTCTTATGTCACAGTTTCACCGGCTGTGGTCGGTGCTCACTAAATCATTTCTTAAAAATCCGCTTAAAAATCATTAATAAACAATTAACTATTGCTTCTAGAATCAATTTAAAAAGTAACAATTTCACCGAAAGCCTCCAAAAGAAAAGGCTTTAAACGAAAAGAAAACGAGTAATTACGGCTTTTCGTTGTTCAGTTTTATTGTAGACAGCTTTACTTCCTGTGTTTGAGTTTTAAAAATCAGTATTTCCTCATGTGAGTGAGAAACTTAACTTAAAAATGTGTGACTGTATTTTAAATCAAAACACGTCTGTATCTCGTTTGCGGCCGAAGTATTAGTTTTTTTTTTACGAATCCTTTTGCATTTATTTATTTTCTATTTATTCTATTGAGCATAGAAATTTTATATATTTTTATATATAGACAGCAAATCATTGCGGATCAAATTTAACGTGTATGGATATAGACGAATATAAAAGCTATTACAATTGCATAAAAAAAATTAAGTGGGTTACTTTTTAAGCAAGTGTGGTAGCTTTAAAATTCGTCCCTAACAGCAAATCGCTTTGCGCATTTCATCCCAAGTTTATAATCAACTTTAATAACCAAAACACTTGTAATATTTTTTTTAATTACATTTATTTTCACTTCCTCTCAAAAACACTCAGAAAGCTGTTTTATTGTTAACATACCATATGTTTTCTGTTACCATACCAGTCACAGGCTAGTCAGCACTTAAGAATCTTCCATTCCAAATGGGTTATGATCGTCGTACTTGTTAAACCCAAAAAAATTATTATTATTATTATAAGTACTAACTTTTTTTGGACATAGGCTACCTCTTAACCATAATTTTTTTTTTTACAGAATAATAAATGAGTGATTTATTTATTTATTTATTTTAGACATTGGTGAAAATTTGTGCGCCGGAAGTTAAACAGTGTACTTCTTTTCACTAAAGCTGTGTGAAAACGTCATTTAACATATTCATTGATTGTTATATGCGAAGCAATATTCCCTATAATTTTACTTATAGCTGTGCTATGCAGAAATGCACCCGAGTAAAACAATTTCAGACAAGATTAAATATATGCAATATTTTTACAAATTTACCTTTAAATAATGTATGTATAAAGCATGCATCTGAAAAAAGAGAATAGGATTTTGGAATTTTTTTTTCTTCTTTTTTGGGTTAGGAAGTTCATCGGTTTGTCTATAACCCTCCCCCTAATCCGGGAAAGAATTTTGTAAAACAATCAATAACTTGTAGTTATTTAATTTGCCAATGTTATATGTCAAGTATTTTTTTTAGTGAAATGATCAGATGATTCACATTTAAAAAAATTAACTTTGATTTATATTTCTTGCAATCATTACAGTTGAAAAAACAAATCTTATCTACACTGATGGATATTTTAATCGTCTCAATAGACAACTTCTGGATTACCAATAATTAACATTTTCAATTCGAAAGTAAATAGTTCTTTTGGAATCTCAAATTCCAGAGTTGAAGATTCTGGCATTTAGGCAATAAATTAAATATTTCACAACACCAATACATTAAACTCAGGAATAGCGTTCATTCTGAGCTTTTGATTCTATTGTAATGAATATCCACGGCATTGATAACTCCTTTTTAGAATTTCTGTCAATCACCAATTCGCAAACATCTTTCGATATCACTTGCTTAACTTGCATTAACTTGATTGGCGTTCTTTTCATAATAAGTTAGTTTACACTGGAACTACACATATAACAGTTATTTGTTCTCACTTATAAGATAATATTATAATTATATAATATGAACTGACATGCAAATTTAATCAATTTCATACATTAATTTATTATCATTTTTAAGAGGATCGCATAATTCCTTGAAAGAATATATTTGTGGATGATTATATATTCATAATACTGTATATTCTATTAAGCCTTTGCTCTGGGTTATCGTCTCTTGATAGATCTAGTGAAGTAGGATTTGTTCCAGCACCATAACAAATACTGCGCCTTTTTTATAAAAATCACAAACAAATTGATGATAAGAAATAATACATTATTAGCAGATATTTAGAAAACCGTGATATACTTAAGAAATTAAACCTGTTTCTGGTTAATCTCCTTGAATTAAAGCTTATAATTCAAGGATCTGAAGACTGACTGTTGAGCCTTTTTACCTTATGTTTCCTATGTTTCAATTGTCAAAGTCTTGGGCCATTGCAAGAATATGTACAGGGAAAATAAACAAAACAGATGCAATTAACTGTTATTGCTTTTACTAAGTTTACTTTCCTTATCTGTTTATTCGGATGAAATAAGAAATTCCAGCTCATTTTTCATTAAAAAAGTCAGCATAGGATTTTCTTCATCAAAACCGAAATAAATATAACGAGCCTTTTTTATTTCTTTTAATTCTGCTGTTTTTATGGAATTTTAAAATAACCAAATATAGAAATCACAGAAAGAAAATAGGACATTAAACTATTATATGATCAGAGGAGTAAAATAAAGATCTTTTCTTAAGAAACTTGAATAAATAAACTTATTAAATAATCAAAATATACAAATCTCCGAAAAGTAATTTCGAAATAAACCTACTTTCAATAAACGCAATAAAGTCCAATATCTCAAATATCTGTAAATTCATATTTAACTGAAGACAATTCAGCTTTTTACAGTGAATTTTTTATTATATCTTAAGAAAATTGAAATTGTAGAGAGACTAATAACAGACTTACAAAAAAAAAATAAGAAAATTACATTTACTAAACAGATTTAACAAAGGCTTGTTTTATTTGCTGTAATTTTGTTTTATTTAATGGCTGTAAGTAAATGGCTTATTTACTTACAGCCATTAAGCTTTCAAATTTTAAATTTGTTTCTAATTCCAAAAATTCTTTTAAATAGTTTTCGTTTCGAGATGAGGCTGCAATTTTTGTTTTGTTTCACTATTTAATGGTTAAATAATGGTACAATAACCATACGATAGTCAAAGTCAAATACTCTGTTGTATAACCATTCGTAGATTCACTAAAAGAACCATTATTTCGATTTAACAACTGTGTAGCTTTCTATTTTTCTTTTATCTTTTATCTTTAGGTATTAGAGTTGTCTTTGAAACTAAAAATATACAGTAGTAAAATAAAATAACCCACAATTATCAAACATTCGAGTTTCTGGACGTTTTGCTTTTGAGTTCAAATTTCAAGAATTTGCTATTCTAAATCCTGTAGATACGATAAATTAGTTCGACAGTTGAATTGAAACGCACTTTAATGTACAGTGTAATAATACAGCAACTGAGTAAAGTATTAAAACATCAGAATGTTCAGAGATGTAATGTCAGTGATGAAACTCTTGAAAGACCTTATACTTTTTGTTCATTTAATTTCTTTCTCATCTTTTTATCCTGATCTCTTGCTTTGTTTACTTTAAATTCACAAAGGCATTTCGAATTACTTTATTTAGATAGTGTCTATTAGAGAAAGCTGACACTACAAGCAACTATCCATGGACTCTATTCTGTAGGTTTTATATTAATGTTTGTGCTACTTTTAGCCACCTGAACCTAAGAAGCAGTGGCCCAAAGATCCCGTTGATGCCACAAAAAATGGTCCTTGTTGTTTACAGGCCGCTGTAATCACGAAGAATGTAACAGGAGAAGAAGACTGTCTTTATCTCAACATCTATACAACCCAGGTAAGTAAAGCAATGGAATGAAATTTTAAAAAATTACAAAACTATATCGACCTGTTTATATGTATACGTATTCCAAAGATAAAGCCTGCACACCTGTTTAAACACTAAGAGAATTTAATTACACTAAATAATTAATTATTATTACTAAATAATAATTATATGAAGATAGTTTTTATGTATTCCAAAGATAGCTCAGCACACGTAAAACTTTGTATTAATTACTGTTTATATATCTTTGTTATTTTCAAGGCATATTCAGATGTATATTCAATATATTGTAAACAAATCTGATTCCTTTTTTTTTATTTTACAGGTAACAACTTAGCCTTCTCTATTTGCTACTTTATCAAAAAGAAGTGTTTATTTTCTACTCAAAAACTAATATTTAAAAGACTTAAGTTAAAACTGAAATGGAAATGAAAAACAAAGCAAGAAATTTAAATAATAAATTTTAATAAAATAGACATTAAACAGGCATTTTTAGGGGTGACATATGTGAGAACAAAACTTGTAATTTTAAAATTTTGACCATTGTATAACAGCAAGAATTCTATCTATTTATTTTATTTTAAAATTTTCAGTTTCTTATAGTTAACTAAAAAATGAATCTTCAATTATAGAGGGTTTTTTTTCAGTTAAAATCGAATGAAACTCATAATAGTTAAGAAATTTCCGTATATCTTTTTTGTCGCTAGCCTTTTTATTTTATTTTTTTTTTTTTAATTATCATTTTTATTAAACTCAGAATGGTCCCTTTTGTAAAGTAATCATCTGAAATCAGTGGAAGTAATAAATCTTTCAATTTTCATTCGATATATGCCTTACCGGTTATGAGTTTTCATCGTGTTGTTGCTTCTTCGTTGCAAATGATTTTTCATTTCATATTTTTCTTAACAGCCTCTATATTGCTTAATTATTTAACAGATACCTAAAGATTCCAAATCTGCTTTTTTAAAGAATAAGGAATTGATGACTGTAATGGTTTATATCCATGGAGGAGCTTTTGAATTCGATTGTGGTTCAAGCGATTTTTATGGACCTCGAAGACTCATGGACTCTAATATTGTTTTAGTAACCATCAATTATCGTTTAGGACCATTAGGTAAGATGTAGAGTATTTCCACCCAAGTATAGGAAATGTTTCATTAACAAGAAATCTCTAGAATAAAATTCCAACTGAAATGAAGTTTAATATTGTAAAATTTTTACGTGTGTTAAAATAGTAGTTTGATAAAAATTTAAAAACACACAAGTCAAGATAAAATCGTAAATATATACATTACATCCTGCAGGAATATTTCGGGTTTCTCGACGAACTAACCCATTTTCAACCTTTTTATGAAATAATGTTTGATAGCTAATATTAATTGGGAAATAACATGGAAATAAAATGCTCTGTTTTTCTTAAAACGGATGCAAGGAATCAACGTATCAATACCAAATACATGGCAGTTTTGTAATTAATGTGGTGATCAGTATTTTAACACCTACGAAGGAACTTGATTCTGTCTCCCAACTAAAATAATAGCAAATTTATATTTCTAAAATAACGCTTCATTTTTTAATTTATAGCTTTCTTGTTCACTGGTGATAATACGTTGACTCATTTAGTTTCCATTTCTTCCTGTTGCTTTTCGTATTTAGGAACAAAGCTTGAAAACCTATTAAGGAAAAAAAAAATCCTACCTATTAAGGTTTCTTTAAAAGAGACAACGAAGACTTAAAACTTGGTACCTCGAAAAAAGATATTCTTCATTTAACTAAAAAGATAACAGAAGGAGCTGAAGATTATTGAATGAGTGTAATGACACAATTTATTCGATTATGGTTCTTTGATTTTAAATGTTTAGAATATGATCATCATTGTCATACTGCTGTATCTGTAAATGCATGTATTTTGTACATGCACACTTCTCCCAAGTTAATCTAGCAAGAGACAGTGTGGCCTATAAAGATTCTAGGCCATCAATTTTGGATGTTTCTCTATTATCTCTTTCTCACCTATCGAAACTTCAATCATACCACCTTACTTCTTATAGATGTAGATTTATAATGTATAACTATTGCTCATTCCAAATTATTTCATTGAAATTGAAACCTATAAGAAAATAGTCATTTAAATACAAATACTGGCTAAGAAATTAGGAAATTTTAGATAAAGCAGTCCTCGGCAGGATCTTCCATATTCCTATTGGTATGGACTGGATCGATTTTTATCAGTTCAGGCAAAATATCATCCAGGATTTGAGAATCGTAGCACTATGTTGTTCTTTTCCCAGAATGCGTTGGCTTATTTTTTATGGACGACAGAGCAATTGAACATCGTGCCAAAGTTGTGCAAGAATGTTTGCTGGGCATCTTGTTTACTATTGTCTTCCCTGACCGCCACAGTCCCCAGACTTCAATCCCAACCAGTATGTATATAAAATGCTGGAAAGAATCGAATTTCCCTGCCGTCAAATTTAAATTCTCTGCTGCTTGAATCGCCATCTTTGGACCAAACTTCTTTGGATTTTGGACATCTTTTATGATCGATTTCTCCAAATAGGCTAGTTAATTCTGGATTAAGTCTAATTGAATCCAATAGAGTTGCGACTCTATTAGATAATACTAATATCCTTTGGAGAAATCGGCCTTTAGAGTCAGTGCCACTTCGAATACGTACTGTCATTCGTAAAAAAGAAGGTTCGTACTCGGTGTAAAAAAAGGTTCGAATTTTTTGGCCAGTATATGTATTACTGATAAAATGGGGGTAATTTAAAAATTCCAAGAGCTTACCTGGAACATTACCCATTTTCTTCACTGAAATTTATTAGCCTTTCAAAATTAATGATTTATTATAAGAATTCGTGATAAACTCTGTAGGCAACTGTTAGTTACTTTGTAGGCAATCCTTAACTTTAAAATTTGCTATTTCAGCTAAGAGTTTTAATTTAATTTTGTTTTCGGTCCGAAGTTTGAAGGACTTAAGTTTATTTGCAAAATTAATCTACATAAACGAAAATATAAACATATTTATTAGGAATAAGGTAGGCCTAAAGTTTTATAAAACTTATAAACAATATATCAAGTGTTAGGTTCCTACTTTGCGATCCGTGAATTGTTTGATCAAATTTCATTTTCTTTTAGGGTTTTTAAGCACAGAAGATTCCAGTAGCCCTGGTAACTATGGTCTTCTGGATCAGACAGAAGCTCTCAAATGGATTAAGAAAAATATCCGTCATTTCGGTGGAGATCCACAACGAATGACACTTTTTGGAAACAGTGCAGGAGGTGCCAGTGTTATTTATCATTTATTGTCTCCATTATCTAAAGGTAAGTAATACTAATGTATAAGGTATGGTAAACAGCACAAGAGAAATAGTTCGTCTTAGCAATTGGAATTTAAAATCAGTAATAAATTATTACATACAATTAAAAAACAATGATTTTTTTTTTTTACAATTAAAAAAATATAAATTAAATGAAAGAAATATTTTAAATTTCAATGTGAATGTGAGAATTGAAAAGTTAAGATACTGGCAGTTGAAACTTCCCCTTTTTATAAATGTGAAAACAAATGAACACAAATTTAGTTTAACAAAATATTTAATATAGACTAAAACCATTTAAACTAAGATATGTTTAGAAAGTTGCAGCCACGTCTATACTTACTCCACTGAGAAGAATAGTGAATCCCTAAATATTAAAAGGTTGAAATGCACTATTTTTATATACATATTGTGATGATGCTTAATTACAAAATTGGTTGAAGTTGTCCGAACGTAAATCATATTCAGAGCCGTTTCTAGGTGTTCTGCCACCCTAGGCGAGAACTGAAAAATGCCGCCCCGTCCCTTTCAAATGCCGCCCCCGCCAAAAAAAAAAAAAAAAAAAACAACAATCCAATTTTAAAAAAAAAAAAAAAAAAAAAACGAATCCGTCCTTCGGCCGCCCTCAAATCTTGCCGCCCTAGGCGGCCGCCTAGTCTTGCCTAATGGTAGAAACGGCCCTGATCATATATATAGTTTTCCAATTCTGGATGTGTATCCCTTTGTGTGTAACGCAATTTCCCTTTGAATTTGAAGATAATGCAAGAATCTCATTTCAATATTAGGAACTATATTTATGGAAACCAATTAGAAAAAATAGCTTTAGAAAAATATTTTTTTAACCTATGTGTAGAATTAAAATTATTTTATTTTTATACCTTTTTTTTTTTATACAATCATGTATATAGTTTTCCAATTGTGTGCATCCCTCTGTGTGTAACGCAGGAGATCAGAAAGCCTCACATCTACTGCAGCGCAGATGTAGTAGTGCCGGATGATCCAAATGATGAACGAAACTGTCATGCAGATTTTCTTCACACTCTCATATTTTCCACCTAATCAGCTAAACCTCAAGAAAGGATCAATTGTGATGCTCCTTCGCGATCTCAATCCAAAGAAAGGACTCTGTAATGGCACACGATTGGTCGTTAAGGAGTATTATCGCAATTTAATCACGGCAGAAGTTCTTACGGAAAGCAACAGAGGTGATATCGTCACTATTCCCAGGTTCGATTTTAAACCGAGGCATTCAAGTTGAAGCGCCGTCAGTTCCAGTAATGCCCGCATCAGGCCTTCCAATAAACAAATTAATTTATATTCCTAGGAATGCAAATTATATCCGTCATATCCGTCAAAATATATGACGGGCGAATACTGTAGTTTTTAAATGTTTTTGCAGTAATATTTTAACTCGTTACTTCTTTTATTACCATTCTTTGTATTCTTTCGCAATTAAAAGGAAATTTATGTGACAGTGTAAATGTAGCATAGACAGAGAACAGTAGATAGGTGAGGAGCTCCAGCGACGAAGTCGAGAGAAATTCCGACCTTGTTTCTTTGAAATTAAGAAACCTACGAAGAGAGAAATCATATTTTCAGAGGAAACAAACGCTGGTGATTAATAATGAAAAAATGTATATTTTCGTTTTGGTTCTAATCACAAGTTGCGAAAGTAGTTTCAAATTATATGTAAAATCAAAATGGAATTTTTATTTGTGAGAGTGTTTTGTTTTTTTTTTCCCCTCTTTTTCCATTACTTTTTCAGATTTGTAGTGTCTTGAATTCTAGTAGAAATATACTTTAAAGAAAAAGATTTTCAGAAATATACTTTGAAAATCCCGTGTCTTTATTAGTTTTCCAATACCTTGAGTTTTGTTTATGTGTTAGGTCTTTACAACTATGCTATTGCTACCAGTGGGAATCCGTTGTGTCCTTGGGCATTTCAAGAACAACCGAAATACTGGGCTTCAAAACTGGCAGAAAAATTTCATTGTCCTGTCAGTGATAGTTCAGAATTAGTCAAGTGTCTTCGAAATCAAACGGGAGAAGATATTACAAAAGCTGGAGATTTCTTCGTAAGTATATTATAAGTAATAAATTAATGTTTAAGTCACACATTGTACATTTGAAATATACAGTAGTTAAAAAAAACAGTTAGTTTTCAGTTTTTAACTGTTTTAAGCTAGGCGAACACGGAGCGATTTTATGGCAATATGATTGGGACATGTTGGCCCAATTTGATTGCGGACAACTTTATCAAGCGCGAACACGTAGTTTCTCCTGAACCAATATTGCCCTGAATTTGTATGGTTACGGCGCCTCTCACTAGGGAGAGCTAAAGAGAGAGCGTGTTTTCGTACAGAATTGCTATAGTATTAAACGCCGTCCCTCTGTAGAAATCAATTACGATTCTTTCATTATCAATTGATAAAATGTTGTTGTTGGAATTATCTGTTTTGGGCCGACCCATTTTGCTGATTTTAAGCCTTGTTTCTCAAAGAAAATGGCCGGCGTGAGTGACTGAATTTCCGATGTTCAAAGTACCGCCTTCTTCGACGTCAGCATTGTCACGTTATGTCATCCGTTCATTTGATTCGCTTTCGTACCACCAATATTTTGAGCCAACTAATATTGGGCCAATATTGTTCCTTTGGTACCGACAATAAAATTGGGGCAATATTGTTCAGGTTGGGGCAATCAGATTGGGGCAAACGGTTGCCAGCAATCAAATTGGGCCTGATTGTCCCAAAATATCGCCTCGTGTTCGGCCATTATCAGAGAAGGATTGAATTTTGGGTGCTGCGAACTAAAAGAAAATACTTTCTCTCTTTTGAATCTGTTAAGACTCTTCCATTAAACTGGTATTACCTTCAGAAAAATAGAATTTAAAATTCCTTTTGCTGTTTCCTAAGGATTCATTCTACTTTGTCTTGTTTTAACTCTTCGTTAACTTTTCCACTTCATTGAACAGTAACAATTTGCTTTATTTTGTCTATGGAGTTAAAATAAAAATAAGGATTAAAATAAAAAAAAGGAGTTAAATAATATTAGAAAAATAAGCTTAAGCGCCGTTGCGGCTTAGCCTAGTGGTCTATATGTCCGGCTGATTAAGCAGATATGTCAGAACCTGGGTTCGAATCCCGGCGACGGCATGGATGTTTGAATAATTTCCTTTCCTGTGTTGTCTGCTTCATTATCTCCTCTTCAGGTCTGGAGACATTTCCTGAGGAAGTCAATTAGAAACCCTTATTATTTCTGAGAGAAAGTAAAACGTTCTTTTTCTTAAAATAGTATATTTTCTGTTTCTTTTAAAGTAATGAAAATAATATAAATAAAAAGTCGTCTTTTTTTTTTAATTATAATTTCCACTTCACTTCTAAAAAAAAAGTACTTAACTCCGCTAATACTTAAGCTGTCTGAATCCAATTAATTTATTATTATTATTATTACTATTAAACAATGACTTTAAATCTGTAATATTCCTGTGTTATTAATATTTGTATTTTTTTTTATGCTGTTATTTTATGTAATTAAACAATTTGTATAACATAATCCAAGCACCTGTTGACAGGATCTCTTTGTGGGAGATCTTAACAGGACTTCAACAATGTATCAAAGAAAATAAATTATTATTATTATTATATCGAAAAAGTTTCAAACCATGGGATTCCCCCGATATAATAATAATAATAATATCAGGCTGTCCCCTTCTCTCTCAAACAGACTACCTCCACCGACACAATCAGGTAGCGTCGATCGTTCATCAACAACTAGCACACAAACATTCACTTATTAAGAGCACGGTCACCAGCATTATTTCGTTTGTCCTCTTGACACTGAATGATATTAAAAATTCATGCAGACATTAGTTCTTTATTCTTAAATGTATAAGCCAAGTTTCAAGAAGATTCATACAGTAGTTCCAAAGTTACTAGGGAGAGGAGAGACACACACACACACATATACATACAGACTGACTTGATGAATCTCATGTTCCTGGGAAAATAGACTAAAATGAAAGTGTATTGAGGATTGCCAAAATAAAATTAATAATCTTTCAATGAAAATTAGTTGGCATATTCTTGTATTAAAAAAATGGAAATAAATTCTTTCATTTTTGAAGATGGGGGTTTTCAGTGCATCAATAGTAAGATTTCATTGTATATTTGGGCTTCCTGAAGTGTTACAGGCCGTTGGACAATTTCAAGTCATTGACTGGAGAAAGTCGTCGATTACGAGATAAAGAATCTGGGTTGTTCTAACTTCACTGATTGGAAGCAACGGATATTAACCATTCAGCTACAATTTACATCCCAATTACGTATTGGAAATTCATCAAATGTAAGATGAAATTAGTCCGAACAGTTTTAGATTTTTTTGTAATAATTTTTTGTTTTATCTTAGGAATATTCTTTCATACCTGCTGCTTTTGCTCCTTCAATTGATAAAAATTTCCTTTCTGATTCTCCTGAAAATCTGATGAAACAAGGAAAAGTGCAATCGGTGCCATTAATATTAGGAATTCTTGCTGACGAAGGAGCTGTCAATGTTGCTTGTAAGTTGTACTTCTTATAGTAATAGTTTTCTAATTTTTGAAGATACTTTCTATGTAAAATCAAGAAAATCTTAAACAATATACACTTTGTGATCAAAAATATCTGGAAACCTTTCTGCAATAGTAAACTGAAACCTAGATGATACGACAGCGTACCGTAACGCTATAAAGATAGCAGGCAGTCATGTGTTGGTAATTGATTCGAAATAATAGCAGAATGGATCGATCAGCAGAGCTCAGTGACTTTGAAGATGGACTGTCATTGGCTGTGTTGTGGAGTGATGAATCACGATGTACCATGGGATGGTCTGACGGGAGGGTTTGCCTAGGTGTGACAAACGCCCGGGAAACGATATCTGCCATCATGTATAGTGCCAACAATGAAGTTTGTAGGTGTAGGGTGTTTTTCATAGAATGGATTCGGCCCTGTAAATGTGGAAGGTTATCAGAATATTTTCTCCAGTTAAGGACATTTTAACCAATTGGGTGATGACCATTGCCTCGGTGAAGACCATTCGGTTTTGGGGTGACCATGGTGATGACCATTCGTGGATGTTTTTCATGGAATGGACTCGGCCCTCTAAATGCGGAAGGTTACACGAACATTTTGACCAGTTTAAGAAATTTTAACCAATTCGGTGATGACCATTGCTTCCCTTTTAACCTTTGTCAGCATGATAACGCTCCAGGTCATAAGACGCGATCTGTTAGGGAATAGTTTGTGGACAATAAACTTCCGGAAATTTGATTGGCTTGACCAGAGGCCCGTCCTGAACCCCATCGAGTACTTATGGGACGAATTAGAGCGTCAACGTTGCTGCAGATCCCAAAGTCCCACATCACGACCTGTTCTGGCTATAGCTTTTCATGAAAATGGCATCTGTTGGAAAGTCCCCCCCGACAGAGTCACTGCTGTGATAAACGCGAAAGGCGGACCCACCCCTTACTAATGTCCAGTACAGGGAAGTGTGTCACAGGGAAAATCTGACTACGGTTTCGGTTAGGTGTCCGGATATTTTTGATTCCATAATATAAATAATTCTTTAAATAGAGCATTGGATTTTTTTTTACAACTGGGACTTGAAGTTGAAATTTGTATTTACGTAAGCCTAAATAGTATTTATTTATTCTGGCGATTATTTTCATAAATCCAATCTCATATCACTTAATAATTTCAGTATAAAACATCCCAAGAATTGCAATTTGTTGCATTTGCTAATTTATATTAAGTTATCTGTGGGATACGTAGTTTATAACAATTTAATTTCTTTCGAAAAAATATCTTAGCTACAGTTTATTCCTGAAGGAGGAGTGAGACATGATACTGTAGAGGTCCTTTTTTTTGAGGGATTTCCTCACTCCGGGATGAGATGTTATTATTTTTTGTCTTTTTCATTTAGCAATAGAGAAGGCAAACCCATCGAGAACTAAATTTAATCAAGAGGAAGTCATTTCCCTTCTGAAGCCAATATTTAAGCCAGGAAAGAGCCAAACCGAAGCTGCCAAATTTATTGAACAAAAATATTTCCAAAATTCCGATTACACGAATGAAGAGAAAGTGAGGAAGAATCTGATTCAAGTAAGATTTCCATTAGGTCTTGACATTTACTTAATTCACTCTCACAATTACTTTATTGCCGGAGTATTTATATGTATTTTTTTATTTTATTTTCTTTCTTAGATGTTTTCTGAGGGTTTGTTTAAGTCTTATCATTATCATACAGTCAAACTGATGTCTGATGCACACATTCCAACTTACGTTTATTCTTATGATTATGTTACTAGCCATACATACCTACATACCTTTGGATATAAGAACAATTTAGGTAAATAAGTCTTCATAGTTATATTCACTTTACCTTGTCACGGGCATTTGTCGTGTCTTTTTTTTATTATTTTTTATTTATCTCTATTTTTAACTCATTTATTTTATTCTCTTCCTTATTTATTATTTTAATTTGAAAAAGTTTTTTTTTGTTTGTTTGTTTAATTATTTTCAGCCTATTTTTTTCTCTCTAGTTGTTTCTACCCAGTTACCATGGCAACCTTCTTTGCATTTATTACGCAACCTTATTTTCCCGTGGGAACTTGACTTTTCTCTTTCTTTTTTTGCACTCCTTACTATCTCATCTCTCTTGTGTTTGGTAATTCTTACTGTCTTCTTTCATCCTTAACCAATCATTTTTGGCTTTTGTTTTCTGTTGACCCCCCCCCCCCCCTTTCGTTTGAAGTTTATTTTGAAAAGTACTCAGGGATCGTCTCGGCTTCACTCTTGTAAACACAAGAAATGTCGCCTACTAGCTAACAGGACGATATGAGTAGTCTATCGTCTAAAGCCGTGCGAACACCACGCAACATTCCTGCAACTTAGTTGCGCGATTTTGACGTCACGAGTGATTTTGACGTCACGAGTTGTAATTTCTTTGCAACTTTTGTCATCGGAGTCGAGTTGCATGGACACCTGCAACTCCGCTGCAACTCGAAAAATTGCATCGAATTCCCCAATCACAGGGCAGCATTGGAACACGTCAGTTGTGAAACCACGCCCATGAAAAAAATGGCGTCGAAAATTTTATCTGTCGATTCGTTTTGAAGACAGGCTCATACTCAATTAATATCAGAGTATTGCGAGTTTCTTTCACGCATAAATAAAGTTTATACTGAAATGCAGTAATTGTATGCGGAAGAATTTATCAGAGAGGTTTCAAAACCTCGATTTTTTTGGATTTTCCACATCGGGTTTGGCAAACGCGAAGGCTGCTGACGCAGAATGCAAAAGTTATGACGTCATTGTTTCCAGGGGAGCATGGTTTCTTATTGGCTGTTGGTCATTCGTTACTTTTCATTCGAAATAGCAACATGAAATTAAATTCCATAGCGGCTAATAATTTAAAAAAAATATTTATCATATGTTGCAAATCATTCACTCTTATATTATGTTTGAAACGACATAACCGAATTTTGCTTGACGTCACACGTGACATATTTAAAATCTGCGTTGTCCTGGGTCAGTTGCATTTTCGAGTTGCATATCTGAGTTGCAAGTGTTCGCGCTTGGCAAAGGTTTATATCAACTCGTGACGTCAAAATCGCGCGATTAAATTGCAGGAATGTTGCGTGGTGTTCGCACGGCTTAAGTTGGAGACTCATTTTATTAATGCAGTTATTAGTAGACAGTTTAACGGACAAGCCACTGTAGTTAATGATAGAAGCCAAGTCAGGCCCGCAATGGAGAATAAGTAAAGCAAACTTACTATCTTCTTTAACACCTTTGGGTGTTAACTACTGTTAATAATAAATATTAGTATTTCAATACTAAAACATGAATAGATAAACTACTTACTATAACAGGAATAGATATTAATTAAGTAGGCCAGTCAATATCGACACAAAGAAAGGCAAACATCGCAAATGCGCATGTATTTGCGATTTTTTTATATGTTGTTAGGACCCCTGACAGTAGTGTATACCCAAGTTTGCAACCCTGAAAACCCTGTGCTACTCCTGTGGTGTTCGAAAAACTGCGAAATTCGGGCACTTGTGTCAGTTTTGTCGAAAAAAACACCGGAAGGAAGTGTTTATCGGGTATCTTTACTCTATCTTTTGTAAACAAAATAAATTTGCTAGAATTTGAGCCCAACACGAGCTCTCTAGGTCCATTGGTTACGGAGATGTAGCCAGTCAAAGATGGGCAAGTTTTTCCAAAAACTGGAAACTTATCGGAAGGGTCATCTTCCAAAACACGTACCGGCAAAACTAAAGGTTCTAGAGAAAGATCAAGAGAGAAGAAGTTGTAGAGAATTAAATTAGCTGCAATTTGATTACAAAATGGTGCCTCTAGGCTTCATAGTTTCCTCAAAAACGAAAAAAACAGTAAAACATCGGAATTTGAAAAAATGAGGAAAACATTGTACTGAATCATGTTGGAATGTATTTCTTTAAAAACCCGTGCAAGAATGTGAAGTTAACATTGTGATCTGGCCCAACATTGTTAACAAGATGATCTGGCATCGCAATGATTCAGTCAGAGCTATTGTGGCGGGATAAGTTAGCTACGTTTTCTACCACTTTGGTACAAACGTAACAGTGGTGTTTGATGGATACCCACACGATGCATCTATGAGGAGCACTAAATCAGCTGAACGCCTTCGACGCTCTGCTTCTCTCTCCTGCAGTGACATGTTGTTTGATGAACCAACACCCATCAAAGTTCCCCAGGCAGAACTGCTCTCCAATGAATCTAACAAACGCCGCTTGATCACCATGATGCGTACTGAATTTGAGAGGCAGGGTATCGAGGTATATCAATCTCAAAAAGTCGCCGATACTGATATAGTGATGACTGCACTCTCCAAGAGCTCATCGTTCGACCAAGTTTTCATCATTGGGGAGGATGTCGACCTACTGGTCCTCCTCAACGGCTTAAGCTCTGGACAGATTTGAACGTGTAGCTACTTCCAGAAAGGCAGCAGAGGTGGGTCAGAGTGCGCTCACTATACAGCAAATTCCTTCACGAGTGGAGAAATGATGGTTCCACAAGGGATGGTTGTGTTCCTGCATGCCATCAGTGGGTGTGACACGATCTCTGCCCTTTTCTGGCAAGGCAAGATGAAGTGGTGCAACGTCCTCAAAAAAAAAAAAAAAAAAAAACCCACTGGATAGATCTCGCCAGCATTTTTCTTTCCAACATCACAAATTTAAATGTAAAAAAACTACATTTAATACTAAAAAGCAAATTTTCAAAAAGATTACGTCTTTTCTTTTTCAAGCCTAAAAAATAATAATCTAAAAAATAATAAGCATTTTTCTTGATCGAAACTCCAACCAGGACGAAGTAGGAAATGCTGGCGAGAAGATCTTGATGAACCTGTACGGCGGAGATGCAGGAACGCTGAACATCATGTGACATTTCAGCATTTGTAAAATCAACAGCAACGGCCAAAGTCAACCTTGCCCGCCTCCCCTCACCACAGAGGCTGAAAAATATCATTCGTGGAGGACCTACCACCAGGTGCAAAAATTGTTGGGGTGGACAAAAACCCTTGTGATTGGGGATGAGCCACCAGCGAACTAGGTCTCATGCCCATCACAATGTGCGCAGAGCCCGCTCCTCAGACCCTGCTTAGAATGGTGGCTTGCAAATGCAAGAAAGGGTGCTTCGGGTCATGCACTTGTAGAAAGGCAGGGCTAAAGTGCTCTATCCTACGTTCCTTTTGCCAAGAGCGCAGTTGCACAATTATCACCCCTATCGTCCTGGACAGGGAAGATGAGGATGTGGACGAACCAACACCGCCTCCACCTCCAGAAAACGTCGTCCATCCTCCCACTCCCTCCCCCACTGATCCAGACTGGATGAGGTCAGGCCCTTCCAAAAGGGCGAAGTTCTAAACTACTGCGGTGTTTATGCTTGACTGTGTATATAAAATTTTCTTGATTACATTTATGTTTCCGTTGTTTATTTTATGTTTACGTTTATTTGTTTAGTGTATGTTTATTTGAAGCCATATGTAACATCTACAATGTTCACTGCACATTCTTGCACGTGTTTTTAAAGAAATACATACCATGATTCTGTACAAAGTTTTTCAAATTACGATGTTTTACTATTTTTTCTTTTTTGAGAAAACTTTGAGGCCTAGAGGCACCATTTTGGAATCAAATTGCAGCTAATTCAATTCTCTACAACTTCTTCTCTCATTATCTTTCTCTAGAATCTTTAGTTTAGCCGATACGTGTCTTGAAACATGACCCTACCGATAACTCTCCACTTTTTGGAGAAACTTGCCCATTTATGACTGGATATATCTCCGCAACCAATAGACCTAGAGAGCTCGAGTTGGGCTCAAACTTTAGCAAATTTATTTTGCTTTACAAAAGTATAGAGTAAAGATACCCTATAAACGCTTCGTTCACGTGATTTTTTTGACAAAACTGACATAGGTGGTCGAAATTCGCAGTTTTTCGAACACCACAAAAGTAGCACAGGGTTTTCAGGGTTGCAAACTTGGGTATAAACTACTCTCAGGGGTCCTAACAACATATCAAAAAATCGTAGATACATGCATGTTTGCGATGTTCGATGCTTTTATTGACTGGCCTAAAGTATTTCAAACTTAATTTCTTTCTAAGATATTAAATTTTTATTAACAGTGATCCCTATTTCTTACTGCTCTGTTACAAAGCCTATTTCGTATTTTCAGACGTGATTCAGTACGACATGATTAAGGGAATATCTATAGTAATACTGTTCTGCAATAACTGTTTCCTCTGTCACACTTCCTTTACATTATCTAATCGTTAAGTTTAACCGAGCCATCTTTCAATTTCCCTTCATTTAATAACTTTGAAAACTTATAACAAGATGTAAAAGTTTAGAACGTTTAGGAAAATCATCATTGTGAAGTACTGAATGTTGCTTCCTACGATGTACAAGGAATCTACCCCAACATCACACTTCCATTCCGCTAAAATTATTGAAAAATGGACAACTTGAGGATAGGCGGGGCTTCGTAGTTCCAAAATATCCCACCAGTCTACTTTTTGGCTTGTGGGATAAACAAAGCCATGTGCTTCGTTTTAACCCTAATAGATATAGAGGCTGAACTAAAAGATTTAATTTGGATGCAACGATTGTAAGCCTTCCAAAATTTTCAGATTGGATATAGAATTGAATATCGCCTATTGAAGAAGACGACAGCAATATATTTTCAAAGAAGGATATAATTTAATGGATCACTTGAGGATAGGCGGGGCTTCGTAGTTACAAAATATCCCACCACGCTACTGCTTCGCATGTGGGATAAACAAAGCCACGTGCTTTGTTTTAACCGGTTTAGATACAGAAGAAATATTATATTAAAGAAGGATATTCCAAGCATTTTTACAGAATTATTACAATAAGGATCTACACAGTACTGAACCATCGTCTTGAAATATCAAATACCGACGATTTTTTATGTAATTCAAACAAAGTTATATGTTTGTTCATCCCATAAGCTCTCGCCGCATGTGGGATACACGTCATACGTGACGTCGATAGGGGCGTAAACCTCAAGTTGTCCATTGACCTTGAATATTTTCATCTTACTATTAAGTTGTTGTTTTTTTCCTTTCTTGAAGACAATTAATTCATGCATTGCTTCCTTTTAATCGTATATCATGATAATCTCTTAGTGAACAACTAATCTTCTGCTTCCGTATTACTCTCAATTGTTGTTTTACAATTCACCAAGAAATCAATTTGAAGTTAAAGACAATAAAACAGAAACAAAACGTTTGTTTGAATGAAAATAGATTTAACGTGCCTAAATAATTCAAAGAAATTGGTTAAAAAACGAAGGCACAACGCTAAAAGAAAGGAATTCGCACCCTGAACTGTCACCGGCAAGAGACTGGGACGGACCGTTTCATCCTTTTTAGCCAGCCAAACTCCACCGATGACAGACTCAGAAGGTGCGAGAGATTAAGATCCGGGTTCTGGCTCCCAAGAGTGGGACCTTACCCCGGAAGAAATCCTAACCAAAATTAACAAAAATACAAAATGTTCCTTATCCTTGCAATTCGCTAGGCACAAAGGGAATTTAAGCCGCTAGGCAAGACTATGTTCTTTTTTTAAATGCCTTTTTTAAATTCCTTTTAAATCAGAACCCGGATCTTAGCCTCTCGCACCTTCTGAGTCTGTCATCGGTGGAGTTTGGTTGGCTGATGAGTCCTAGAAAGGACGAAACGGTTCGTCCCAGTCTCTTCCCGGTGACAGCCCAGGATGCGAATTTCTTTCCTTTAGCGTTATGCCTTCGTTTTTAACCCATTTCTTTGAAAACATTTGTTTGTAAAAGAATTTGAAAATTCTCATTGTAAAAGTAAACATTGTTTAAAAATAGACTCGCTTTCATGAATTCTATCTAATTATTATCTTATTTTTTATTTTAATTCTTAAGGTGTTGCCCATTTGGATGACTTATTTAATTTGTTTGATGGTTTAAAATACGGTAAACCCGTTCTCAGTGAACTGGATAAAAAGATTGGGAAAATGATGAGATCACTTTTAACCAGTTTCGCCAAAACAGGGTAAGTTCAAGTACTTTTGCTAAATCTAATACCTAATCAATTTGCCAGAGTAAATTTTTCAATCGTTATTTTTATTTCATTCAATTTTTATTGATGGAATATAAAGATTTTTTACCTCTTTAACGAGTTTTTCCTTTTTCCCTTTTTCTTCCTCAACAAGAAAAGGGGAACTTGGGAAACTAGAAATTTCGGGTTGAATGATTTTTGTAATGGTTAATCTAAAATATCATCAAATTTCAGCTTTCTAGGGCTCTGAAGAAATTAAAATCATCTGGAATGAATGAAAGCAAATCAGTCGAAGTATTTATGACATCAAGCATTTATTTATTACTAGCAGAAAGACCCTTTCTTCGCTCGGGTTACAAAAAACAAATGTTCGAATGTGGATGATAAGAAAATTGCAATTGCGAAATCACAAAAAAAACTTTCCCGGTTGGTATAAAAAAAAAAAAATAACTCAAAAGATCTGATCTCATTACAAATCTATATCTATCCCGAAAACCCCGTAGAAGAATCCTTCCACAATGTTTGCCTATTCACTCACCGCCCTCCCGTGTTCACCATAGTTCCAGGTTATTCGAATTAATATCGAGATCTGATAATATAAGGCTTCCTACCCCCTTTCTCCCCTTCTCCCTCCCGTTTACATACATCCATTGTTCCAGGTTATTCGAATTTTGTAACGTCATAACCCTATCACTCCAAACCTTCCCCAGTTTGTAAAAAATCATCTGCTCATTACAAATCTTTATCTATCCCGAAAACCTCGTCGCTACTACGCACAACGTTAATCTGTGGCGCTATTAGCAACAATAGTTTAGTTCCAATTGTCGACACCAAGATGCCATGTGGCGCTATTGTGCAGAACAATATTTTAGTTCCAATTATTGCACAACAATATTTGTATAGTTCTCATTGTCACCATCAGGTGCATTTGTGGCGTTATTTCAGGGATTCAACTCCTGGGGATGGTGTGTCCAGGTTCCAAGGAAGCCCGTTTTTTCCGCAGGGTCCTAAAGAGTAATTCTGCAAAGTTTGGTTTAGTTTGGTCAAAAGGCCTAGGAGTGTATAGCGAACAAACACACAAACCAACAAACATCCTCCTTTATATGTAAGATGGTTTAACGTGCATTAAATATAACATGGAAAACGATAATTTTTTATCGTTTTCCCGTTTTCATCCGCCTTTATATTTTATTTATTTATTTATTTAGGAAGCCTACTCTCGAAGACAGAAAGAGTAATCCACAATGGACGCCTGTAAAGGATGGTAAAATACAGGTTTATCATATTAATGAGAACGTATTCGTTGATGAATTCCAATTCAAAAAGAACGAATGGTTGAAATGGTGGAATGAGGATGTTCCAGAGATTCAGAAGCAAGAATAAACAGATGAGAGATCTAAAACTTGTTATTACAGACTATAGGCCTAGTTGAAATTGAAAATTTTTCCCCATTAAACACAATTGCTCAATTTTAAATTTTATTTATTTGAAATTATCTTGATGTATTGTAGAAGTAGTTTTAATTAAGTGAGAAATTTATTATTGAATCCTTTAAACTGTGGCAAATAAAAATGTTTGAAAAGAGTATATTTATTGTCTTAAATGAAAATAAAGAACATCATAATACAATTCGAGGTATTCACAGAAGAACATTTTACTTCAATAACAAGACATTAATAGCATTAGCTGTAAAAGCACCAACACAAAATATTAAATCTTGGTGAAAAAAAACTGAACATCGTCTAATTTGAGGGGAGTGAGGATTCTCACGAAAACTTAATTTACTGTTCTTTCGTAAACGCATAAACTCGCTTCTACGAAGAGCTTCTCAGACATTGGTTGTAGAAGCCTCAGAGATAGAGATATAATACCGAAGACACAGAAAACAGTTTCATTATAAAAACATTTAATTACAGTAGAACTCCGATTATCCGCGGAATTGGGTGGCAAGGGCTTCGCGAATAACGAAAATCGCGGATAACCCGAAAACAGACTAAAAATGAGGTGTAAACACGAGAAAAAAAATATTTCACCATTAAAACTACGGGTTTACTGTACAAAAAAAAACAATATGTGAAACTTTTCAAATATGTACAGTAAAGCGGAAGCCTTTGCTCTACGTTTGCATCCACAAATTCCGAGAAGGCCTATAGGATCACGATGCACAATAAACCTGTCAGTAATTTTCGATCTTCGCACTGTAGGGCCTATTGCATTTTCCCTTTGTTGGCTTGCATTAAAATCGGTTTTTTTGAGGTTCGTAATTAAAAAAAATTTTCGCGGCACTCGCGGATAATCGGGGCTCTACTGTATTTATAAAACAATATGTTTCGCAGCTATTTTACTGCATTATCAGTAAAACTTAATTTGAT
>JAFIDM010012231.1:78913696-78937638 GCA_023159025.1 Thereuonema tuberculata
TGAATTTCAGTGGCGACTCATAGCTAAAATTAGTGTGGGGGTTGCTCCAGAAAATTTTTAGCCTTTGTTTTAAAATTGTGTAAAAAGAAACAAATATGTATAAAAAGAACCATCACCACGCCAGGATTGGCACTATGGAAAAGATAGTTCTCTCCCCCTTGCAGCCTCGCGTGTAGCTTCCTAGCATGTCAGGATCGGCACTATGGAAAATACAATGATCTCTCCCCAAATACAGTTCAAATGGAAATAGGGAGTGCTGCAGTTCCACAGTGCCTATAAGCGAGCCACCACAGGTAAATTATCACTGAAGTTATGATTTATTGTCCGAAAGCAGGAAGATGTAATGATAAATAAGGAATTCTTAAATGAGATGATAGTATATTTTAATTTGCCCATAAGACAATTTATTGCTACACTACAAATGAATGGACCACAAAACGAATGCATCTATTCACTAGATCTTGAAAAGATAATAAAAAATTACTAAATCTTTCTGTTCTCACTCCTTTTAAATTCGATTTACAAATGGTCTTTCAATGTGCAACGAAGTGTAGACAAAGTGACTAATAAAAGCTAAATCTTAGTAGAAACGATTTTTAATAAGGTTCAAGAAAATGTAGTCAGGATGAATAGAATAAAAATCTTTAAACTGATTCACTAACTTTAAGCAATATGAATAATTTAACCTTTAAAATAGCATCATTATATTTTGTTTAATTCAAAAATCTCCTTTGACATTAATAAACAAGATTCTTTTAACATCAAAAAAGGTAGCTAAAATTGACAAAGGAAATTGTGGATGCAATGTGAGTCGATCTGACCATCTAATCTCCAGTAACTCCCTCTACGTCTAGGAAGATGGGAGCTATACCTCAGTGATACTAAGGTTCATGTAAAATTACTTAAATATGTTATTCAAATTATTAAAATCCTGTTAAACTCAATCTATTAACATTAACAACATTAGAGTGTATGGTAATTAACAAATATTATGCAATATTTAGATGACAAGTTATCTTAAAAATATGTCATTGACTAGATCTTCAACATTACTTAGGTTTGTGTGTGTATCATCAATAGCTGAAATGATTGATTAAATTATCAAGTCCTTTCCTCCAACCTCTACAAAACATTTCATTATTAAATACTTTAGAATGCTTGAGCTAATATCAAAGAATTATAATTACATATAGTTTTTTGTAAGAAAAAATTTTAAGAGAGGGTCATTTTGCAAAAAATCAAAACTATATATAACTATATAGGCTATCCTCCGACGAATTTTACTAATTCCAAATACTAAATATTTTTATTAAATGAAAAAACTTCATTATGCATTTTATAATACCAGAAAAATATAAGAACGTAAATAATTTGTCTTTCGAAAATTCACAAGAAAATCGAATTTTTTGACTTTGATATAACAATGTTAAAAACACTTTGTAAAGAACCAAAATTTTCAGTTACTTTATAAGGGTATTTTCCAACAGAATAATTAATTGATAGTAATTTTCTGTACTGTTATACATTAGCTAAATTCAGGTCTCCGAAAAACAATTTCTAGTAAATACCTGGAAATAATACATAAGCTGTTGGCAAATTCTTCTCTTTAACAATATCAAACATTAATTCAGCTTGATTAGGCAGAACAATCTAAAATATTAAAAAGAACAACATTTTAAATTCGTATAATCATTATATTAAATCTAAATTAAGTGATATATATTGTTATAATTAATTAATATATGAAGTATTTCTTTAAATAACTTTAAAGAATAATTTGGAAATCAAGGAAAAAATCAATATGAAAGCAAACAAATAGAACAATAATTAGGGAAAAATTTTCAGCTATTTTTTTTGTTGAAAGTTACAAATTTATACAAAGATTTGGACTATATTTATATATATACACATACACACACCACACATTCTAAAATATTTTGCTGCATTTGTAAACTTCATAAATTGTGACTGCCTTTATACAGTGCAACTTGGATAATTCGAAGCTGAAGGGACCACTACAAAACTTCGAATTATCCAAGACTTCGAATTAAACAAGTTAAATCTTTTAACTTTAATTTCAGGTCCACTGAATGCTTGAAATGATTATTCTGTCAATAAGTAAATATTTAATCAGAAAGATCATAGTATGAAAGACTTAAACACTATATATACGTAAACAAAAGATTTATATTATGTAAGCTACAGTACATATTACATTCAATACCGAAAATTATAATTTTTCAAAAAATTGTGCAATGTCTGATTGTTTTGTAAATTTCAGTCGCTTAAGGTTAGCAAAATCATCAAGCATGTTTAGTGAATGGAAAACAGCTTCCCTTACGTTGGTTTGTCCTTCAATGTACCGACGATATTCGGCGCTAATCCATTACTCCTTGGCGATTTGGCATTTCTTCTTCACACCCTTTTCCACCTCGCGAATGACGGCTACCTTTTCAGCGAACGTTAAATTCTTGTATACAGTAAACCAAAGACATGGTGACACTGACAGCAGGAAGCTCGGATGGCGTCTGAAGAGTCACGTGTCGAATGGCGTAATGTGTCGAACGGTGGCAGGAAGAGGATTTTAGTTGTCACCTGTCGAATTTCTTAACGATGAAACGCCGTAAAGTCGTTATGGCTCAAAATTTTTTATAAAAAAACTTCGAATTAAGGAAGTTGAACTTCGAATTATCCACGATTTTTTAACATTGATTTAATAAGAAGTTCAAGGGACTAAGAGAAATCTTTGAATTAACCATGATTTCGAATTAAAGACGTTCGAATTATCCAAGTTGCACTGTATTTGTAATTAATTGTAATACCAATATGATATTTTTTTCTTTCATTATTTAACTGTATGTCATGGTCAAATGTGAAAATGAGGCCTATCCCAATCTGCCTGGTCTAATCGCGATATCTACCACTTTAGGGAAAAGATACATTTTTTGTCACTATTCGGGATGTGACTGGGCACATCAAGATCTGCATGCTTGTCTTTGGACAAAACTCAAATTGCTAATTTCTATGGACTACTATATTGAAAATTTTTTTCCACTTTATTATAATATCGGCAATTAACAATAGCCATATTTTCCTGAATAGCTGTAGCCAGAGCAGGCTGTGATTGGATCATAGGGGTCTAGAACAAAGTCAATTTTCTAAATCCTCCCACAGGTTTTCGATAGGGTTTAGGTTGGGCCAGTCCATTTCTGGAAACTTTCTGTCTATAAACCACTTCCTTACAGACCTCGCTTTATGACACAGAGCATTGTCATGCTGGTAAAGGCAATGGTCATCATCGAAGTGGTCCTCTACCATAGGCAGTAAGTAACTGGTCAAAAAGTCCTTGTATTTTGCATTTACACTGCTGTGCAGTAGTACAAGAGGGCTGAGTCCATTCCATGAAATACACTCCTGTAATGCCATCCCCCCCAAACTTCACTGCCAAATTGCACAAGATGGCAGATATCATTCCTTGGAAATTTGCCATACACAAACCCTCCCATCAGATCACTAGATGGTAAAGTATGATTCATCCACATCACATGTTTTCACTGTCTTATTCTTTACACCACTTCAGATGGCGCTTAGTATTCACAAGGGAAATGTTTGATTTGTAAGCGCTGCTCGATCATGAAACCTCATTCCCCTGACCTCGGACGAACAGTCATAGATAGGTCAGGATAGAGTGTTAGTCCTACCATAAATCAATGTCTGGCAATTTGCACAAAGCACCTTCTTCAACATTCGATGATCCTGGTTTGTCATGTGGTTGTATCTTCCCATTTCCCATTTCATTGCCAACAGTGGATTTTGGAAACTTTTAGAAGGGTTGAAATGTCCTTGACAGCCTTCTTACTCAAGTGTCAGCCAATGACCAGTGCACGTTCAAAGTCACTGAGCTGTCTGATCAACCCATTCTGCTGTTAATTTGTATCAATTAACAACACATGACTTCCTGCTTTCTTTTATACAGGTATGTGACATCAATGTGCCACTAGGCTTCAGTTCACTATATTTTTGATCACAGTGTACAAGAGCAAAATGGTTTTAGAAAAATTAAGAAAACTGATGGAAAGCTTAAAATTCTTGAAACTAATTCCAAGATAAGAAAACTGCAGTTATTCTAAATCATGAAGCAAAAATGTATTAATCTCCAGTCATGCTTTAAGCAAATGAGAATATTACAATAAGTTAAACTGAAGAAAAAAAATAAAGCAAACTGAATACCAATCAAGCATTTCTTCTGACTGTATTGACATCTCCTCTAATTTTTTTTTTTTTTCAATACTGGATTATTCAATATTGGAATACTCCAATATTATTCAATTTTGAGGTTTGTTTTTTTTAAATTAAAATTTTAATTAAAATTTTTTTCTATTTTTTGCGGCCCCAAGTGTCTGTAAAAACCACTAGGGGACCACTCTTGGTTTTATCCTGTCTGTCTATCACACTCTGTAGCGGCCAAATGGTTAGAGATATTCGATAATTGTCGTTTAAAGGCATTTTTAAAAGAAAGACAATGCCTTGGGAGGGTCAGGGAGTGGTCATAGATGTCTGATTTTTTTTAAACGTGGTCACCTACTTTTTGATGCTGAACACAATGGTGAAGGTTTCATTCGCATATCTCTAACTGTTTGGCCGCTACATGAGTGTTCCATCCAGACAGCATAAAAGCAAGAGCTGTCCTGTAGCGGTTTTACAGGCAAGCTGTAATAAGTGTTTTGCTAATAATGGGTTGCTAAAAACCAAGAAAGCTGATATTGTTTTAATTTCCTTATTATTATGAATGTGATTGTTGCTAATGCAAAAGGCACAATTGTTGTGTTTAGTGTCATGGTTATGATTGTTGTAGAGCTGCATTATAAATGTGATTGTGGTGATGTTGGGAAAAACGAAATGCTGATGCAAAGCGAGAAGCTTCAGGCTTGCGTAAAGAATGGTCTCGCTCAAAATTGTGTTTATAAAATTGTGCATATTATGGGGCCGCTTTGCTTTTTGACACTGTCTAAAAGCATTAATTACCTCGTTTTCTTTATAATTTTGAAAACTTCGGTGTGTAAGCATATTCTGTTTTGTGAATATAAAGCTAATAATAATAATAAAAAAAAGTTGACAAGGGAACTTGTAAAGAGTTCCAAAAATCTTCCTAATGTATGTATGATACTTATGTATTATAAATTGTGTGTTTACTTCTTAATCTCTCTAAAAAAAAAAAAAAAAAAAAAAAAAAAAAAAAAAAAAAAGGTTAACTTTTTTGTTGTTGATAGAATTCATCTAGCTCAAACTTATAAACTTCTTTTTTTTGTATTCTGCTTAAGGGCTGTTTTTCATATGATCATGCATCTAACATGTACTCCATACATCTATCATACAATTTTGGATAGCCGTTATTAACTTGGATGTATCCACTGGAGCTGTTTCAGAAGATGTGCAAAATACAAGACTTGTAAATTTCCAAAAATACACAAACAAAATGGAAAAGAGCAATTGTTTGTTATAATCATACTGTGTGAAATTTTAAAAATGGTTCAAGGTTCTTTGGTTTTTTTTTTTTTTTGTATTTTTAATTTTATTGCCCTTCACAAAAGACAATCTGTATCTAAACTTTTGTATATTACAATGCATTGAGTGAGAAAGTGAAATAATTAAGGAGGAAGTGTTCAGAACCATGCAGTGAAAAATGTAGTGGACAAAGTTCAACCAAATTTAATGTAAATATTCTCTGGAACATGGGGTATTTACAAAATTACTATACAAATTTTGTCACAAGGGAAAATTAGTGCCAAATTTCCCCTTGTGACAAAATGCAAAATGCTTGATTTGGGATTATTGAAAGAGTAATAACACAATTTTTGTATGTGTTTAAATTACAGATGAGGTTCATGATGTCCTCCATTCAGATGTTCTAAGAACTATATTCTGTGAAAGATTGTTTTCTTCAGTTGAATGCAGCACATCTGTATTATTTTGATGTATTATTCTGTCTTTCAAGATTGTTAAATCAGGAACATGCCCTTGAGTAATCAGGCTGTTTGGTTGGCCCCACAGACAAAATTCAGAAGAGTTGCACTCAAGCTAAAGAGATAGCCCTTCTGTGGGAAATGCATGACTAATCACTCTGTTTTCTTTGAATTGTTGTTGTAGCACTCTTTGTACCGGCAATCCAATATGATGCGGTGCCTGCACGAGTATCGTAGAGTTGAGGCATCTTTGCTGCTGCAGTTATTGAGTAAGAAAGTTGGACAGCATCTCTCGATGCCTAACAGCAGAGATAGTAGAAGTCACTGGTCCTGTCGGGCGAATTGCTTCAAAAAAGTATGGACTGATGATAAATAAGGCAGTGAAAGCATATCACACAGAATTTTAGTATGTGTAAAGGGGTTCGATGGAACACACAAGCTTATTTGTAGACCAGATGCGCAAATATGAGTGTAATAGCTGCTGTTTCATAAAAATGTGCCTCTTCAACTTCAAAAGATCTTTCAAGGCCTTGCATCATCCATCTGCATTTGAGCTAAGAATGTCAGGGCAAATTTCAGGTTTCCACATTACCATGAAGTAAAGTTTGAGTGTGGGAGATTTTGTAGGGGAAAAACTTCAGCATTTGATGCAGCATTTTCCACAAAGTTGTTCTCTTGTCTTAATATTGATGCAAAGTTGAAAATCTTCTTGGATTGGTCAGTTAAACTTCTCTGTGATTGGCTGACCCGGGAGGGCAAGACTTCCCGCGATTCGCTCCCTCTCCCAATGGCAGACCAAAGAGGGATCCCCGACCCTGCATGACCTGTTCATTTGGAATCCGGCCTTTAGGCCTTTTAAACACGAAATTGATTTCTAGTGTCTCTTCTAGCCAATACTCTTTCAATAGTCTCAAGTCTAAGTGCTTCTAGCGTCACATTTCTGCTGGTAGCAATTTTCTGTAATTTTTGTTATAAATTGAAACCCCATGTTCCAGAGAATATTTACACCAGCTTCAATTGAATTTCATCTACTACATTTTTAACTATAAGGCTGCAAACGTCTCCTCTTTAATTATGGCCACCTTGCATATTTTTTGGTTTCAACAACTGAAACATTTGAGCTACTTTTTGGTAATGGATTCGAAAACATTTTGAAAACCAAAGTGGTTAATAAATATTAAGGCTCACTCACTCTTGGTAATTCACAATTTACCATTTCAGTAAGAATAAAATCTCCCTTACCTTATCTTTTCCGCCTTGAAAGAAAGCCAAAGCAGCATTAATGTTGTCTACAAAGTTGATTGGTGACCTCTTATGGTACAAGTCTTTCTCCTCAGGATACTTTCCAATTAGGAGATCCAAATAACGGCATTCAAATTTATGGGTGTCTGTTGCTAAACCTTCTAAGTTGGAAACTCCGAAATGGCTAACTCCTAGAATGTAAAAGAATAATTGCATTAGGCACATGCAAACTGTCAAAACTGAGATCAATAAATGCAAAAAAAACTTGCAAAAAAGAATACATATTACCAGCTTTAAAAACATTGTCAAAAGTCAGACAAGCCAATGTAGTATATCCACCAGCAGATCGACCATCAGTACATAATTTATTTCCATCAACCAAATGTTCTTTAACTAAATGAAGAGCACCGCTGCAACAATCTTCTACATCATAAATACCCCAACTGAAAGTAAGAAAAAAAGAGCATTAATTTTATCCATCAGCTTAAACTGTCTTAAGTTGAGGATGGACCACTTCAGTCACTTATTTCTATTTCTATTTCATTTTGCCCCCCACCATGTGCTTATATGTATATCTATAATATGATCTCTACCAAGTTTTTCAGTTTCATTATTTATCTTAGATCCATATTTCTAATTTTATCTATAAATGTTGCTTACACGATTTAGCCCTCTGTTTTTCTTTGGCATAATTTATTGGCCTGTCCTTTCCTTAGGAAGCAAATTTGACTTCGTAAATTGTAAGATTTTTATATCTAATAAAAATCTATTAAACAAATATATACATGTTGTTTAATTTAAGAAATCATTTGCTTTGACCATAACTTTTAAATGATAAATCATTAAAAAACTGAAAAATATTTCACCTTGTATTATAGAAATTTCTCCATTACTGCACTATAGCTTTCATAAAATCTTTTAATCGTGATATTTCGCATATTTTTTTCTAAAAAAACGTCCGACGAAGCATATTTGAAAAAAATATGCGAAATATCACGATTAAAAGATTTTATGAAAGTTATAGTGCAGTTATGGATAAATCATTACTTTATTTTATTTACAGAAAATCAATTAAAATATACCATTTAATGTTCAACATTCCTTCATCGATTTCTATTCAACTGTTATTTAGTTAATGTAATACAATGTAATTCAGTGTGAATTCTTTGAAGCGATTTGCATTTGTATGTTAGCAAACGCAGATGGAAAACAATGACAAACAAAAATATCGATTTCTTTGTAAAATAAAAATCAATAATAGAATTTTTCAGATGAAATGGACGATTACATCAAAATATAATTTTTGAGGCTCAAAGTCATATGATTAATTAGCAATGAGTTTAACTGCTTATTAATTGCTTATTAAGCAATAGTAGTTGAATAAGTGACTGTAGTTTATTTATTATCAGAACTAATAAAAACCTCTGTCTTTATTAATTGCCTCATAAATGGATTTTGTCGAAATGTATCTAACAAACTTCCTAACTTCAATAAAAATTTAATGTGTCTGTTATCAAATAAATAAGAAACCAACAATGCACCAAAGGAAAACAAAAGATTTTGCCTCTGAGCTATCATTGGTGGGAGTCTGAGATGGCAGATTCGTCCTCTTTATGGACTCTTCAGCCAGACAAAGCCCTCGATGAAAGCTCAGATCAAATAAGGGATTCCACTCATCTCAGATTAGGGATTCCACTCATGTACCTGCCAGTGGGATCCCAGCACAGTAAAACCACAACCAAAAACCAAAACAAAAGAAAAAGCTCCAATTCCTGGCCTGCAAAATCCGTCAGGCAGAGAGGAAATTGAAGAAAGCAAAGGCTAACGGCAAGCCACAGTAATTACAATAAAAATTGAACGTGCCTGTTATCAATTAAACAAGAAACCAACAAGGTGCCAATGATTTCCTATTTTCTATTTTTGTTGTTGAAATAATCACATACTTAAAAAAAAAAAAAAGAGAGAAAGAAAAAATGGAGGGAAAAACAAAACCATTCTTTGAATCTAGTCTAAAACAGAATGTTGCAGAATATTTATAACAGAATAAATATGTAGATAATTAATATATTATGTTTATATTTTGACAGAAGGGAAATAATAATACTAACTTTCCTTGTAATTTGTTTCTGTATTCTCTTCCATAACCTGTGCTACCTCTATAGTCCACATCGAGTAGTGCAAAGCCTCTACTTGTAAAATATTGAATCTCAAGATTAAGAGCAGTACTAGCTTCACTTGTTGGTCCACCGTGAGAGCGTACTAATAAAGGAGGCAATGTATCAGCTGGAGCTTGAAACTTGTCATTCTAAAAATGGACAATATTTGCAAATATCATCAGCAAAAAAACAAAGAAGAAAAGAAATCAAGTCAATGCTAGAATATAAACTTAGAATTAATTTTTGGAATAAATAAAGTGTGATGATTTAAATAAATCTATGTAAAAAAGTTTTATTCTACAAGGGTGATTCAGGAAATAAGCCTCCAAGGTGATACTTTCATTTGTGTGTGACAGATAGCACCGATACAGGTATCATTGGAAAGCTTGCAATGTCAGCTACAAATGGTGGCATCATTTTTCAACGTAGTCCCCATTACAGGCAACATACTTGCACCAACGCGAAAACGGTTTTGCATGCAGTCGACGAAGAATTGTGATGGCTGCTGGCGACACCACTGCCGAACTGCTGCTTCCACCTCTGCGTCACAACTGTAGCGTTGACCCTTAAGGTGATCCATAAGTTTGGGGAAGAGCCAAAAGGCACAGGGTGCAAGATCCGGACTAAACTGCAGTCATACGGTGATGAATGTTGTTAGGTGCACAACCTTTCGCAGTCAGCAATTCAATGCAGCCTTGTTTCAACCGAATTGTTGTCAACCGAATTATTGAAAACTGAATTGTTTCAACCGGACGTCCCCACTGGATGTCATGGATTGCTCCATTACTCTGGAACGAGGAGAGATAGGAAATGTGCAACAAGTAACATTCTATAGCTTAAACATCAGTGCATTAATGATAAAAAATTCAGATTGTTTGCAGTACTATTGGCCAAGTAGTGGGCTTGGAGGCATTACTTTCTGAATGCCCCTCGTATGTTTATGCTAACACTTTGCTTAAAATCCTTTTTTTAAATTTGAAAAGATTGCAAGTTTCAATTTAGGATTATTGTAGTTGATTACAATTTATTGCTTTCAAATAGAAAACTAAACATAAATAGACTTTTAGAAATTTTTATACCAGTACAAGCTTCAAGTAATGGAATATTCCAAATAAGTAAAAAAAAAAAAAAATTCATGGAAATAATTACAATGTCACATTATTGTAATAGTAATTGCATTAACTGATTTCATTAGAAATTATTAGAGCAAGTAAAAGTTACCTTTGGAAGATACAGATGGCCATATGCAGTATCACCATCTCTTGTTTTGAAAGAGATATTTTTTGGAATTGAAATATAATCAGGACTTACTGCATTCTTCATAGAGGCTTTAATCACTTCAACCTGAAATAGTTATTAAAATTAATTTAAGTAACATTCATTTTGAGATTAATAACTAAGACTTCCCAGAAATTGGTCAATCAATTAAAAAAGATATTAAATTATTAAATAATAAAACAGAAATAGGAAAAAAATATAACATGAACTACCCATTACTATTTATAAGAAGCTAATATACAAAAAACAAACTATAAGTAATGATTTACTTTATACCATTAATAAGGACACTTGCTGTAATATTAAATAACAGTGTTGGAAGCATATGAGATGTAATCTATATTACTAAAATCTTTTATTTCTCTGTCTGTGTGTCTGTCTGTCCGGCACAATTTTCTGTGCGAATGGAAAATAGAAATAATTTTTTCATATTTCCGCGATGGGAATTGAACCTTCTGATCAAAAGTCGGATGTGTTATCCATTAGGCCATAGGGACTATAACACTTTTTATATTGTTTTTTGACTTATATCTCCGCAATTGTTGTGTTGTTGTTGTGCCCCAATGTTAGTGCAACAATGGAAAACGGTTTTTCATTTTTTATTGTCACGAGGAAGTCAACAAATTCAAAATGTGCATTATTGAACTTCAAAATAATGCTTTCACTGCTTTCTTTGGAGTCGAGTTTTGTTAGATTATCTTAAATTTTATTTTCTTCTTATTATTACTTTTAATAATTGAATTGTACCTTATTAATATATTTTTGTAAAAACAACTAAACTTATTGATTCACGTGTTTTTGAAATTTGTTTAAGCTTCCAACTATTTTGTTTTGTTGTACTTATTCCAATTTTATTACGCTTGAAAAAGAGATGGCTTGAAAAGAGTCTTCAAAACTTCAAAATGTTGCTTTAACCCCTTTCATTTAAAATCAATTATTCTTGGATTATCTCATATAAACCACCATTTTATCATCGATAATCAATTAGTATCGAAATGGATAACGAGAGAAAGGATGAGATCTTTTCAAAGAACTGTTAATAATGTCGTAATCTCGGCCATTCTTGACTACAGATAAAATTTGTCTGAAGTCTCCGCCAAAGAGGAAAATTTGTCTAGATTCACAAGTCATCAGAATTTGGTTATCTTCACTCGAAAGAATAGTCACAATCAATTCGTCGTCAGGAGTATCGTATATAAGCTATGATCTTCATTTAAAATCTACATCAACCAACGTCCATCTAAATAAATCTCTTCTTCAAATATCTTTAACGAACAATCTGTACACGGGAGATGGCCTAGTCATTTACATTATTGCTTCAAGTTATGAAGAAAATTTTAAAAGGAAGGCTATACAGTAAGCAAGTCTGAAACTAAACAAATTCAATCACATTAAAACTTTTGTAAAAATATGAGAGATACAACAAAAATTCTTAGGAAATGAAAGAAGCACTGAGTAATAAGACAGTGATGCAAAGTGAAAATTCAGTAATTATCTCTTCAACAAAAGACGAAAAATAAATACAAAATGATTATATGAGCTCCATATAAAAAATAACTGGAAAAATATTTTGCTTTGATTACTGACTTAGTTCAAAGGAAGTTTTTATTTTATTTATTTTATGACTGTTGAATATCAAAGTTCTTTTATGAAATCTGAAAGCTTTCCTTAATAAAACTTCCCTTGAAAATGAATGAAATATATTCAATTGGCGGGAAAAAAAAAATAAAATGATTATCTCATTTTTTGAAAATGATTGATTGAAGTGTCCCAATTCAAGCTTTAGAAAATATCATTCAAAAGATTTGACCATTAAGTATAATTGCACTAGTAAACTCTTATAAAAGAACAGACCAATTTTTTTATTTTTTTTTTATTCTACATATAATTTTTTTGTTTTCATATTATTTCTGCAATACTATTTAAAAATCTTGCTTTTTTTATTTTATAGTTTTCTTTTCCCTCCCCAAAAAACAAAAGATTTTTGTTCAAAATAGTGTATTAAACTTTAAAGTTATTAAATGTTAAAGTTTCTATTAATTTTATTAATACTTACCTTACCATTTTTAGGATCTATCTGTATGAGAGTGGGTGCTTCCGATGGGCTTGCTGCCAAATTGTAAATTAATCCTTTAGATGAAAAAACAACGGCAGCTGAATATATACTAAATCTGGTCTTAATAGTTTGATATCTAAGACTCTCTAAACTGAGAAGACCTAACTCCTACACAAAAGATACAAAAATGAGATTGAACTTTCTTTAACGTGCGGAAGGAACTTAGGTAGAATAAACAGGAAACATGCACAAAATAATAATAAAAGTTATATTTTAACAATTATTTGTTTAAATATAACTTTTATTACTTATTATTTATTTGTGCGTGTTTCCTGTTTATCCTACATACAAAAATGAGACTTTGCATGCAAAAATATTTTAAGAACAATATAACAATAAGACATGCCTTTTTTAAAATAATGACACTAGCTTTTTCACGGCAAGGCTTTGATTTTAATGTAATTTATTTGCTCATTCACTATATATATTTTCTTCATATATACTACACAAAATGTCAATCTTCCAAGATTTACTTCAATGTCTTTGAAAGAGACATATGGATCTTAGAATGATAGAAGAACTGATAAATCAAAATGATATAATTAGACAGTTCAGTTTAGTTCCTTACATTTCATTGAAAGGCACACAATGAAATGCTGCCTTTTCTCCACTGTTCTAGGAGATACACAATGCCAGCACTTCCTGTGATTTTGCCAGTAACCTTTTTTAGAATTAATCACAAGTTATTTTTCTTCTAAATTGGGAAAAAAAAAATTCTTCTAAATTTGTTTTCTTCTAAATTGGAAACCAAATAGCTTATTGCATATTCAAAACATCACATTTTTAATAGATAACATTATCTGCATATTATAGCAACAAAGATAATATTTTTACTTCACATCTTAAATGTTTTTCAAAACAAACAAGTTTTTAGTAGTGGAATTCACCACTTTTACCTGAGCTTTTACTATCTTCAGAAAGCAAAGCTTAACTATTTCCTTTATTTAAAGCAACTTCTCCATCTCTATGCCCTACCCCCTTTCCATCTGTTGAACTGAGTTTCAGCACGGTACCTGAAAAGCTGCAACATTTAACAAAAGAAACAAAAATGAAAAATTGTTTCTGGGAGGGCACTATGCTTAATTTTCTAAATATTCTATGTGTTAGAATTTACTGCCAGGTAGTATATTGGGATGTCTTATGAGTTGACAAACATTAGAAAGCGTTATTACATCAATGCCGCAGCAAAATTGCAAAAGCTATTTGTTGTTGATACATTCACCTAACTCACTGGTTTTGCAATCACCTAAAACATGCTCTACAACATAAATGCAATACATAAGCATGTACACTATGAACAAGCAAATCTATTTAATTAAATTTGTGTTAAATAACCAAAACTTAATAGCTATTGTAAAAAATAATTGAAGTTTATTTTTGTTTTGTTTTTCCTAGATATACCGATACAAGAAAAAAAAAAAAGCGAAAGGTTTTTTTTCTTCTTGTTTATTTATTTCAACAACAGTTATTTAATTTAAGAAAAGTTAAGGGAGAAAGATATTAAAATGTATGATTATAACTGGATTTGATCTCCAAACTAACAGTTTTGGAAAATATTAAAGTTATCTATTTAATTTGAAACCTATTTTTAGAATGTAGTGTGCTAATCTATGTTCCTGAAATATTAAAGGAGGAAAATATTTAACTATATTTGGGATAAAGCTATATTGACAGCAGAAAAAAATAATTTGGGAAACATCACAGAACTTCGAAAAATGTTCTTCCTCTTAACAAACAATAGAAAGTCCTAAATCTGTCCCCTGCAATCCTAAATCTATTGTGTGTATTATATTGTATTTAGTATTACTTGTTACTTAGGCAAATAATAAAGAAACAAAATACTAAAAAGCTTCGGACCCCAAAGGAAATCGTCATCAGCCATTAAGGTTTCTTCCAGTTCTCAAGTGCTTTGTATCATCCCTTATAGTTTCACAGGTTGTCTTCTTTCATTTATTAAAGCACATTAAACCCAATTCTCGTAAATGCAATACAACACTATCTAAAATTTTCTTTCTTTAAATTTAGAATTGTGCATAACATAATTAAATAATTATCTTTAAAACAATTTCATAGTAAAAGCCTGATATACATTTTCAATCTATTTTTGTTTTTAAATTCCACACATTCTTTTATTTAAAATAAAATTGGCCTAGGAAGAATTTTTTTTTTTTTTTAGGATTCTTACTTTTGTCATTAAATGAGATAGCATTCGTTTATTACAATCACACAGTTAATTATTCCACAAAAGTATCTACTGTTCTTTTGTACTTACGCCTCTAAATGTTGTGACCACTGTTTTACTTCCTGTAGGATCTTCTTGATAAGCAGTACATCCAAACTGCCATTGGGGACATCCTATTTCTTTACTCACTGGGTTTAAGTTTTGATGTTTTCCATTATCTATGAGGTACAGATTCCACCAGTTGGTCTGATCTCCAATATACATTAACCTCCCATCTAAAGTCCATGAAGGAAGCATCACTGATACATTTTTCTCTCCAGCAATCTAACAAATTAAAAGTTATAGAAGAAAAAGTGAAAATATATAAAATGCACTTACTTACAAAAAAGTTGAGAATAAAACATGGTAATAATCCAACAGTTTCGGAATACTGTGCGTATTCCTTTATCAGGGACGGCACAAACATATAAGACATTAAAACAACATTTAAGACGACACGAGGTGGGTTTTATATGTTTGTGCCGTCCCTGATGAAGGAATACGCACAGTATTCCGAAACTGTCGGATTATTACTATGTTTATAATTCTCTCAACTTTTTTGTAAGTAAGTGCGTTTTATGAATTTTCACTTTTTCTTTATTTCATCACATGCACATTAAGCCTCCTTGTTAAAAGTTATAGAACTTATAATTACAACTAATTCTGACTTGAAATACTGAGATAACATTAATTGAATAGTGCTTTTTTATTTTTAAGAATATAATAATCAATTAATAGAAATCATATTTATTAAACAAAAACATTTTTACAAAAACAAAGGAAAAAAATCCAAGTTTTATCAATGTAACAGTTGCCAAAAAGAGTTAATTAACATTTACTTTGCTATTAATTCTAAAAAAGATTGGAATTAAGAATTGTCTTTTTATTTACTTATTTATGTTTTACTTTTAAAAAGCTAAAAATTACCTTTACTTTACTTTCACTTTTAATTACAGTGCCAGTGCCATCTAAGTCAGCAATCCAAATCTCTGTGTCATCCCATGGCTAAAAAAAATACAGGATGTTACTACTATTAGCTTTTTGTAATAAGTTTTCGCTATTTTTGGTTTGAGTGTAAACAAAAATGAAATAAAATGGTGAATTTTCAAAAATTATAAATATTATTAACATCAATAACCTTGTAATCTCTACTGTTCACTATTGAATAGAATGGCTTAACTAATAAGTAAATAATGTTAAAATTTCCTATACAGATAAGTTTTATTTATTAGCCAACATTCTTAAAAATAAAAATAGCCATTTCCCATACACAGTTTTGATAGCAAATTGCTTTTGAAAATAAGGTACAATACTTTAGCTGCTTATTTTTTTTTTCTTTAGGCAAATAAACATATATTTCAAACATTCAAAAAGAATATTATATTTTATTATTGACTTATAAATATTAAAAAAATGCATAAAGCACTTCATGTAGCATTAAAGAACTCCTTAACAGTCACAATATGGTCTTTCAGCTTAAGATTTTTCTTTTTTAAGATTGAAGCATTAAAGATTATCATTAAAAATCAATTTCTTCCTCCCAGAAAATAATTATTTATTTATGTACAATTCTTAATTAAAAGATATGCTAATGGATTTCTTATACTAAGACTATCAGATCTCTTGAGCAATATTAGCAGTGGAGGGACATTATAACTGTCAACTCAATTCAGTGAAATTTGAGGGGAATCAAATTTTCTCACTGTCTAACAATCACAATTAAATTTTCATTTCTTGTATCAATACAAAACTTTTAAGTTTTTAAAACTTTCATTGTTTACTTTCTTTTAAAGTACAGAAAATCTTCATTAGTCTAATAAGAATATGGTTCAAACTTAGGAATATCTGTTTTATACTTGTTTACTTTCTGATAAATGCAGTCTTCTAATATTATTACACAGGTTTAGTTAAATTTCGATGAAACGCTCCACTGAAAAGACAGTATATGTTCTTCTGATAGCTCAATATATATATATAAAAGGGATTTTTTTTTTTTTTTTTTTCAAAATACAACTTGGTACCTTTTTTACATTATAAATAAATAAGCTGTATTTAGATTGAACTTAATTCAATTTGGTGTTTTCCTACTCTGCTTTCTCTGAACCACAAAAAACTAACAGAAAAGTAAATTATAACTTGAGTTTTAGGTCTCAGTCCTTGTTTATGATTATCTTTTACTCTTTGTTTATCTTTTCAAAAGCCCATCTCTCCCCCAAAAAACTTAATAAATGAAAAATTTAATAACTATGGAACTCACTTTAAATGCTAAAAATATACATACAGAAAACACATACAAACAAAAGAATTTATTATAGCAAATGAAATTAATTACTATGAAATTTTCTTTACCATATTTGGAAAATTCCATTGAACCCAACAAATTTTTTGACCATCTTTACTCACTCTTGGACAAGCATAAAAATCTGCACCATTGACCTGCAACAGAAATAAATATTAATATTTTACTACTGAAACTCTTTAATTCCAAATATTTACAATAATGATCCAAGTTATATTATAAAAATTACTAACAAATTATCGATTTTGCTACATCTAAATGTAGCTATCTAATTTACTCTTTTACTGGAATAATTACAACATTAATTAGGCAGAAATTACAACATTAGTTAGATAGACTGTGCAACTGACATGACTGAACACTTTCTTAGCAGTAACTTAATTCTTAAATATAGTTTGTTATGAATTTAAGTATACCGTAATATTTAATCAGTACAGACTGATACGATAAGTTACAAGTCAGATCTTACAGGAATTTCAAAATATATATAAAAAAATAGCCAAAACTGGCAATGAAATGAACTTCATTACTCATTCTTTTTTTTTCTTTCTTTTCATAAATTAATTTTTTTTTAAGAATTAATAAATTTTAGTTAATATTAATGTAGTTGAATACCGAAGTTCATTAATATTTATTAGTTCTAAAGAAACTTAAATTATATATATATAAAAAAAAATAATGAAAAGAGTTCAGATATTATTTCAATTATAATGCTAATATAAATTCTAGTGTAAAGTTACAGTTAATAAATTAATAAAAAGATTTTTTTTTTTAACTGAAGGTCTTTACTACTAAAAAGATTACTTTTTTCCCCCCATTACTTAATGCTTACCAGAATACTTTGGGTTTTTGTTTCAGGATTAATGACCAACAAATAATTCTCAGGATCATTGTCTTTTTTCTTATTGGAGTGATCTTCACAAACTATATATATTTTTTTATGCTGAAAAAAAAAAAAAAAATTATTTATAATTAAAAGTAGGTTTGTTGTTATATTTTAATTATGCACAAAATATTACAAGGTAGTCAATGAAACTGTGGTGAACTTTAAATTCAAATAATCTTTATTATTTTAATTAGAAAAAATTCTGTAATATACCCATTACTCCCCAAGAAAATAAGAACTGGATTTGTACTTTTATTTCTTTGATCGCCCACATATCAAGTGCGTGATTTTTAATGATAAAGAGAGCAGCAGAGGCTATACAATGCCAGAACTAGATATCAAATCAAAAATAAATCATTGAAAGGCAAGTCTCTCACACAAACAAGACAAAGTAACATTCAGGCCTAGGCTGAGATTTGAACTTAGGTTCAGGGCAAGTCAGTTGCTATCTTGCTCCACAGTGGAGAATTGGGGTTAATATCAAATATTAGTAAGAATTACCTTTTCTGAGTAATGTCCATCAGCATATCGAATATCAACTTCTCCACGTGTGATGGCTGTTGGAGCTGAATCAGGTCCTTTTTGTTGATATAGTCTTTGATCAGACAAATTAGAAAAATATAATATTCCATTGTGGGCGAAAAATGCTCCACCTCCATATTCATGAACTCGAGTCCTTACATTAAAAGGAGAATTTGTCCATTTCTTAATGGGAGGATTCGCTGACTCTTCATAGGAAAAGACACAATAACGCCCTGAATCCCATGAATGCAATTCAGACCAAAAAATTGAACCTAAAGAGAAGTAAATTCAATTGAAATTTGTTAGTAATTAAAAATACAATAAGAAAAATGGAGACAAAAAGACATATTACAAGGACAGGCAATTAACAGTATAATATTTATATAAGGAATATGCTTTGTTAACAAATGGAAGGTGATCTTAATGAGAATCAATGTAAATTGAGGCAATTTTAGTTGCTGCTTTTTTTTTTTTTTTAATTATTGCTATCAAATCAATGATGGATTTGGTAGCCAAGTAGTAAGGTGTTCAACTGTGGATTGGAGGAGCCAGGTTCAATCTCCTATCCTTGCAGAAGTCAGGATTTTTTTTCATGTCGAATTCTCCTCCAGACAGGTTTTTGGGTCCACCCAGCCCTTTGAACCGGGTTTCTTTCCTGAGGTTTAAAAGACAGGAGTGCATACGGACTGGCCCCCTGACATTAAATTACTTCTATTGGTTAGGAAATACTGGGAGCTTATCTCCGGCGACTCAAGGGCCTACATAGGGCTGATGAGATGCTGGTACACAAAGAAGTGCGAGCTTCGTATCCGAAGCATCCGTATTCCAGGGAGCGCTAGTGTTCCCAAGATGGCGAATCCCTAGCGTACTCCCGAGAATTTCAAGGGAAAGATACTGGGGTGGTTTCCCGTGGCCTTCCCCAGGACGCCATTAAGGAATGATGTCAGACCGAAGAGAAAGTGAAGAAGAGGCTGGACAACACAGGAAAGGAAATTGAAACAGCCATACCATTGCAAGGATTCGAACCCAGGTACTGGCGCACTGGCCGCCACGGCAGACCGCTGCCGAGACCGCACGGCACACATAGGGCTATAGTGGAAATATTTTAACTTTTTATTTTTAACTACCTTTCAACTCTTTAACATATTTCTATAGTCATAAAAAGTAATATTAGACCAAATCAGCATAAATGCACCATATTTGAATACTATTAATAGATACTTCAACAAAAATATTTTATTAATCCATATAAAATATTCATATATATTTATAATTTTTTTAAATCACACCTCTTTGAAATATATAAATAGTAGCTTATATCTGTTAAATAGATAATACTTTCAATGTATTTTTTTTGGTTTTATGCCACATAAAAAAAAATCTCTTTTGATTTATATAGAACAAATAGATAAGTTAGCACTGAAAAAAAAAAAAAAATCTGTATTTCTCTATTTAATTTTTATTTATTTATTCATTTTTTTTTAATAAATGGATCCATGGGATTGGATAAGCAAGTAGAGATAAATATCACCACTCCTTTAGAAAAGTTCTATTAACGTAACTTGCAATAACAGTTAAAAAAAATCTGTACAAATTAAACAAGTTTTTTTTTTTTTTTAATAATCATTAAGTGAAAAACAAACTGAAAAACATGTAAAAAGTTTACATGCTTTAAGATGATTACATTTTCATTTTTTAAGTAAGATTTTTCAAAACCATTATTTATTATTATTTTTAGTCTAAAAAATCAATAAAATACTAAAAATAAAAAAATAAATGGGATATTCCGATTAAAAATAAAGCAATTAGCACAATGTACATGTTTGTGTTATTTAAAAACAAATATTTATGGTTTAGGAAAAAAAAAATGTTGATTTTATATATTCTGTAATGATGTTGATATTTTTGTTGAAAAGATAGAGTAAAAAGTAATTGATTGGATTGGTTCTGTAACCCTCCCTAATTAATAATAAAAAAAATTAATAAAATCTAACTTTACTAAATTTCATTCATTAAAGCCCTTTCTTTAATATATGATAAAGCCTCTGCAATAGATTTCAAAGAATCAATAATATTACCTGACTGTTTGTGATAAGAAAAATTACATTTCAATTAATGTATTTGCTCAAATTAAGCCATCAAAGATTGAATAAAATTTTTAATTTATAAAGCTAAAAGCATAAACTATAGTTCTGTAAGACAAATATTACAGCAAAATGGAACCTATTTTCAAAACAAAACTTTATTTTACTGTAAAGAAAAGTTCTTAAATTTACAAACGTTGATCATTAATTCAGGGGTACATGATAGCATGAGAGCGATAGGCCTTTTGTGACCTGATCAATCGTTCCATCTTGAAGAGCAGGGCATTGGTTTCCCTTTATGTCTCCACTCATATAAGACTTAGGTTTTATGCAAATATGCAAGTAAATCTGTTGACTAAAACTAAGTGAGGTGGACTTCTATGGCTTTCTGTTGAGAATATGGACAGATGATCTTGAAAACTAGGAAAAGGTTATATGGCTTCACCAGGACAATGTGAAGTGACAGATTGGAGACAAATTATTCTAGGGAGTTTATTTGTTTTTCTCCTACATCTTATTTATGATGGTTCGTGTTTTAAAGAGTAAAGATAGTGCTGAATTTTTGGCAATCTAATGTGTTGGATTAGACAAAGATGATAAATGGAGACTTGGTTTTTGTAATATTGGTTCCTTGATGGAAAGGTCTGTAGAGGTGGTAGATCTAATGAGGAAAAGCATGTAAAGATAACGGGATTTCAGGAAATGAAATGGGCTGGAGGAAATAAACCTCTGGTAATTAACACTAAGATAAAGGGAAAAGGAAAAAATAACAAGGAAATAAAGAGGAAGATCATCAAAAAAATGTTATGTAAGAACATACAGATGAAAAAATGTTATACGTAAATAAAGGAAATGTTTAAAATATTATCCGAAGAAAGAGGAACTGAGGAGGAGAAGTGGATGTAAGAGTGGGAATAACAGATACAGCAGAGCAAATACGTGGAATGACTAGTGCAGAAAACATCTGCAGATTAAGACAAATTGGTGGTAGAATCAAGAAATACAAGAAGGTAAAGAAGAAAAATAGATTAAAAATTTTATGTGTATGGATAATTGTTTAGTTAAGTTACTTTTGCCAACACACCCATCTTGAAAAATACAAACTTTAAAAATATAAATTAAAGATAAAAAGAGGCACAATCAATTTCACCAGAAATACTGCCAAGCTTCTTCTGGTGGAGTTATTAGTGAAACATCCCATTTTAAGGATTAGAGCACAGTTCCAAGCTAATGATCTTCAAGATGTAAATGAGAAGTCCATTTCTGTAGTAGGGAGATCAGTAGAAAGGCAAGGGGTGAAGAGAATGTGGGGAAAGAGAAAGAAAAAAATATTCTTGATGCCATACAAGACAATAGACTACACGGAAATATTGCCAATGAAATAGTTATTGAGAAGGATGAATAGATAGATATTCAATATATCTTCTTCTAATTGTTGTTTTAGTTTAGCCAGTATTCTAGGGTTAGAAATCTAGGCTATGCCCTATTGTTTGTGCATGCAAAGCCATAGCATAATTCTTGTTCGCAATTCGAATAGCTCTTATATGCTCTTTAACATGGGTTTTTAAAGAATATTCAGTTTCTCCAATATAGGGGCACTTTTCATTTCAACATTGGATTACATACACAACATTGCTTATATTGGTGGGTTCTTATCATTGTGTCAGAGGTATTTTATGATTGTATTATCTGCTTTAGCTATAACCTTGATAATAATATGAGCTAACACTTTGGACAATGTTGGAAAAATAATTCATTGAAGGCTTTGGCTATGTATCCATGTATAATTTTGCTTGCTTCTTCATTACTGGTTTCAATACATGTTTGTAGTTTTATAAGTGCTTCTTACCTGAAATCAATAAATTGCTTGGGATAGGCATTAGCTTCCAAGTGCTATGTATATTATTGAGTTCTTCGAGAATAATTGCTCTGTTGAGCACAAATGCTTTCATGCTAATTTGCTAACAACATTAATTTTATAACTTGAAGGCATGCAGGTGTTGTAATTGAGGTTAATGCCTAGTAGTAGGCTGCCTTATGGAAAACAATAGTATAAAGCTTATGGCTTCTTATGATTTTAATATCGAGGAAGGGCGTTGTTCTATTATTTTCATGCTATATGTGGAATGCAATATCATCAGTAATCATTAAATATGTCACAGATATCCTCTTGAATATCATTTGTAGATATAAGCAGCAGGTCATCAATATATATGAAGTACAGCAGAATAATTATTTCACCTTCTTTAAGTAGACCTAATTAGCCTTTTCTTCTATATAGATCATCACTGTTTCTGTAATGATAGCTAAGCTGGACAGTTCCTCAAAAATTCCGGTATTTTGTTGAAAAAACGTACCCTCATATTCAAAGATATGAATTTTAAAAATAAAATCAATAAGTAGCAATATGAATTGCTTATGTTCATCACTCTCAGTAGTAAGTTGACTGGAAAAGAAATAGTAGTAGAATGCTTTGACAATGAGCTCTTTGGTAATGGATGTGAATACTGAATAGGGGAAATAAAAAAATTGCAATGTTAATTGAACCACATCAATGAGAAAAGGATGCTTTTATTATTATCTACAGATAAAGTTTTAAGGTTCATGACAAATTGAATATTATTATATACAACATACTGGGATTTAATACTGGGTTTTCAGTTTGTTGTATAAGATCTTGTCAATAATGGCAAGAGTCATACCTGAACAGCCAATAATAAGTCACACTTTATATAAACCTAATGACTTTTATTTTTGTGGAGTTTTGGTTGAATCCTGAATTTAAGCTTTTCTTTCATTGTTCAATTTAATTTTCTTCAAAGTATCACTCAAGATTAGTAATTTGTTTCCATATTATACCAAGCAAACAGTGTTTGCTTAGTAAATTAGACTAAAATGCATCTACTTTAAATCAATAATATCCTTAGAATCTTCAATGCAAGTACGCCCTTTAACTTTTTGTATCATGGGAAAAAAGATTTAGCAAGGAAAAGGAAGTGCATTCCATTCTAATCAGTGTATGGCAGAGATGATGCTATATCAAGGTAAAATAGGTGGCTGTTTAGGGCCTTGCACTCTTCCTCTTTCTTTTAATAATAGCACGGGCGGACCCACGATTTTTCAAAGGAGGGGGGAGGGGCTAACTTTTCTGAAGAGCTGATTATATCTGAGTCTG
>JAFIDM010012231.1:78963321-78974223 GCA_023159025.1 Thereuonema tuberculata
AATCTCAAATGTACAGAATAAGCCCTTTTTCTTTCATTTTATTTTGGGGTTGGTTGGTCAGTTATGAGAACTTTGTCTTCTCCCCTTCCACTTCCCCAACTCAAATTTTGGCTATTAGATGTCGGTTTCCTGACTTGACCCACTCCAAAATAAAAGCCTATATACACTTAAAGAATGGAATGTTACAATGTGAAAGTAAACATACAAAAATAGCATGGAAGCTTTTACATAACAGCATATGGGGAAGAACCAGCCAAATTATTGCATCTTTAAACTTAACGATGCTTTCTATTTTCTGTACAGATATGTCAATTTTTAGAAAATAAGGCTTCTATTAAAAAAAAAATGATTTATTTATACTTGCAAAAACACCCCATTTCAGAAAAATAATCTTTTAAAAAATTTGAATACAATATATATACACAAATATGAAAACAGTTATACATAAGAATTATAAAATTGGCAAACATTATTTGTAGCCTTTGGTTTCATTTTGTATTAAAAATAACCATCTTCAAAAAATTCATCCACTTAAGTAATGAAGATCATTTGTAATCTACATCTTTCAGACTAAATAGTTTATTTGAGTTAGAATCAGAAATTGCTTTGATATGTATCTGGCAGTGACATATTAACTGAAAAACAAAATCCTTTATATTAAAATACTAAAATATTTTAGTATATTTAATTGTTTATTTTAATTTTTCATATTGCATAGAAGTCAGGAAAAAAAAAAAAAAAAATAGCTGAAACAATTCAGTTAACCTGATGATACTGAGCCACAATTGACTAAAATTAAGTAGCTGTGGCAAAAAAAAAAAAAAAAAAAAACCCCAATAATATTATGCTGGTGATATTAAAACTTTTAACTCAGTTCTCATTTTATATAGGGAGAAGAATTTATCTGGCTAATTGATTGGGGTTGGCAAGATTCTATATAACATTATATTAATAATGCTGTATCTTTAAACAATCTGGATTCTGGATAATAAGATGATGCAATTTAATTGTTTTCAAGACAAGCATTTAAGTTCTGGTCTGGTATTGGTTAGAGTAAAAACATGATCATTTTCCTGATTCTTGAAATTTCTAAAGACCTGTAAATTTTATACAGAACAAATGCAGTTTATAAATAACTAGCTGTACCCAGCATGCGTTGCAGTGCCACTCAATGAAAGAAAGTGTTTGTGTTTTAATTCTGTTTATTGAAGTGCTTTTGGATACACAATATTGTTTGTTTTTCCATCTGGTGCAAACACGAATAAATCAGAAGGTTTTCCGACACGTGAGCAGGCCACCTACAGCTGTCCATGTTTGAAGCATGGATTTTCCAACTTTAGTCCACACAATTGTAGCGATTGTCCCTGTGCTTTGTTGATGGTCATTGCAAATGTGAGTTGCACCAGAAACTGCAAATACACTCATTTGTTCCAATGACTCATGCACCAGATATTGTAAAATGGTTCTACTAATTCAGAAACCTTCGTGGGAATGCACACAACAACTCATCAAAGTTTCATTGCAATCTGATGAATGGTATAGGAACGCAAACGGGACAAATAAACAAACATTGTTATATATTAAGATAATCTACATTTAAGTGAATGTACTGATAAATTGCTTTCATGTATTGGGGGTAAAGTTCTCATTTCAGTTTAGCTGCTCTACTTACTACTATAATGGTAACTAATATTTTTCAAAGAAATCCTAAAAATCCTAAAATTTTTTAGTTTAATTATCTATTAAAAAATTATGGTAATGCCAGAAGCTATGAACAGATATTGTTGTATATTTACATATAACATGCAGAACTATACAAGACCCTATAAATGAAAATCTAGACAAAAAGTAATAATTGCTGAGCTTCTAGACTCTGGGTTAGTTGCATATTAAATATTGCAGGTCAAGGGCTTTTAAATTTGACCTCTTTTGACTCTTCCATATAAAATAATTCATTCAAAATTACAATTAAATCTGCCTTCAATAAACACTATAAATTTATATCTGTGACCATAAAAAAAAAAAAAAAGAAAAGCTAATTCATGAAATATTATAAAGTAAGCCAATAAAACATAATTTACTCATAGAATCAAATGATATAAATAATAATGTAAAGAAATAAATAATAAAGTTTTTATGGTTTTTTTTTTTTTTTCATTTTTTAGAGTTTGCAGTCAAATATTTAGAAAAGTTATTAAAATTAATATTTTAAATTAAGACTGAGAGGTAGCATAATAACTAATTTAATTACTACTTTTATGTCTTAAAAGAAAGTTCATGATTAAAACAGTGATATATATAATTTTCTTAGTAAATTAGTAGACTTGTTATTTTTTTATCCATGGTAAGTTGTCCAAATCTGCATTTCCACCACACAGAATAATTCCAACGTTAAGTTTGAAATCGGGATCAAGTTCTTTCATTTGATCTGAAAAAACTGCAGCGACACCTGCAGCAGAGCTAACTTCCACCACCACCTAAAAACAAATGGTAATACAATTAAAATAACTGATAAAATTTCATAGTGTGAAATCATTTAAGTATGTACATACAAATACACAGGTAAACAGGTCAATTAAAATAAAAATAAAGTTGAACTGCTGAGAAATTTTAACAAAAAATAACAGCCCATTAACAATTATAGAGTAAATAGGAAATTATGTTTATTTTGTGAGAATTGAATAACAAACAGAAGAAAACATTAATTTTACAAAGAAAGGTTGCCTTCTTTTTTGTAGAGCAAAATTAAGGATGATAAGATTGAATTGCTTTTCATGAGTGAAAACAAAGACTTTGGAAATGAAATGTCAGAGTTTAAAAAGATTAGATACTGAAATCCCTGCATAGCCACTCTTTCCTTCATCAAAAACCATATGATCTGCAAAAAGGATTACAACTCAAGGGGAAAACAATTGCTTTCCTCTGATCATGTTAAGTGATGAAAGTGGTTTTATAAGATGCTTATGTTTGCTAGAGAAGCAGAATGAATGGAAATGCATCATATGTATTTCTTAAAACTAAAAAAAAAAAGTATAAATGCCATTTAAGGAAAGAGCTACAAAAAGCCAAAGGATAATAGTTTGGAGTTCATATGATCAGTAATCATTTCTGATCATCTATTTATTTCATCCAAGAAATGAATAGAAATATTTATTTTCTGCTTTATTTTAGGGGTAATAAGAGTGAGTCTAAAACTTGGTTTTTCCCTTTCCTTTATCTACTTCTGAAGAAATTCACCAATAACATGATTTTTAGATAAACCTTATTTGCCATTTATCAAACAGAAATTACTTTTAAACAATAAAAAAGTAAAATCAATGAAATGTAAAAATAACTGAAATTAACACAAACCTTCATTTTTTCCCATATAAGTTTCATAGCTGAAATCATGGACTGGTCGTCCACAGTAAATACTGTCTTCTCGGCATATGCTGACACAATTGGGAAGGTGAGGTCCCCTAATGCTTGCATGCGAAGAGCATCTGCAACTGTATCAACAAACTGTGGCGGATTAGGCCAAAGAGGGCTCCCAGCTTCTAACGAGGCTTGAAGGTTTTTACCTTTGGGTTCTACAGCATAAACTGTAGAGTAAGCATTAAATTAATTTTAGTAAAATGTAAATCATATTACTTCAGCTTATAAATATAGGTTTCTCATTTTTTATTTAGAAAAAAAAAATAAATGGAGAGAAATCGCCAACCGGACAATCAATATGCTTTCGCCCATAGAGCCAACATCAACAAGAATTCTGTACAATTGTTTCGTCCTTATTGGGGACTCATCAGCAGAATCTACTTGTTGATGTTTGGCTCGCTGCGCGAAAGCTCTACCCAAAAGCATACATGGTCCCGGGAATGGGCCGCCGGGATAAACAACAATAAAATAAAAAATGATCCTGAAAGATCCAAAATATTAACCCCTTGTCCTCTCTCTGAAAGGCACTAAGGAAATTAATCACAAAGAGGCAAATTGAAAAATTCAATAGAAAGCAAGTTTAACGTCCGTAATCATTCATAAATGGAGAGAAATTGCCAACCGGACAAAAAAAAATGAATATGAAAGTTATTTTATTTGTTAGTAGTAGTAAAAATTTTTAAAATATCCCTTTTTTTTATTAGAATAGGAACCTAACATACATAAAATGTAAAATGAAAACGAAAATCAATGAAATGCACAACTGTTTGCTTTTCATGCTTTGAGAGAATCGAGGATAAATCTGGTTGCAGAGTTCTAACAGGAACGAAACAGCCAGATTCCACTCAACGATAGCTTAAAGCGTAAGCAAACAATTGTGCATTTCATTGATTCTTGTTTTCATATTTTTTATTACAAGTTTCCAATTCCTAATAAAAAAATTTCAGACTACCTAATCAATTGACAACTATTGCCAAATTTCACTAAATTTAATGTAACCTAACATATTATAGTTTTTGCATTCTTTAATTTAATGGATATATTTATATATGTAAATATTGACTGATATCTAACAGAATTACTTTAATTAATGATTTAATTTCTCACCTTTACATTGCTCTTTTAACTTTTTTGTTGCTACAGCAATACCTGCTGTCATACCTCCACCAGAAATAGGAACTAAAATGGCATCAAGAAATGGGGCTTGCTCTAAAAATTCCAAAGCTATTGTTCCCTATTAAAAATAAGCCAAACAAATAGTTGTCATAAAAAAAGAGAAATCTTTCTGGTTTTTGAAAGAGATACACTTTAAAACCCTTTTTTTTTTTAGCAAAAATAAAATTTGAGGATATATATAAAATACAACTACCGGTAACATTCATGTACAATTATTACAAAGCTTCAACCTCATCATAAATTAGAAAGCGTGATCATCTGTGAAAAAGTTTATCTAACTAAGAAACTCTCATATATAAACACTGATTTGTTGTTTCTACAGTTCGCACTGAAGTTCGATCTGCATGTCTGAAGGTCAGTGTTCTATGGATCTCTAGAGTCCCCAATATGGCGGATCCCTAGAAGATTCCATAGAATTTCAAGGGAAGGATGGGTGGTTTCCCATTGCCTTCATCAAAAAATCATTAAGGAATGATTTCAGACCTGACAGAAACATGAAGAAGCAGACAAACACAGGAAAGGAATTTTTTTCAAACATCCATGCCAATGCTGGGATTCAAACCCAGGTTCTGACACAGCTGCCTCGTGGGACGCTACCTACCACCTAATCCACTAGGCCAAGCCGGAATGGCGAACACTTATTAACTAACTATTATTTGATCAAATCTTTTTATCTTGTTAAAGGTTCCTGTTAAAACAAATATGAGTTGAACTAAGCACTAAAACATATACTGATGATCAAACAAACTGCTGGTAAATAAGAGTTCCATTCAGATATATATCCTGTTTATCATGGTATGAATATTGATAGTTGCTTAGTTAGAAGCTAAAATGCAAGCTCTGAGATGTTTGCATTTTAAAATATAAATATTCTTACCAAATATTGGATTTTTTATATTAGTGAAACTACTTTCAACATGAAATTTTCCTACTGATATAGATCAGTCTTACTGTGATGAATTTATGCTTGCATTGTATCAAATTATATCCTTTAAATGTGTGTGTTTTTATGCTTATTTTATTGTTATATTTCTACCATGCACATTAAACTTTGCCATTATGTATATGTTTAGTTTACAAATTAATCTTTCCCAAGCTAAGCGACCTGTTAAAGTTAAAGTATCCCTCTACAGGCCTGGGCTGGCCTTTGGGGCGTGGGAGGTCAGGCTCCCAGTGTTTCGTAACCATTGGGACGAAGTTGCGGTCGGGTAGTCAGCCCGACGCCCGCCCGCCTTTAACTCCCAGGAAAGAAACCCGGTACCCATTTCATAGAGGGCTGGGTAGACTCTAGGACCCGTTTGGAGGTGAAAGAAGTATGGAAAAATTCCCGCCCTCCGCCGAGGCCGGGAATCAAACCCGCGACCTCCAACCCGCAGCCAAGCGCGCTGACCACTCAGCTACCGGGCCCACGCTAAGCGACCTGTTAGCGGAGATTAATTTATTACTCTTTTTATTCTTACTTTGTTTTTTTGATGTTTTTTTAACTCGAGGGCTATTATTTTGTTTCATCTTGTCTTTTGTTTATCTTTCTTTGGATTCCACTGAGCTATGAGTACTGGGCGAATCCAACTGATGAGAGTATGAACCTCGAAACAGTCTGTCTTGAGTCCCCAGTGCAAAATTTCCAAAAATAGTTCAGTGAATCCTTTAAATGTATGCGTTTTTACGCTTATTTTATTGTTATATTTGTACCATGCACGTTAAATTTTGCCATTATTATAAAATTCTTGCCACCTTTAACTTCAGGAAAACTTATAAACAAGTTATCGCTGAATTCTATTTTGTTAAACTTATGGGAACACACATTTACTTAATATAAAAGAATACACAGAACAATCAATATAAGATATTAATGAAAATAAATACATTAAAGAGAGAGATGTAATGCTGAGATTTAATAGCAAATTATCCTCACCTGACCAGCCATAACATCAAAATTATCAAAAGGGTGGATGATGGCTTTTCCAGTTTCTTCTGCAAGTTTCTGACAAGTGGACATCCTGAAATAGAATAAGGTAAAACAATTATAGTGAACTGGTTAATTACCAAAACTTAAACTAACAAAGTTTAAATATTAAATTCCATAAACATTACAGAATACATTCTAGTTGTTTGTGAAAGTAAAATTATAAGCAATTATAAGAAATCATGTTTTAGATTTATTTGTTGCAATTTCTCAGTTTTGAAATCCAGATATTTAATGTTTTATATCTGTTGGCTCTAAGAATTGGACAGATAATATTTTGATTAAACCAATGAACACACTTTTTCTCTTTGTTTTAAAATTCTCAATGATTAATTATCTTACACTTGTAAGATCTCATATACATGAGAGTAAAAAGCCCATTTTATGGATAGTTATGATGATTATTGACTAGAAATAAGTTTAATTTTGAATTCTTAGCACAAGAGTATACAAAACAATTGAAGGATCTAATATTATTTAGAACAGTCAATACAACAGTCAAATATAACAGTCAATTCTCAAAATAAACTGACTGTTATTTAATGTCAGTTGAAAACATTACATAAAGCTCAGCTATCATTAACAAGGAACTTCATTCTTGACTGAATAGCATTTAAATCTAAATAAAAATAAACAACTACCTTGAAGTAGGATTTGGCTCACAGAACACAACTTCAGCTCCATAATCTTGAATTGCAGAAATTTTTGTTGGACTAGAATTTTTAGGAACTACTACAGTGCAGGGTAAATTACATTTTTGTGCTGCAAAAGCTACTGCTATTCCATGATTGCCACTGCTATGGGTGATCTAAATTTAGTTAAGAATGCTGGTGTAAATACAAAAACTAAAAGAAATTAAATAAAAAGCATATGTTTCTAGTTATAAACCAACCACTAACTCAATCATTCAACTTTAATTATTCAAGATTTTTATAAATAAGCATAAAATTATAAGCTTATGAGAATAAAAAAATATAATATTAAAGGAAACAACTTAATCTACTGTGTATGAGGATTTCTTATCGTCTTTCTATTTTTCTCTAAAAATGATATCATTCTTTTAATAAAGGCATTAAATAACAAGCTACATAGCGTTTTATGTTCATTTATTTTTAAATATTATTTATTTAAGATAAGTAGATATCACAAAAATGATAGGATCTGTACTTGAAATAACAGACATATCGTAAAAGTTATCTAATGTAGCTTGTAAGAAAAATTTTGATAATATAACCTAATGATTCATACAGTACTTTAAAACATTAATTATTAACTTATTAATCAAAACTGTAAGCTTAGTTATCTGTAGTTTTCACTTTAAATAATATTTGTTTTACATTTGCTAAAGAGGAATAGAAAATAACTAAAGTTGATGAAGAATGTAAGTTTGTTTTGTTTTGTTTCGATTAAATAAGTGTCGAGATGAAAAACAATAAATTATTGTCAATTTTGTTGAAATCTTTGCATTTTACTGAAAAATAAATAAATAAATAAATAAATACTTACAACACCACAAACATCAGGGCAACGTTCTTTTACAGATAGCAACTGAAATTAAAATCCAATAAATTTAAATTCCTCTACATTGAAGCAATACAGTGAAATTTGTTATAGTAAATAAGAAATATTAGTGATGATGTTCATAGTAATTTTTATTTAACTGAATTTAAAAATAAACAAATTATGTGAATTTATAAATTAGATAAATTAAAACAGAAATACCTTAATAAAATATCAGTTTGAAAACTCTTAAAAAAAACATTCAAATTCTGTTGCTCCTAATGCTTTAAAAGTTTAGTCAACATCAGATATTTAATTTAAGAAAAGAATGGTGGGGAAATTCTTCCGAAAAAAACAGTAGAGATATTCAAATGCCATTTAAAAGTTAGCAATGAAGGACGAAAAGGAGCAAATAAAAATGTAATGATTATTAATGAACGCGTGTAAGCATTAAACATTTGTAAATACCGTAAATTTAGACGAATAGTTTACTTCGACTTTTCTGGTGCCTACCAGAATAGTTCAGTTTTTATTATCATTATCAGAATTTATCTAAAGCAACAAGTGGCAGATTTATGACAGGACATTTAAAAGGGAAACCTGAATTCGTGATTTTACTCACTGCGTTCAAGGCGCCTCTGGCTTTAAAAGAACCAGTTTTCTGAAAGCACTCGGCCTTAAAATATAGCTTTCTTCCTGCTAATCGATTGACAATAGCAGACGATAGAACAGGAGTCTTGTGAATATAAGGAGAGATTCTTTCGTGCGCTCGTCGCACATGTGAATAGCTCACAGCAGCCATCTTTGTATTTCCAGTGCGAGTCAAAAACTCACAGCGATGTTCAATTGTTTCACTTCCTGTTTGAAGGAAAATAGAAATTTTAGTTCTGTAATTTAAATAATATTGACATTTAAAGTTATTTAACTTACATATTATTCATATTGATGGAAATCAAATCCCAAAACTCGTACTCCGTTTCAAACTGTCAAATTCCGGAAATAAAGTAAACTTAAAGTTTCATGAAAAAAAAAGTTACATTTGTAAATTTGTCAGTAAATCCCAAAAAGGTGATGAATTAAAAAAAAAAAGACAGAAAGAAAGAAACTAAAAGAAAAACAGTTATTCATTGACAAAAAAAGAGATTGAAAGTATAAATAAAAAGAAGATACTATCGAAAATCGAAAACAAAACTAAACAGTTGAACTTGTAAAGAAGAAAAGAATGTATTACAGGAAAGCGAACTACAGTTTTGTTTTGTTTATTTACATATATCGCGTTATTGTAAATGAATACTGTTCGTTTTGAAAAGACAGACGCAAGACTGGCGGACGATTTTACTCCGCAGAGGGGTGATACGCTGAGATGGGCACTTTCCTAAGAAATTCTTTTGGACATTTTCGCTTTTAAGAAAAAATAAAGGAGGAGCATTTTTGCAATAGTATTTATTCTTTCCATAATTCTTTCCTGAAAAGCGCAAATAGAATGCAACTACTAGTAAACTAACACTGATAAAAAGTAAACATCCCCTCTTTATTTCTCCTCGCCCCTATTTTGAAGAAATCGAGGGAGACCTGACGCATGCGCAAAAGCGTTGAAGGCTCTCGTAAACAAAACCGAACAGTATCAATTAGCGTTTTGTTGTGGTCCAAACATCTACCAAAACTTTCCTTAAAAGAACTTAAAACTTCTGCAAAAGCTTAACGTTTGCAGAAAACTAGTTTTTGAGTTATCTGGTTCACAGATCGAAGGACAACGAATGGACAGAGGGACAGACCACTGGCTTACTAGGTCGATAACTCTTATATTCGAAATTTAAGAAATCAATCAAAAAAGAGCATTTTGAACATTTTTTTTTTTTTTTGGTTGGAAAGTGTTTTGTTGGTAACCTCTCTCTGGAAAAAAGGATACAATCGATTTCTTTTGGTTGAAAATAGCGAGCAAGCCACTGAAATCGACGGATATTACTGTGCATATGTGATGGCTAACGTATAACTGTTATCAATTTCAAAAATGTAATATCCTAATATAACAATATCCGAAAAAAAGAAATTTGCACACAATATTTACTGACTTTCTTTATTAGTTATGTTTTATTAGACTTGAGATCCTTTATACAATGAATAAAAAAAAAATTGGAATTATGTGTTTAATGCAAAATCGCTTAAATTTTTAAGAAAATGACAGTTGTTTAGCGATCCTCACATAAAAATAGAATTTACAATTGTAAAAATAGGGTTGATTCCATTTAATTCTTGAAGATTAAATTTAAATCTCGCCAGTCTTTGCAGCCGATTCTATTTAATAACCTAAGCCTTCCTTAATTGAAGTCAGTCAACTTTTATTGAATGGAATCCTCATTTATCCTCAGGATTGCAATGAGTTGAATGCCATTACAAAAATTTAAATTTAAGATCACTTTGTCCATTTCTATCAGTGTTATCGAGCATTCCTTCAGCTAGGTCAATCAACAGGTGTTGATTGCTGATAAGCGTCAAATAGCTATATTAAAACGTTATTGTGATTTAAAAAAATTTATATGAAAAATTTATATCTCTATGTTTAATCTAAAAGGGCGAAGAAAAAAAGACGAATTTAAAGGAACTTTTAGTTATGTTCATTACGTGAATATCATGGGCATATTTGTTGTCTTACCCCTCTACCCCCCAAAAAAATTATATATTTGGATTTGTAAATAAGATTAGATACATTAAAAAATGAATCTAAAGTAGCTACTCTACCATTTCTGAATAGTAGAGCATTACTGAATTACATAACATTCAAAACAAGGTAACAAACGAAGGCACAACGCTAAAAGAAGGAATTCGCACCCTGAGCTGTCACCGGG
>JAFIDM010012231.1:78989223-79007193 GCA_023159025.1 Thereuonema tuberculata
CATAATCCTAAAAAGTCATCATTAATTTCTATTTCTGGACAAACAAAAGCAAAACGAGTAGTTTTACTCCACCATGTCTACCAGTTGGTTGAAGTCCTGTGGATGCCTGCTGTGTAAAGGCCGACGGACTTATTTGCTGTCTGCGAGGCTTTAGCATTCTTACAAAGTATACTAGGCGTGTGTAGAAAAATCGTCTTAATTTGGAAAACGAGTGACCTTTAGTGGCTTTGAATGCAGGTGGTGCTGGATCCAGCATCTCTGAAGCTGCTGTCGTCTTGATCTTTTCACAAGATCACAGTTTTCGGGATTTATCGAGATTGGTGAGAAAAACAAAAGCTTCCAGTAATCGTTGGTGCTGTGGAAGAAAATCGCTTATCGATGCGAGAGCTCAACGAAGATGGCGAAAATCAAGTAAACTGGCAGATGGGTTACACTCAAACAAATCACATCAGAATTCAATGTTTACATGCAGAACATTATCTCGGAAAGCATCGTCTGAATGGGCTATAACAGCCAACGACAGGATGGATATCGATTCCCATAAGCATTATTACTATTATTGTTTTTAGCAAATGAAGAAGTGAGGCAACTGCATTCAAAAAGCAATATTAAATCTTAAATACAGAAATACTCTTCAAATACAGAAAGCAGTATTTCCAGTTCAACTCTGCGTTTCCTCAACGGATTTAGAATTGAAATTATTGACTCACTGGTCGTACTGACCTAACACCCCAACGAAACTTGAAAAATTTCGTTCAAGGTTCATTTAATAAAAAAAGAAAAACCGGTTCTTAATGTGAATTATATTTAAATTATTCTTTGAAACGCTGCACCTCTGGAATTTGCTGACCATCTGACGCCATTTATGAAGCAACAAAATTTACGAAGAAATTGATAACCTCTAAATTACAGTTCAGAAAGAAAACCCGGTTGATTAGTTTAACCTCACTGTTGAATCTAAACAAAGGAAACCGAAAGCCAATAAATTACGACTCTGTCATCCCCTTGTCTTCGTTCCTCCGTCAGTTCGAAGAATTTCAGTTGATTCAAGTGCTTTAGTTTTTCAGTTGTACTTTATACATTTCTATAGTCTTTTTTGAGTAGATTTCATTTTATATAAGCGAAGAGATAAATTGACAGAGCCATGAACAATTTCTGATAGCTTACTTTGTATTCTTTAGTGGTTAAAGGAGCGATAGACTACTGATACAGTTAGGATATATATGTATATGTATATAAATCAAAGTACATAACTATTCCAAATCCAAGCATGGTATATCTCATTTTTTTTATTTATATATATATATATATATTAATAAACAAAAAAAAAGGAGGCACTAGAAGGAGTTGTCCGATGGAGACAAAAATTGGTGGAGAGGAAGATTATGTACAGAATAGAAAATGATTAAAATTTCAGACAAATTGAATGATTTATTTCAGAGTTACAGAGTTAAGTAACGAGCTCAATAACGTGTTGACCCACCTCTACCCTGAATGCAAGCTGCCACAGGACGTGACGTAGAGTGATAAAGCTCCCTGATGGTCTCCTGCGGTATTTCTCGCCAAATTTGCTCCAATTGTCGGGCTAGGTCATCCACATTCCCTGGTGGATGCAGTCGCCTTCCCATCATATCCCAGACATGCTCGATTGGAGAGAGATCTGGGGGTCTGTCTGGCCAAGGAAGTGTTTCACAAGCTGCAAGACAGGTCATAGCAACATCGTATGTGGTCTGGCATTATCTTGCTGAAAAATAAGGCCAGGATACTGAAAAAGGAAGGGTAGCAAAACAGGTCTCAAAATGTCGTCGACTTACAGTTGTGCTGTAAGTGTGCCGCTAGTGACGACCAAAGGGTTCCGGCTATCAAGGGAAATGGCACCCCAGACCATAACTCCTGGTTGAAGGCCTGTGTGGCGTGCAATAGTGAAAGCAGGATCGGCACGCTGCCCTGGGCGTCTCCAGATACGTCTGCGACGATCGTCAGGACACAGTTGGAAGCGGGATTCGTCGCTAAACACTATACGTCCCCAGTCAGTATCATTCCAACCGGATCGAGCCAAGCACCACTATAATCTGGCCCGACGGTGTGCAGACGTGAGTGGCAGGTGGCGAAGCGGTCGGTACGAGCGTAGATGTCGCTCTCTCAGCCGTCTGTGAATGGTCATGGTGGACACTCGTGTGTGGGTCGCACATCTGATGGTTGATAACGATGATTCAGGCGCTGTGACAGCTGATCTGATAATCGCTCTATCCTCCCGCTCTGCTGTGGCCCTAGGTCGACCGCTACCTTCATGATGATGAAATATGCCATTGTCCACCCATTCCTGCCAGCATCTTTTAATCGCCGCATCACTTCGACCCATGTGACGAGCGATTCTCCGATTTGCCCAACCTGCCTCTTTCAATCCAATGATACGACCTCTTTCAAACTCTGACAGTTGCACGTAATGAGCTCGAATCCTGTGGCGAGGCATTTTTTCAGTCTTTGAAAGGTATCCTAACTCGCAATTCAACAGAAATTTTGACTTTCAGATTGAGAATCGCTTCTTATATTACCTGCTGAGTGCGCAGTTCCGATGCGCTGTAGCTCTCGCTATTCATTCATTGGACACCAAAGTTTAATCATTTGCATGGGCGGTCCCAATGTCTTTGCATACGAAATTTTATTACAATCGGACAACTCCTTCTAGGTGCGTCGTTTTTTTTTTATTATGTATATATATATATATATATATATATATATATAGTTTGAGATATACCATGCTTGGATTTGGAATAGGATAGTATGTATTCTATTTTGTATGTATGTATTTTGATTAGGATAGTTTATGTTCACAGTAATATAGTCTGATTAGTCAAACCCGACCGATACAGTTTCGATTGAAGGAATAACGACATTTGCGGAGAAGCAGAGCGAAGAAGTCGCGATAGATTTTAGCCTCCGTGAAAGTAATTAAGAAAATAAGCAACTAACAAGATTCCTTAAGTTTTCCAAATTTAATTAGAAATATGAGGATTTTACTCTAAGTTGTAGTCTAGCAAATGAACAAACGAACATCTCACATAATAATAACCAGCTTACACTTTTTCAACTGCGATTTAAAATAAATATGTTTTCAGTCAATGAGTGCTGGAGGCTCAAGGCATAGCTTCTTAGTATCTAAAAGAAGTTGAAATGTTAACGTTCGTAAATATTTATTTTCGAAAGTTGGAAATACGGGAGCTGTAATCGGCTTTTTAATTAAAATCATCATTCCTGAACTATCACATGTGGTGAAATGACGTCAGCATCCTACAGGAAAGGAACTCTTAAAGGAACTTACATCCGATCTATTTCAGAACATTACAATATTAATAATGATGTAAATAAAAGCTAATAGTATTTAGTAGTTGGGCAGAAAAATTATATGAATGTCATTTTCTTCTTTTTCTTTTCTCACTAAAACCATTTGAATGAAAATTCAATCACCAAACTGAAGCTTCGAGAAGATTTTGTAATATGAAAGTTTTGCAGTACAAGCAAAGTTGAAAAAGAAATTATTCTTTTTATGGCAATAGTTGTGTTCCTCCTGCTTTAACGAGAGAAAGAAACTTTCACAATAATAAAGAGAAGAGGGCACGTATGACGTCAAAGCCTCCATTCCATAAATAAGATTAATTCCAATACATGGACAATCACAATAAGAATAAAAAACCCAAAGGAAGAAAGAATGAAAACAGCATTTCATAATTGTTTGAGCTTGAATGCTTTCAAAAGAAAAGCAAAGGGAAATTGAAGAGTGAACGAAAAGACAAGTATTATATAAATAGTTCCCACGAACTACCGTACAGAGACTCATTACTGGCTATTATAGGGACGAACAATGCAGCAGTGTTGTAAAGGAAAAAGGAAAAGCTCCAAATATGTATATAATAGCACAGTCAGGATGTGATCAAGGGTGGAGTTACTTAAAAAAAATATATTAAGTTTATAATACATATATAATGATATAAGGAAAATATTAATTTATAGTGAGTGACTCATTCAGTATTATATGTTAGTAAATCGGTTTCTATTGCGTTTGTCCTGTCCGTCCGTGTCTGTCCACCCCTAACAACTCCCGAACGGAAAGTCGGATCGACAAACGGATTTCACTACAGTGTTCAGAGACCCAAAAACATTACAGTAAGGTATTTTCAAGGGTCAACCCCCCCCCCCCCCCCCCCCACCAAGGTTCGAGATATTGGGCATTGCTTTCGCTGGATTTCCTCTATTAGCTTAAATGTTAGAAATGCAACCACCTTGTTTCAGTTATCAGCTGTAGCTTGATACTTAAGGTCTCGTACTCACATCAAATGAAAGCAGATGACATTTAATATCTTTGAAAAGGGTAGCTGTCCAATTCATCCAATAATTAAGTCCTCTAATATTCAGATTGACTTTTTTTAACTCTTGTTTTATTTTATTGTTATAAGTCAAATTCATTTCTACTATTAGATTTTAGGTCTATTGAATGTCTCCTTAATCAGAAACAAAAAAACAAAAAAAAGTTCTCTGAAAAGAAAAATCTATTAATTTTGAAGCTCTTAAAAATCCCGGGTTTTTTATTACAGACTAGCAAAAGACTCGTCGTTCGCTCGGGTTACAAAAAACAAATGTCCTAATGTGGATGATAAAGAAATTGTAATTGCGAGATCACTTGTAACTTTCCCGGTTGGTAGAAAAAAAACAAAAAACAACAACAACTCAAAAGGTCTGATCTCATTACAAATCTCTATCTATCCCGAAAACCTCGTAGAAATATTTTTAAATTTTCCAAATTGTCCTTCTTAATTTTTAATTGTCTTTTTTAATATCTATTTAGAAATTTTCCAAATTGTCTTTTTTCTTCTTTGATATCTATTTAGAAATCTTCAAAATTAAAGTTTTAACTTTCTTCATTTTAATCACTTTTCATAACTTGCTCTTAATTATTTCATACCTCCCGTCCACTCAACTTCGAAAGCTTGAAGATATGTTGCTCTTTCATATATCTTTTCTTCAAATATCAGTCCTAACTTAATTCCTGAAAATTTCTTCCTGTTCGTTAGATTCTTGAATTGTATTCTAAATATCTCTCCTTAAATCATATGTTTAAAACTTCAAATCTTCTAAAACTTTAAACGTCAAACTTACATAAATTCATAACGATACAAGCTACTTCAACTGACATCAATATTTCGTCTTTATTCTACATTCCAAAGACTTCTTCAGGATTACTACAAACATTTTTTAGGAGGGAGAACATCGCTCCCTTACCTAACACCATTGAAATAAAAAACAAGACAAGAACGCTAAAAAACGTGAAAAACTTAAACAAATACAACAATATGAAACGTGATATTAACCACGTTCACTCATAGGTTCTAATTACAAAGCCAAATATTTAATAAATTTTATTTTTAAATTTTCCAAATTGTCCTTCTTAATTTTTAATTGTCTTTTTTAATATCTATTTAGAAATTTTCCAAATTGTCTTTTTTCTTCTTTGATATCTATTTAGAAATCTTCAAAATAAAATTAAGAAGGACAATTTGGAAAATTTAAAAATAAAATTTATTAAATATTTGGCTTTGTAATTAGAACCTCGTAGAAATATCTTTGAACCATGTTTGCCCATCCACTCACCTACCTCCCAGTATACACCCATTGTTCCAGGTTATTTGCATTTTGTAACCTCATAACCCTATCACTTCAAACCTTTCCTAGTTCGTAAAAAATCATCTGATCATTACAAATCTATATCTATCCCGAAAACCCCGTCGCTATTAAGCACAACAATATTTTAATTGCAATTGTTGCACATACTATTTGTATAGTTCCCATTGTCGCCACCGGGTGTATATGTAGCGCTATTGTGCAGAACAATATTTTAGCTCCAATTGTTGCATAACAATATTTTTGTAATTCTCATTGACACGATAACAAATCCTAAAACCTAACAATAGTAATGGAAGCAAACTTTCAGCTTTATAACTTAAAGCAACGCTTTTTATCCTATCCCGGGGGAATTTCGCAAAATTCTGAAAAAGGGTTTTAGTGATTATAATTACCTACTTACATGCCAAATTTGAAGTCTCTACTAATTATAGTTATGGAAATAATTACGGAAATAAGAAAACTTTAAAGCTAAAATAAACCCTCCTTATTCCCGAACCCGTGAGAATTTCGCAAAATCCGGCCTTATTACTTGTCTACAACATAAAGGGAACTTCTGTGCAAAATTTCAGCTTTCCAGATACAAATGTTTGGGCTGGGCGTTGATCAGTCAGTGAATGAATGAATGAATGAGTGAGTGAGTCAGGTCTTGTCTTTTTATATAGTTAGATAAATCCACAGCTAGTTTTGATAATTACGCAGAACCCAGCTCAATGCAAATTAAGACGAAATATCCGTTATTTTCCAACGAAACGATTCAGAAACATTATCTCAATATCGAAATCAACGACTTATATGTAAATTTTAAGAAATTTATAAATTTAGGTTGCACTCTTTCGCAGGACTGTGGATAAATACAAGATGGTGGAAAATAATGCTGAAATCGAGGTCTTTGAAAAGAGGGGCATTTCGAAATTAAATTTGTGAGAAGAGTTCCCTCCCAGAAGCAAAAGAAACTAAGTCTCTAAGAAATTAAATCCCCATTACAACATTAAAGGCAGAAAAAAATGAAATTATGACTGGGCGCAAATTTGACCTCCGCCATGTTGCCCAGCGAAAGACTGCCAAGTAAACCTCGAATTTTCTTAAAAACTAGGGTAAAGAAAACCCCACAGTTTTCCATGAATAGTATATTAACTAAGTCTTTTCGAATCGTTTGGTTCGAAAAAAAAAACCGAATATTCTTTTAATTTAGTTTAGTTAAAGTTGCTCCCTTCGATAGGCCATGGCTGGCCTGTGGGATCGCGGGAGGTCAGGCTCCCGCAAATCGACCAACGGGACGAAGTTGGGGCCGGGGGTGTCAGTCCGACGCCCGCCCGGCCTTTAACTCTCGGGAAAGAAACCCGGTACCCATTCTTCAGAGGGCTGGGTAGACCCTAGGACCTTTAATATTCTGCATAATCCCTGCTCCGTCATTATGCTTTAGGTTAAATTATTATTAATATTTTTAATTTTTTTTTCAAAATTAAAAAGGATTCTAAAAATTCATATTTTAATGTATTAAATGCAAAATAGCTCAGTCGATCTGAATAATACCGAGATTCCGAACAATATTTGAAATGATGTAAAGCTGTACTCAATTTTCAATTGTATTTTGAGAAGAATTTGTATTTCATAAAACAACTTGATAAAATATTATACTAGCAGTTCCAAAAATTAATATAATTATATTTTGATGTAAGTTAGACATACATATGTACACAACATTTCATAAGAGTGCTGATTACAGGCATACAATAGAAGAATAGCTTATTTATTGCAATTTTTTTTTTTTCAGATATGATTAAATGTAATAATTTCATGCTAGCAACAATTGATGGTAAAAATAGTTAGTGAAACAATGATTGTGTCTTGCAGAGAAACTTCTCTGTAATTAATATTTCAAAACAAGAAGCATTCACACATAAGTCATTGATATCTTTTTTTTTTTTTCTTAAATGTAATCTTTACGTGGAAAATATTCAACTGCGGATATTTCTTTGTGAGTATAATGTTGTGTCATGTTTCTCTTTTCAGTTTATTATTATTATTAACAATAGTTTCTCTTTTAAGCTATACATATATGCTATAGTATGCTATAGTAATTGCTGTAGTAATATAATGTCTTTTTTTTTTTCAATTTATTTTCCTAGGAATCAATCATTTTCTCCGTATGAGAGTGGCTGTGAATATGTGTATGCCTGTCCCCTCTAAAATCTGAAGGATGAATGGATCTTCATGAAATTTGAATGCTCATTCATGGACAATAGACAATCTAACTTCTGTATTTGAAATTTGGTGGTGTGTATCGTATTGAGAAATTGAAAGCGATCATAAATTCTCTTAATTTATTTATTGATATGATATGGTTAATTTTAAAACCCCATCCACTGGTCAAGAGAGTTCCAATTAGAGGTGGAATTTGTAGATTCTAAGAGGTCAGTCCGACATTCGCCCTCCTTTAATTTCGGAAAGTCGCCTTGAACTTCTATACTTAACAAGCAAGTAACAGTAGGCACCTATCACTGAAATAATGAGGCCAATCTTAAAACAGATTGAAATGTTTTGTCTTTAAGATTCATCTTAAAGAAACCACATTTATTTTCACTGAAATTAAAATAACGCCAAAGCCATCTTTCTGGAACTCAACAAGATTTTTGCTAAAAATGCAAAAAAGATCTTCGCATTTTACAGATTAGATTGAATTTTATTTCATTTCCTTCACGTAATTTCCATTTCCATTTACACTGTGGGTTTTCAGGTAGAAGAAATGAGAAAAGAACTGCTCTTCTTGTGGCTGATAGAATTTGGAACAACACCGCATCGCAATCTGGTTAACCAAAGGAGACCCAAGGGATTTCAAACCCTTTCCTCTTTATTTATTTGTTTTTCTTCTTATATTCCTTAGGTCGAAAAAGATTCATTACTTGGAGAGCGTAAACCTCTCTTCTCTTCCTTTAGCGATCAATACTGGAAGAACTTGACCTTCAAATACCTCGGATGGTTCCAAAAACCCGAGCGGTCGTTATGCTCTGTCGTCTGTGACGCACGTCTCATGGCCAACGATATTAAAACGAATATCAATTGCAAAAATGCATAAAAGATATTTGGAAGTTGGCTTGATTTTTTACATGATATAAACTGATCATAGATTAACATTTGTTTTCTTGAAAAAATCAGGCAAATAATAAAAGATATCGAAATTTACATTATTTCTTTACCAAAACAACAAAAATTCTGGAAAGAACTAAACGCCTGCATTTCTTGTTGTTGTTTTTTTCCTTTGTGTTTTTTATATTTTCTTTCTTTTTAAAATCACGAAAACAAAGAAAAAAATTAGTTTCTATGAATATATTACTTTTCCCCTCGTACGCCTTTTGGATCTTTGCACGCTGCATAACCTTGGCTGAAGAGAACCTAATAAGCTCGAAACAGCTGTCACAGGGTTTCAGCTTTGACTATAAGACCTTATCATGAAAAACACTGTCTTGTTTGTATGTCTGTTTGTTTTTCATGATATTATTTTTAATTTATTATCAGAAACCTAATTTTTCACTTAAATTTGTAAATCCAACTCATTTCAAAGTAAGTCTTAGTTAGTGGATTACTAAAAGAATGAATTTGCTTTGTGCAACGTTGATAGAAATTCACTGTTTCCTTTCTAATGTTTTTCTTTGGAAATTTTTGTATCTTCATCCTTAGATTCTCAAGTGAGATCCACACAAGAAACTTGTGAAATACAAAAAGTTAAGTTTTAAAATTCTTACAAAATAGCCAACAGATTAGGGTAAAAAGAAAACTATGTACAATTACAAAAATTCAAACTAGTTTCTTTCCGTTAACGGGGACTAGTTTGAGCTTTTCGAATTGTACATAGTTTTAATTTTAACCTACTGTGTTGGCTATAGAAGAATTTTAAAACTTCAATTAAACACGTTAATCAAATATGACAAAAGTAGTCCGGTCTACGTCATAAATAGGCTTGCCAAGATTTAAGTAGATTCATTAAACGGTTCGAAATTAAAGGAGTTATTAGAATGGACACATAGGCAGACACACTGATTTCATGAGCTATACTTTTCTAGAAAAAAAAGAAAGGAAGACAGATGCTGAATTAAACTTCTCTTCATCATTCATTTGAAATAGCTACGTTATTTAGAATTCAGAAAGAAAAGAAGAATAAGACATATAATGATACTCGCTAACAGTTTGAGTTTGAATCGGGGCCGTGGAATAAAAGTCGTGATTTTTGATTATTTAAATCTAATACCACTGAAGTGTTTTCTTAATTATCTTTTAAGATTTTGAGTACGAAATGTTATTTAAGGAATGTTGTTATTATATTGAGAAAAGGCATTCAAATCTATTCTGGATTTGAACTTGTTTTTTTTACTGCCATGATTGCAAGGGATGTAATATTTCTTATAAGGGAAGTGCGTGACCTCGAACGCTGAGAACCGCACGAAAATGTGCTTAGAATATAAATCGCTCATGCCAAAAACAGTGGTATGAGTCATTCTCATGCAAAACATTTGAATGAGACATTTGAATGATTACCTATTGAAGGTCCAAGAGAGAAACTTTGGTAACGCGAAGAAACAAAATATCGATATAATAGGACCAACAACACACATATTTCAATGTCGTGACTATATTGCTGTATTTCCCTCTGCTTAAAATAATTACGCTATCTGAATAACAAACTTTTCCTGCTGACCTGATATTGTTGCACAGCTTTTCGGTCTTCAAAGTGCAGGTCTTCAAAGTGCGCTAGCAGACAACAGCTGAGTTTTTCCTGGGAATGACTCATACCACTGTTTTTGAGATGAGCGATTTATATTCTAAGCACATTTTCGTGCGGTTCTCAGCGTTAGAGGTCACGCACATCCCTTGTTAGTAAATACATCGGAGAACAGTACTGTTAGAACAAAAAAAAAGTTTTAGAAAGAAGTTTTTAGTCGAATGTAGATTTCCTCGAATTACGATGAATTACATCCCGAAAAACGCATCGAAAATGCATTTAATACATCTTAGCACCGAACATCACAGCTTAGCCCAGCTTAGCTGCCTCTGCTCAGTATCATGAGAGAGAGAATCTGAGCGCATTTCGCTAGCCTGGAAAAAGATAAAAATTCAAAATTCGAAATGCGGTTTCTACTGCATACGTGTAGCTTCCGCACCATCGTAAAGTCTAAAAATCTTAAGTTGAACCATCATAGTGGACCATCTGTATGTTGTTCACCTTCTGTCTGTCAATCAAGATAACTTAAAAACAAATTTGTCCTCTAAAGCTGAAACGTTCATAAAAACTGTACTTCCTTTCTTAAAAGGAGGAAACCTATTGATTTCGATACAAATGGGATCAGTAGGTAAAGGAGTAGATGCTAATACCTGCCAAAATATATTATTTCTCTTTCATTAATGAACAACTGGTTTTGCTTGTTTGCTTTTTGTTTTTAACACCAGTTTCTATACCTGCGAATGTTCGAAAATACCACCAGTTACCTGCGTATTTTCCAAAATTGGCTCAATTATCTCTTGTTTACATGAATACTTGACATTATAAATAGATGTGGCCTTTATGATGTTTCTATTTTATATTTTTATATGTTTTTCCCTCTGATTCAATAATTACTTCATTTCATTCTAGCTCTATTGGTAAGTTGGGATCTGCTTGTGTTTCTATTTCAGTGGAACAAAGCATTTTTATTAAAATTCTCGGCATAAAACGACTTGAAATTCAACAGAGCTTTCAAACCCAATATGGAGATCCTTGCCTATCATGTCTTTAATATCTGACTGGTGCAAAGCATTCAAGAGAGTCGTGAGCACGTGGAGAATGAAGCGCAGAGCAACCAACCGTTATCAATGACGTGACATTTGCGTGGGTTGATGAGTTCGTACGAGTAAAAGAAGAATTATTGAGCGTGAATCATTTTCTCAATTTAACATTAATGTTTATAAAATAGGTTCTTTTCAGGATCGACAAAACTTAGTGGCACTAATGAAACTTTAAACAACTTTAAAATTGTTTATTACCTAAAAAATTACATAAAACAGTAAAAAGAAAACAAGAACTGAAATAAAATTTAATTTTTTGTTTCTGCCATTTTTTGTTTGCTATAGTCCTCTTGCGAGAAAGAAATTGAAAAAAAGCCAATATTATTAATATTGCAGGGAGGAAGGACCATTGCTCCTGCCTTAACCATTACTTTCATTGGCATTCATTGTTGGCAGTGAAACGTGTTGATACTTAAAAATACTTAAAAAGACTACAAATTTACCGGAATTATGATATAAAAGAGGAGTCCTAATTGGTTTTATCATTAACTGATTTTTTTTTTTTATCTTTCAGAAATGGAGTTGAAAAACAAACGCTACAGTTGAGAAGCTTCTGGAGTCAAGGTTACAATAAGTCGTCAAAATCTACCATATTAATGTATTTACTCTATTCAGGTGCAACAGAATGATCAATGCGCGGAGCCTTTCCAAGATGCTGATAACCTGAACCATCGCTTTCACTACTTATTCTCGATTTAATAACTTATTTCTGGCGCATCTGAGCCTTTGTCGTTCATGCAATATTAATATTATTATATTGCATAGTCAAATGTGTGTGCGAGTATTAATATAAATAACTTAAATAAGCATATCAAAATGTTAAAAATTAAAGTTCCGATGACGTCATAATAAATGAATGTGGATTTCATTATCCCGCAGAAACTCATTAAAAGATTCTAATATTTTGCAGTTGATTTACTTTGCTCTTTCTTTTTTGTCACATTTTTCTTTCTATAATGACCTTTTGGAAAAAACAGATTGAAACTGACAGTAAAAACAATTTTGAAGTCGAATATTCTTTGTTATAATTTTTTTTTTTTTCCTATGTGGTTGATTTCGGTAAAATGTAGAAGATAGATTTGGATTTTATTTGAGTCGAAACTATTTCTTTCGTTTAAATTTCAATAAATATACAGCGATAGGCAAAAAACAACTTAACCAAAGATATTTATCGTGTATTAAATTTAAGAATTTGATGGTTTTTTTTCTAATTGGTGTTGATGTTGTTTAGGCAATTTGTATCTTACTTTTCTGCGCTATGCTTACTTGTTAGATATCTTCCTATTACCAGAGACTGATACAATGAATTGATATTAAAATAAAATACGAAAGAAAATAAAATCAATGCTTTCTGACACATTGGAACTAGAAATACAGAAGGTCAATTTTATTCCTTAGAGAAAGAGATTTTCTATTCGTTAGAGAAACTGAAAGAAAATTAAATTAATAACAGATACAATATAAGGATTATAATCAAAGAGTTAAAATAGTTAACGAAAGGAAAACATAAACAGCACCTGAATAAAATAAAATTGCCTTCTGATTGAATTATGGAAAGGAATTGGGAACGGCCGTTTCGTCCTTCAACGGACTCATCAGCCCAAACCCGCCTTTCCCGGTAAAAGAATCAGAAAGGCAAAATCCTATTAGTGAAGGTCACCGCCAACTTGGCAGTGAACCCCCAAAACAAGAAAAGACAAGAAAATTAAATGTTGTGTCGCTAGACACCAACAAGAATTTTATTTTATTCAGGTGCTGTTCTTGTTTTCCTTTCGTGAACTATTTCTTATGGCACGTTAAATTTTCTCTATTCTGCTGTAAATTAGTTTTTGTGAACCTTCTTTCTTTTTTAGTCTTTCTGCCTGCTAGTTGTAGAAAAAGGTTCTTGTTGGTGTCTAGCGACAAAACATTTAATTTTCTTGTCTTTTCTTATTTTGGGGATCACTGCCAGGTGTGAGGTGACCTTCACTAATAGGATCTTGCCTTTCTTTTATCGGGGAAGGCGGGATTGGGCTGATGACTCCGTTAAAGGACGAAACGGCTGTTCCCAATTCCTTCCCATAATTCAATCAGAAAGGCAATTTTATTGTATTTAGGTGCTGTTCTTGTTTTGCTTTCGTTAACCATTTCTCACGGCACGTTAAATTTTCTCTTAACTTTTGTAAGTTAAAATAGTTCTAGTTCCATTAGTGCAATGACTCGTATCTTAGGAAGCACTGATCTTCAATAAATATTGCATCAAGCATCAGCAATGATCCTCAGAACTGCGATACTTACTGCGATGTTACTCTCCAAGAGTAAGATTTTTCTGTCGAAAATTTGTAGCTATGGAGATAATGGAAGGCTGACATTTGACAAGGAATGCTGCTCAAAGAGCAAAGGTTAGATGGATGTCCAATTATTAAAATTATCTGATAAGACCAATACTGGTATGGTAATGGATCTGGTTAACCTTAAAACTTAGTTCTTATTTACTTATTTGTTGCAAATAATACCTTTTCAAGACCTAATTTGTGTTAACGTAATGTTCATTTGAAACCTTCGAGAAACAGAAATTTTAATTATCGAATTTAAAATGGATTGCCGAATAATGAAACTTCTTTCAGTTCTTCAGAAAGATAAATACTCGTTTAAATTCAAAAAGATAAATAAAGAAAGAATTTTTACAACAGTATTATTCTTTTCAACTCTGTTACTAATATTAATCTTACCTAGTCTTACCATGCTATGTAAAGCTGCTTCGGCGCAGACTTTAGGTATAATAGGATTTCGAAACCAGTAAGATAGAGCCAGACCAAAATAACATCTGCATTTATAAAACTACATCTTGATTACTTTTATAAAACTATATCTTGATTACTGTGGTCAAACTCATGCCATCTGTAAATGCAAGCAGTCTAACCAAGAGTACAAGGGCGTTTAGGAGCCATTCAATTATTACGTAATCACATTTTTTATCATTTTAGACCCCACCCCCTTTTGTAAGCAAAAAATAAGCAGATCCCCTCCCCCCCTTTTGTGCTTACAGTAAATCATTAATCGTACCAAATCATTAACCAAAGCATTAAGCAAAAATCATAAACCAAATCATTAACAGTAAATGCCATTGAACAATAAATTAAAACAGTCAAAATTACATGATATTCACTTCTGAATTAAAATGTAATAAATTAAATATAAAAGAACAAATGAAATACAGAGAAAAAAAGTATCTCGCGCAGCGCACTCTCTCGCGTGCCTGTTTGTCTGTCTTACATCAGCATTGCTCTAATCCTCCCCCCCTCCTTGTGAGCAAAAATAAGCAAAGCTTGAAACCCTCCTTTTAATGCTTACGTAATAATTGAACGGCCCCAAATAGGAAATTATTATTTTATTTTTTTTGGGGGGGGAACAAGAAACTTAAACAGTCATCCAAATAAAAAAAAAAATAAAAAACGAAAGAAATTAAACCCTATTCTGCATATTTCGAGGGCGGCGGAAGGGCCCACTTTCCGTAAATGCGTCTAAGCACGATTAACCGGAATTGAAGTTAGTGTAAGCAAGTTGTCTGATCGTAACTCGTTACCTGAGACAGATTGAGGAAGGTTAAAGTAGGCGTCGGAAGTTTATGAATGAGTTGAAAATGGTGTTTAGCTAAGGTTCACTTAATTAGCTGACAAAAGAACTAAAATGTTCGGGCACCGAAGTTACTTGATTTTTTTTTATTATTAATTAATTAATAATAATCTTAATATTGTTAAATTAATTAATTACTCAAATCTCTTATTTCTCTGATTGTCTAGCGCAATTGTTGCGATTTGTGACAATACAAATAATTTCTACAAGTTCGCTACGGGAATCGAACCTGCAACCTTCCGATCCGAAGTTAGACGTCTTTTCCATTAGGCCACGGGAAATACATTCTAATCCCTATAAAAAATATAAATACGATGTAGACGCACTCGCTGGTTCTAAAAGCAGTCGTGGGTTGGGAGAATCCACTTTTATCGGGTTGCTAGTTTAATCTAGCCTATTATAAATTTCGCTTTTGATGATCATTTTAAGAATAGTAAGTTTTTAAAATCAAAGTTCAAATCTTATTGCGATTACAAATTCTTTTGAAACGGTTCCTTATAAAACAGCTCCAAGGCAACAGCACTCAAATATTGAATTTTACAAGATTTCAAAGAAAAATGTTTTGCGAAATTACTGCTTGCATTTGAATTACGTAAGGGTTTCTATTTTTAAGGCAACCTTTCGATATTTCAAATTCTTAGCGGTTTCTTAAAGGCATTTCAGTCCTAGTATTTCTTAACACTTCTTGCATCATTTACTGTTGCTTTTTCCTCCTGGTTTCGAATTGAACTAATTTGAAATTCCATTAGTTTCTTATATGTCTTAAAATATATTTTTATATCTTTCAGGATGTTAAGAAACTTCCTACTGTCTCGTCATCACTGATATAATTGTTTAATCTAGAGAAAGTATTTTCTGCATTTTCTTCGTTGGTTTTAATGAATTTTTCTTAAATTATTTTGTGTAACGGAAGGATTCGTGGAACTTAATCGATTGAGCGTTTTCATAAATGGTAGCTTGTGCGAAGTGAATTGAGTTAACAATTATTTAGTTACTTAGTTACATTGAATGAGGCCGCGCGGTTGGCTAAGACAATGACCTCTCACCTCTGAGTACCTGGGTTCGGTTCTCATGTGGGTTTCCTGATAGTGGACGATCCGCGCCGGGCAGGTTTTCTCGGGGTTCTCCCATTTCCCCTGCACTTCTCCCACCATACTTTCTCAGTCCATCCTCATTTCCGTGGGATAGCACAATAGACTTATAGGTCGCGGTGCTGGGCTTCGATGCCACCCCCATTCACCACAACCAATTAATTAATTACATTGAATAGGCAGAACTGAGCATATTGTATACATTATTCACATGTATTAGAAAGAATTGTCATTGTCTTTTCTCTGTATTAGCGAAGCAGACGAAGGAATGCAATGTATGGAACAAAACATGATAGAAAACCTCAAACAGGGTTAACAAACTAATTTAGTATCTCTAGTTATATTTCGCCTTTAGGGCAACTAACGTTGTATCGTTTAATTTATAGATTTTGTTTTACAGGATCTTTCAGGCAGACGATTCACCTTCATATTCTTGTTTCGATATCACGATTAATTGAACAGTACAGGGTGGCATTAAAGATGATGAGGCTTCAAAGACATATACAATATTTCTTATTGCTTAACGAATACAGTCATGATGTATATGTTTGACGTGCATTACTCAAAATCACTGAATGTGCGCACCTTTCGTCATCCAGCACACATCCAATAGTCGGTACTTTTATGACTAATCGATACTTCAAATAGAAGCACATAGAAAACCTTTTCCTTCTTGGTCGCCATATTCGGGAGGCAAAGCCACCTAGGGGAGCAAACAAAAACTTGAACACCTGCGTGTTGACGCTACCCATGCGTGACTTACACGAATGACGTAACACGTCTTTCAAATACTACCAATCTTCTACGCCCACCCGGTGTTCGTAGATAAGATACGGAATATGAACTAATATCAGCTGCTTGCTCGTTTCAAAAAAAATAATACGTTAAAGCTTCTTTTTTTTATTCTTAAAACTAGCAGCAAAGCCTGTCGGCTGACAGGCATAAAAAAATCTGAAAAATCATTTTATTATCAACTATCAAATATAAAGTAAATGTAATCTAAATACTGTGCTAACTTGTGAACAAAGCTTCTACGGCTAAAATCGTTTTGAGTTTCAAAATCAGCGTAAAAAACTGAGTAAGTATGCCAAATTTCATTAAAATCGGTGCAGTGGTAACAAAATTATTTGGTTTTGAACGTATGTTTTGTTAGAATTTCAGGTAAAATTCCATGGAAACAACATGGGACAAAATGACAAAATGAACTAATATTTTATCGAATTTGAGTACCCTTGATTCAATGGTCCATTGAGAACCTTGGATCTATCTTAAGACCTTAATTATATCGAGTTACAGACAGACAGAAAGACGAACTTGGCCAATTACATAAGTTGACATCATTTTTAGCTATTATTTCATAACCCTAATAGAAACAATTACAAAGCAAAAGAAAATAAAGGTGTTTTTTTTTTTTTATTTTTTTTATTTTTTATTTTTTAAATAAATAAGTTGATGTCATTTCAAATTAAGTTGATGTCATTTCAAAATGAAATAAATCATTTTTTTCCCTTATCCTATAAGAATTTTCTTCCGGAACCACACAGTAAAAAAGATTTATCCAAATAATGATTTTCATTTTTTTTAACATATTTAAAGTTAAACTACTTTAATAATAGCAATGAATGAGACCAAATTATTCACAAGTGACATCCTGGAACAGCTGTTTCACGCTCGTTGGCGATCATAAGCCAGGAGAAGTCACTGTAAATAACAAGGTCTCGCAACTGAGGCTGGTATGAATCATACATCGGAAGCGCAGTGGTGCCTC
>JAFIDM010012231.1:79012193-79025007 GCA_023159025.1 Thereuonema tuberculata
GTATGCATGGGAGAATAAAATTGTTTACTACAATGGAACGTCGCTGATCTGCTACCCGCTGTTCGCTAAGCCCTAACGATGGATAATGTGTTGTAAATGCGTGGTGTAGTGGCTGTCTGTATCCTGTGGGATGAGTCCCTAACTGTGTAACTGTGTAGAAGTCGCGCATAAGATCCTGGTTCATCTGCGATGACCCATCGGATGCGCTGGCGTGGTTTCCCAGTCTTGGTGGTCGCCTGCTCTGACACAGACGAAAAACTTCCGACCGTTCGGGCTGGATGGCGTTGCCCGGGCATTGTGGTAGCCACACTACAGGATGGGGTGCCACTTTCTCCCCCACCACCTGCGGGAGACTGTAGTATATGTTTCGAACGGAGGCCTCTGCCTAACCCCCGAACGCGGGTGACATTATCCTGCGCCACACCCGATGCAGCATGATCTATATTAGAACGAGTTCCCATCATAGATGGTTGGACCCTTTAGCCTACGATAAAGCTAGTTTAGTTCCCGCCCCCACCACGAAGAGGTGCATGGGGGATTATTATTATTATTATTATTATTATTATTATTATTATTATTATTGCTATGTAGAAGTCTTCTCACAGTCAATTAGATAGAAGGACTTGTTGTTGTTGTATTTTGAGTTTACACCAGTTCACCTATCAACTAGTGAGATATCTTAGAATTTGCGACGTTACTATTACTATTTCAGAATTTGGCCGTTAGGACAGATAGAAAATTGAAATGAATGCATTGCTAGGAACATAAATGAAGTTGTGTTCTGGAACGCTTGATGCGGGCATTACTAGGAACTGATGGCGCTTCAACTTGAATGACAAATTGATATCACGCGGTTGAAAATCATTCCTGGGAATTGTGACGATATCACCTCTGTTGTTCACCTAAAGAATTTCTGACGTGCTAAATTGCGATGACACTCCTCAACGACCAGTCATTACAGAGTCCTTTCTTTTGATTCAGCCCCTGCTGATGAGGTGACATGAAAATGTGAGAGTGAGAAGAAATTCTGCAGGATAGTTCACCACTTGGATCATCCGATACTTCTACGTTGCAGTAGATTTGAGACTTGACGGGCAGTTTTCTGATCTGTTGCGTTACACACAGAGGGATATAAACACAGAATTGGAAAACTGTATACAGGGTCTTTTTATCTTAAATGGTTTCCCAACAGATGTGTGCTCAATCATCAAATGTTTGCGTTTTTCACCAGAGGTTGTATAAAACTCGATCATTCGACGGAAACAGACTTAATTGTGTACATCTTACTGTCATATTGTAAACATAGGGCTATTAAACATGTTGTCTTCCTTACATGTTCTTTTTTATTTCTAAACTTTAATACAATACATTTGGGTGGCGTTTGCGTATGTAAAGTCCACTATCAATACGGTTTGTTTTTGTATTCTGACGTACCTTTAAAGTTTGTACAGGGAATTTTGAATCACCCTGCATTTGATGATTAGTAGCAGTAGTAATTGATGTATTACGTCAAATAACATCGCAGCATTTCCTAGTAATTACATTAAAAAGAAATCATCGATTTTATTTTTTTTTCCTCAGTTAAATTCGGATTTTTCTTTTTAAATATCTCCTATTCAATTCTTAACTTTTTTTTTTTAATAAATTTTCTGTGGAGTTTATATTTTTTTAATTTAGTTAATTTACGATTCGTCAGTACCTTATCTCTCAGTGAACAAAGCAAAAAAACAAACAAACTCAACCCGTACGCATTGGGTTGTGTTTGAGGGAGCAGCTTCCACTGAGAACTTCCCTACGCTTAGGGGATGTTCTCTGTGGAAGGTGCTCCCTCTACCGAGTGCTGTCTAGAATTTGATACAAACAAACCGCACTGTTTTACGACACCTTCCGGTAGCCAGTGTGGCTGAATTGCCTTCTCTCTTTTAATCTTGCCGCGAACTATTACCCTGTTGCAAAAGATTTCCCATCCCTACGAAGAGAGAAAGTAGAAGAAGACTGGCAACATTCATAAGAATTCTAATATTAAGCAACCTGAATGTCGAAAGAAAAATTCTGGTTCTTCTCAGAAAGCAAAATAAACGAAGAACTATTTCTTTTGGTAATGATATGTTAACGATAAAATAAATGAAGCAATCCCAAAATGTTTTTATACTTGTTTGAAATTCAAACATCCAATTCATCAATTCATCGCAACGCTTATTATTTTGAAAAGTAGTTTCTTAACGTGGCTTCAAATTGTTTTTTATTATTGTTTCAAGTGATTTTACTTTCAATATAAAATACGTATTGAAGCATTATAATACTGCTTATAATAATTCAAAATCATAACTTGCTTTTCGAGTTATTTTCCTTTGATGAATATTTTTGCTTCATGCAAATGACCACTTTTTCTAAATTGTTATTAGAATAAATGTGCAAAGGAAAGAAAAATTGAAAAAGAAAGAAAAGGATTCTTCTTGCATTTGAAGGAACAAAAAGAGACTATGGTATTTGTCGTCAAACGGAATTTTCCTATTACAACTGATGAACATTATGACGTTTGGATAACTATGAACTTCCCAAGAAGGAAAGCAAGAACGAAGCAGGAATTTGGAGTGGGAGGGATAATCTTAGCCGTTCAACCCAACAAAATTTTATATCCTTTTCCGTATTGCAAACAAAAAAAAAAAACGGCTTTCAACCAAAATGAAGTCAAAATTGCTACATTTTCTGATGCAACGGAGATTCGGAAGTCACCATCCCTACCAAAAAAAAACACATATCTAAAGCAAGAATCCAAGACTAACGTAAACTGATTTTTATTTCAAGAAATCCAGTGTAAGAAGGCAACCAACAATATAGTATACTTAACTGAATGAGTCAAAGAAGCAAATGAGGAAAACTACTTTTAATATCCCGGAGTTTCTAATAATAATTATACGTAATTAATAATTAATATTATCATTTATTTCAAGTAAGTAATAATTATTTACATGTAATAAATGAAAATAATATTTACTATTACTGAAAATAATTATTGAATGTTAATTAAATAATAAATCCGGGAATTAAGATGTCAACTAGATAAATAATATCTAGAAGTATATAACTCCGAACGGACTAATAATTGAGACAAGTCATAATAATAAAAAATGTTCTACTTAAGGAGATCTTTCTGTAGGTATATATCTTATCGCTGTACAGTGGTGGGGCAGATCTGCCCATTCCTCTTTGTAATAGAATTTCTTCGAAAACACGCAACTACATAAAGTAGTCTATTTTCTAATAACAAATTATTCAAAAATTTACAGCAAAAACCATATAGAAAAAAAGAATATTGATAATTTATTATTAAAAAGGTTGTGTGAGCGCATAAGTCCTCCTACAATTGAATTTCGCATGTGCGTTGCCACGCAACGTATTTCTGATTGTTACAAATGGATTTCTATATTGTACTGCACGTATTTTTTTTTAGGATTTCAACTTTAATATATTTTTAGTTTTCAGTTTTAGGTTTTAGTTTTCTTGATGTAATTTCTTTTTGTGACTAAATAAACTATTTTTTTCAATTCCAAATGGGAGTCTTCCGGAGCAAGGGGACAGGCAACCGTCTAGTATAATCTGAAAATTTATGAGTTGTGTTTCTTGTTATGTTCAATAACGAATTTTCAAAAACATAACTTCAAAAGGATTAATTTAAAGTTTAGTTTAAGATTTAGTTTAGTTTAGTTAAAAATTAGTTTAAAGGATTAATTTTGAAACTGTTAGAAAATTAAATGTTAGAAAGAGGTGTCAGTTTTTTGAAATGCAAAATTCCGGTTCTTCAGTTAATCAAATGGGATTTCGTAGGAAATAAAAAAATAAAAGTTCCAGATCTTTACGATCAAAGGAACCAAAGGAATCTTCTGAGCCTGTCATCGGTGGAGTTTGTCTGGTTGATGAGTCCTAAAGAGGACGAAACGGTCGTCCCAGGATCTCCCCAGTGACAGCTCGAGGGACGAAATAAGGTAAGGTTCCTTTGTGCCTTCCATAGTTACCATTTTATTAAATAAAATATTAAATAAATAAACATTTAGATAAATCGCTTTTATTCGCTAGAAAAGTAATGACTTCGTTAGAAATATTTTACTAAACACAAATTAAAATAAATCGAATTTAGTGAACCTTCTTAGTCAGGCGATCACTCCTTTAGCTAAAAGACTGGTCTGATTTCCTTAAAACCTGGCTTTGCTTTAATTTTTATGTTAAAAGTTAAAGGTTAAAGGTACGATCAGACCCAGAGGACCGCGCAATGCAACTGGAGGGTAGGCTCCAGTGCTCAGAACCTACGGGACAAAGTTGAGGACGGGGGGTCGGCCCGTCGCTCGCCCGCCTTTAACTCCCGGGAAAGAAACCCGGTACCCATTCTATAGAGGGCTGGGTAGACCCTAGGGCCCGTTTGAAGGAGAAAGAAGCGTGGAAAAATTCCCGTCCTCTGCCGAGGCCGGGAATCGAACCCTCCACCTCCAACCCGCAGCCAAGCGCCCTTACCCACTCGGCTACCGGGCCCACAATTTTTATGTTATAATTTAAAATAAGAACACGGTTATTTGGATCTCAAACTGTCCTTCACCCCTCGGCAGTTCCTCAAATTTGAACCTTCTCTCACCTACTTTGTGTTGAACATCTGCGTTTACTCTTATTAACTCTTCGATGCTAACTAGGGCGAGCCAAACATTAATATCCAGTAGATAGATACAGTGGCGTAGCAAGGGGGAGGGGCCCCACGACGAGCGAATTCATATTTAAAATTTATCATTAGTCCTATCCACATAATTTTTTTCCATAAGTTTTTATGGATATAAGATTATGACTTAGTTTTGTGGTGCCTATAGTAGAGCAGCGCCGGATTTCCGCCTTAGCCACCCTAGGGGGGCCCACCAGCCAGCGTAGGGCCCCATTCACCCAATTATCCCGACCAGCCCATTTACCTCAATGTTATATTTTTTTTTTTGGTTATTGAATTGGATTCCTTTTTTTTTTTTGGTTGTTGAATTGGAGATCCCGTTTTTATTTTTTTGGTTGTGGAATAATGGAACTCCCGCCCTGGGCCCCCAAAGGCATTGCTACGCCACTGGGTAGATATCTAATGCACGTGTCCTAAAATTACACCCCTGTTTTAAGATCACTTCTTACTTACTTCTCTTTATTGTACTGATTTCAATTGTAAGTTTATTCTGAACTAATTTCTAATCTCTATTCATTTATAGATAAATTGAAATGAATCCTCTCCTTCCAATCAATCTCTTCCCAGTGTTCAGAAAGTCGTCTTCAATGGACGGTAAGAAAGAAGTTGTAGAGGAATTCGAGCTCTATCCATATGCTGAATACGATATTTATCGCTATATGCATCAATTTAATCTAAAATAGAAACAGTTCCTAATTCCTGCAAATTTTCTACATTTCTTTTTTTATCTAATTTGTTATAACTATCTGTTTTTCTTAATAATTTCATCTCTTAGGCCGTAATACTCATTCTATCGTATTTTCTAATTGTTCACTGCCAAATATAAGCATTGGTCTATTAGCTGTTCTAATTTTACTATGTTTTTGAATTAAATTGAATGGAAGTATATGACATCCATTGTCTCATCGTAAAATAAAATTTAAAAGCAATATCCTTTATTTTGATAACTTTTATTGTATTCCAAGATACTTAAAAGAAAGATATCTGTTCTACAATTGTTGTATGTAAATATCTTACAATGAAACAATTCTTTCCTTTTTAAATTCATTAACTTCCTTTTATTTGAAGAGATTTTCATATTAAGTTTGTCAGCCATTATTTGAAGCTGAAAAAAACCCTTTGGAGACCCATCTTCTCAATCTCGTCTCAATCTCCCTTAAGAGCTATATAAGCAACAAATAAAAAAAATATCTGAAATTAAGTTTCTATTCATATTTAAACTACCATGATTTGTTTGTTTTCATTCTCTAATTAAACCATTCATGTATATTTTAAATCATATATATTTAATTAAATGGGCAACTGAAACCTTGCCTTATTCCTCGATTAACAGAATTCCACAATGAATGTTTAGTTTACATAAGTTAAAAGGTGCATTAATTAATTGCTTTGGAACATTGACAAGCTTAAATTTCCAGTAACTTGACTCTTTTAACCATGTTAAAAACTTTGTAGAAATCTATAGATTTCTAAGTTGAATTCTTATTTTGTTCTTTTAATAATTTAATTGAAAAACAACCATCACTACAAGAACGCCCTTTCCTAGATCCATTTTGTTCTTCCTCTAATAAATTATTGTATAAAGTAAACAACTTTTATGTAAAACCTTAGTATAAATGTTACGTCATAAATTTAACGTGTGTTAAAAATTGCAGTTGTAATTAAGAAGATAAACACAACAAAAATTGTTTAAAAAAGATTAAGTAATTTAAAAATACATGTAGGAGCTTTCAACAGCTCTCCTATTTAGTTAAAGTTATGTTAAAGCCTCTCGAAAGCTCCTGCATGTGTTTTTAAATTACATAATCTTTTTTAAACCATTTTTAGTGTGTTTGGCTTTTTAATTATAATAGTAATGTTATAATTTGAAAGTAAAAGAGTAATTCCTCTGTAATTTCGCACTTTTTTTAACAACTTTTTTTATAATAGAACTTGGCAATAACCTTACTCCAACTATTTGGAAGATTTCCTTCATTAAATATATCATTGTAGTTATTACTATTATGAACTTATTATATTTAATCATTCCGAATGTTCTAGGAGACCTAACGTGAACTGCTTCATTAGAGCAGATATTTGGACTTCCGATGTTGAATAGGCTGTGGGCAAAGGGGGTAGGGGAACCAGGCGTCCAACTGAACGATAGGGCTTAGGATGTGGCAAAGCCGTGAATGGGATAAGTTTAACCATCTTTCAAAGCTTTCTGAACGTTGAATTCCAAACGTTCTCTTTGCAGCATATTTCCAGAAATTAATTCATCTGCGATTTAGAACTTTTGCTCGTCATTAAATCAGTTGTCCCCATTGCAAAGAAGAGCAGATGGTGGTACGGGCATTAATTGCAAGAGGGGAATGATTCGCTCGGCAGTGCGCGATAAGAATGGGAAGATCGTAGCTGCTTTTGACGTCAGCGACAAGACACAGAATTCACCGACTGCCAACTCTTTATCGATTGCGAGGCCGTTTAGCTGCTAGACAATATCGGCGCTCGATTGGCGCTCGTGGTGCTGACGTCGTCTTTGTCATCGATCCGAAAAGATATGCCTCTTAAAGTCGAGGCTTTCATTAGTTTTAAGTCAATGACTTTTTTCTTTCTCTTCTCCATTTAATTGATTGCTGTAAGGCAATCCTTTTGGACTCACGTCTTCTTTAGTGTCATTTGATTCCGGTTCTTACCTTTTCTCCAACCCACACACTCTTTTACTTTTACTGAACCACATAATTGCTTTTCTTCCACCACTGGCAGCAGCCAAACAAACAAGCAATTGTTTGCGTGAGACCTATTTTTCACGAATTATTTGTGTCCAAGAGTTTCTTTTCTAAAGACTTTTTTCCCCATTAAGTTTTGTAACAATACGGGTTTATCCTTTAACTTTAAGGATCCTCAAACTTTGGGTGCAAATTTACTGTTTTCAAAACAATAGTTGTAAATATCGGTTTTCAAAATAACAATTCTATAAAAACTTAGTAAAACATATTAAACAGTTCATGCGAAGTTTTACATGTACTGATGTATGTTAAACATGTTAAACAGGTCGAACAAAAACAGTAAAGAGGTCACAGTGATTCTTGACCAGTGGAACGAAATAGAGCTCAAAGGCCAGTCCGATACTTGCCCTACTTAACTCCTGAAAGACTGGTTTATGGATATAAACTTAAAAAAAATAAAGCTTAAGAAATTGCAAAATTCTTCAACTTTGTACAGTAGACTCCCGATTATCCGCGAAGTTGGGTGGCGCGGCAATCGCGGATAAGCGAATTCCGCAGATAATCCGAAATAGGACGAAAAAGGACGAAAATCAACAAAAAATGCTTTTAACAATATTAACATTAAAGTGGCAGTACATACATTATAAACAATTACTTTATTTTAATTTACTTTAATTTCTTACTTTTTACAAAAAAAAAAAAAAAAAAAAATCGGTTAATTGTCTTTGTTTTTTCGTGTCGAAACACGAAAACCTCCTACTTGGACGTCGCTAATTCTGCCTCTTTTATTGTTTACCTTATTCTAGTTTTAAATTTTTTTTGTTAATTCCGTAATTTATTGTACAGTAAAAAAAAAAATGGAAACCGGAGAATTCCGCGGATAATCCACAAAGCGGGTAATCGGGAGTTTACTGTATTTTGCTTTGCATATAAATCTGTTAGTAAACATTGGTTGTGGAGATAAATTAAGAAGTTTCTAAAAGAAACTGAAGTATACTTTCCTGAATATTTTGCTTTATATTTTCCTTGTTTTTAAATTTAAAGTCGTGATAATAAATGGAAAGTCTTCGCTTTTTATGTATACATAGATGTCCAAAAGGACGACCACTAGTTTCAGTAGTTACAAACACAAAATGAGACGAAACAGCTTTCGGCAATTTGAATACCTTTGAACGATCAGTAGAAATCTAGCGCAATTGCAAGTTTGTGTATCATGTGCACAGAGGCCATGTGGTAGCACTGAAACGGTTAAAAGGCAAAATTGGTGCGGTAGCTGAATTGTTACTTTCACCATTTCAAGTGACGAACATGAAATTTTAGTTACAAATAAATCATCTTGATCAGCGGTTCCCAACATTTTTGAGGCTATTACCCATGAAGCGGGTTAGATATGAGCAAATACCGCCAAAAAAGTTTTGGCAGTCTAAAAAACAGTCTAAAAAACAAGTCTAAAAAACAAGTAGTCAATGAGACGGTTGATATTGCTTAGTTATAACAATTTGTTTAATATTTGGTACTGTCGGCCAATGCACATCGTAAGTCGTCCAAGTCGTCCAAGTTCAATCGGTTTCTTGCTTTTGTTTTCATTGTCACCATTGTCAAAAATTCACTTTCACACCTGTAAGTTGCGTTGCAGGCTTGTATTCATATTTTAGGCAATAGAATTTATTACCTAAAATTTTCTAATGCACTAACAATTTTTGTTTTACTAATCACTAATGATTAGTAATTAGGTAATTAGTTACATTTGCTACACATGATTTTGTCAATAATTCTGTTTTGTGACTGAACGATGATCCAATCCTTGACTTCAATCCAAAACTTATCTTTACCCAATCGAAAACTTATCTTTACCCCTCGGAAAATCCCATTTTACCCTTTGGGGTAATTACCCCCAGGTTGGGAACCGCTAATCTAGATGATTTCTTGCAGGGAAGTATTATAGGAAAGCTGAAAGAAGGTCGCAAAGAAACTGATGTTGCCAGTTCGGAATCGCCCAGAGTATCAAATGTTCTGGGTAGCGTTTCAAAGCAATGTATTGTGTTCCAGAAACATGTGAGGAGGTCGTCCTCGCTCTACGACACGAATGAAGACAGAATATTTGATGTAAGAGCAAAACATAATCGCCGCACTACGACTGATCAGCTTCGAGTCGTCTCCTTTCCAGCAGAGGAATGCGAATCTCTGACAAATTGTGGCGAGATGTTTGCGACAAGTCGGACTGTTATTGAGATATTATGTTCCTATTAATAAATGTAAGTGTTTCTAGTATTTAATTAGGTTTTCCTTTTCTTCCTTTTTTTGTGTTTGGTTTGTTCGTTTCTTTTTTTTTTTTATTACGAGGTCTGTCATTACAAGTACAACATTTTTACTAGGGAGCAGGCCTACATTATCATGCTTACTTCAGTCGCTCAGTAGTGGCCGCTGAGCGCGAAGACCTCTTCAACTTTATTTTTTTTAACTTGGGACATAATGGTGTCTTTTGCAATGTATGGAGATTGATATAGATTTTAATTGTTATTTTCCAAAGTTTTTTTTTTGGGGAATGGTTTCAATCCATTCATGAACAATAAGGTTTCATGTTAAGCCATTGCTTCTTTTTAATATCTACTTGGATCCTATTGATCGGGTTGTGAGAGCAATGCCTAGGGGAATTCGATCTGTGTTGAAACACATTAGTTGAGTCTTTGAACGCCAGTGTGGGAAGGATGCAACTCTACCTTGCGCATCCTCCAACTGCTGAATAAAAATTGAAAAAATTGCATTATTTTTACCCCTCCCCCTTTTCTTTTTCCTCCCCCTCTCTTCCCTTTTTTTTTCTTGTTTGTCTTTTGTCTTATGTGTTGTGTTGTTTTGTGCGGACACCAGAAACCTGCTCTGTAGGTATTGGTCTCCTTGTCTTTATGTACGACTTATATATGTCCGAAGGTCTGTAGTCTGTGTCCCTCTACCCAGAGCTCACCGTAACACGTATTTGCAGTGGTGTCGACTCCATCGTAATTGAACAAGTCATGAATGGGCCACTCTTCACAGATGAGAGTCGTTTCAGTTTTTTCTCAGACTTCTGGACGTTACACGGTGTGGCGTGAAAATGGTACTGCGTATCATTATGACAATGAGCAAGAAAGGGACAAATATGGCGATGGTGCGGTTATGGTGTGGGGAATCATAATTGCTGGAGCTATAGGTGCTGTAAAATGGAACTATGGTGAACTGGCAAACGATATTGCAATCAAGTTTTTTTACGTCTTGTTCGATTGTTCCGTTGTGTTGAAGACGAAGACTTTCTATTCATGGATGACAATGCACTTCCTCATCGTACGCAAATCAGTCTAGAGACTTCTGGAGACTGAGGCAATTATTCGCATTCACTCGCCAGCACTCTCCTCAGACCTGAAACCCATTCCGTCTGGGCCGCAATGCGGATACGCATTGCTGCACGACCTCCCCCCTCCACAAAAAAGGAGGGACTCATTCGTGCTCTGAAGTGGATCAATTTGTCTCAGGAACTCCTGGATAACTTGGTGCTAAGCATGCCTCGACGTTGTACGTCCAGTATCGCAGTTCCGGGTGGACATTTTCCATACGAACTTCGCCTGATTATCTGTCAGCACTGTACACACATTCTCCATCTACGTCCTTCGGACATGTATGACTTTTGCAAACAAACTTATTACAACATTTTTTTCATATCATATCACGTGTTTATATTTTGGCAATACATCTCAATCCATATTTGGTTACAATCATGAGCTGTTCTTTCAAATGCAAGTACAAATGTCGTTTAGGTTTTGGATGCCTATGTATATAAATTTAGTGAATATAAACTGTACAGATTTTGTTTTTCATTCCCCCCCCCCCCAAAAAAAAAAGCTCGAGGTTTTTATTTAAATTGTCTGAATTCAATTAAGTTTAATCATACAAAAACTGGAGAATTCATTAAGAGGATTAAGAAGCGGATTAATAATCAATTTTTGAAGGTTGATAGATAGGACATTGTTGGGGTTTGGTAATATGTTTCTAAGGAGTTTTTGTCCTCTTCTCTTGCTAATTTCTCGACATGGATCCACGGAAAAAAAATCGAAGTAGAAGTTAGATCTTGTCCTTAAATAAGTAAATAAGAATCCTTAAATAAGAGGGTCGTTCAATAAGTAAAGCAACAATTTTTTTTTTCTCAAAGTAGATTTGTTTTATTACATTTTTAAATACATCACCTTGTTCCTCAATTCTTTAGCTACTAAAAACTATTTTTCAACATAATCTCCGTTCAAAACTATGGCCTTACGCCACCGATATACCAGAGATTGTATGCCTTGATGGTACCACCTACTGGTCTGTGCCTCAGCCAACTTATTACTGCATCAAGAACTTCCTGATCGTTGCCATATCGCTTTCCGCGCATTGCATCCTTTAGAAGTAGAAATAGATAGAAATACGAAGGTGCGAGATCAGGTTGTAGATGTGGATGAGGGAGAACAGTCCAGTGAAGAATGTTTCCTCAGTTTATTAAGAGCCTTCACATAGTTGATCGTTGCACGTTGCAGCATTGCAGGAGACACAGCTGTGTGCGACCGGACAGACCGTGGGAGATCAGACAGCTTTCCTTTTCCTTCTTCCGACGACGACAGACGATTCGCCCAACGCCCACAGTGCTTTTATCAACAACCTGATATGTGTAGATATTCTGTAAGCGCTTGTGAATATTTGTCACGGTCAAAAGAAATTCAATAACTGCTCTTTGGAACGCATCTCATTCACAGACGCAATCTTGAACGCTACCTGCAGTGCTGCCACACAGCAGAGAATGATGAAACAATTTGAGAAAGTGCTGGAATATTTGAAGATATAGTACAGAAAATTTCACGTTTTTTTCAGCAAATATTAGCAGAGGAAAAATGTGTTGCATTACTTATTGAACGACCCTCGTACATATCAAGTTTCACGAAGTTATCCAGCGGAATTAGGGGAACACAAACTGATTAATGTGACAAGGAAATTTGTCCTAGGAAAGTAGGCTAAGAGATAGTAAATGGGAAATCATTGGAATTGACATAATTAATTTCTATTGATTTGCAATATTACTTTGTGTTGTTGTTATTGGATGGGCTTCGATTTTCATTAAAAGTAACTGATACAACAATTGACAAATTTATTTTCTATTCAAAATCTTCGTCAGTTTATAAATACAAGTTATTTTTCACTAAAAGTTCCGTGAAGAGTTAATTGGCAAAAAGCCAATGTCTCAAAATCTAAATAATCAAGCATTTTCCATTATTATTCAACTGCGAATTTTTCCTTGTTTAGCAGTACAAAAAATTACAAAATTTCTTAGAATATTCGAAATCTGTTAGTTAAGTAAAGTAAAAGCTATCACTTTTATTTACAAAAAAAAAAAAAAAAA
>JAFIDM010012231.1:79058101-79102926 GCA_023159025.1 Thereuonema tuberculata
ATATTTAATGGAGTTATGGTATCTCATTTTCATACTACTACTATTTCATGCTATTTTCATACGTTCAACCCCCCCCCCTCCGTAACCACTACCTCCTCCTCTACAGGATGTTCATACTACACAGTGTACATGTAAGGTTTGAAAGAGCAAATAATCCAATTCGTCTTTAAGTTTGGGGATTTTTATACGTAGTTTATTGTAATGATTCTTATTGTCTAATGTTTACAGTAAATTCTTATAATAAAACATGAAGTATTAAAACAAAACAAATTTAATATTTAATTCAGAAATAGCGGAACATTCTATAAAGTTCGGCCACCGGATTAGCTCAATAGTGAATATTCTGCACACAGAAAAGGAATCCAAAGTGCGGAAAATTGTCGAAAGCATTATCATTCGAAACACTAGAGGGAGGAATCTTAACCGCAGTGATGGAGCAAAATTAGATAATAGATTTATTTCGTTAATTGGGGATTTATCAAATTTTGATTGTTCAGACAATTATGCTTCGTTTAATGAATTGGCTTTATGTTGATTTTTTTTCATTATTACCATGTGATTTATTTGTTTATAATTTATTTCCTTTGTTTTTATATTCTCGCTTGTTATTTGTTATCAACAATCTTTAGTATTTAATCATGTATATTGTTCAAAGGATTATGTTTTCTTTTGATGAAATTGGCTTTGTATTTATTGTTCAATCGATGTGATACATTTGTTCCTTTACTTTGTTTTGTATTCATGCACATCCTTTGTTTTCCAGTTTTGAGTCATTAGGCTAGAAAAAGGAATTAACGAATAAATTCCGAAAATTCGCCATATCTGTATGAATATCGTATTTATTTCTTTTGAGTTGAGGAGGTGAGTGTAAGTTTACTAAATTTAATATTGTTAGCGTTTGGCGCAGGGAGTTTCCTCTTCTTCTTGCTCTTCTTCATCGTCAAGCAGTGCGTCCAATACACTTTCTTCTTTACACTCTCCTTCTGCATCTTCCTCCTGGAGATCAGGCTCTGTCGAATTTTCGCAAGCATGCCCCGAGCAGTTCTTGCAAAGGGTGGAGCACCGCAAACCTGCTTTCTTGCAGCTGCAGGTTACAGTGCTACACCCTTTCTTGCATTTACAAGAGAGTATGTTGTCCGGGGCTGCATTACGTGTGCTCCTGATGGGGACGATCCCTCGTCTCGTCAGCGACCACCCCCAAACTGACGGTACAATATTGTTACCCAGCCACGTCTGGACCTGGAGGAACGTTCGAAAAACATGGTGGGTGGCCGCGTCTTTGGTAGGTGGCAGTCTGGCCAATAGGAATTTCGGTTTGGCGATAGACTTCGTAAAAAGTTGGTATCGGAGGTTGTCGAGGGAATCTGTTTCCATGTTCCCGCCGTACAGTGCCACCAGAAACTTCTGGCCTGCCTCGGAAATCTGGGAGGGGGTGGCTTCCGGTTCTTTGAACACAGCTGCAAGGGGATGTAGGGAAGTGTTCTTCTCGTAAATTATGCAAAACTTCTTCTTCCCTTGTCCGAAGGGGGTTGACGTGGTGTCACACCCACTGACTGCATGCAGAAAGAGAATGTCTTGTGTGTCGATCTTGCATGAAGCTGCTGAATATAACAATGATGGGGCATTGCCTCTCCCATTCTACTCGAAATAGATGTTTTTGTGTGAAGTGGAGGCGAGGGCTGTCAGTAACACTAGGAGATCTACATCTTCACCTGCAATGATAACACTGTCATATTCAGCAGCCTTCGATATTGCTGTGTGTATAATCATCACGTCTGCATCTTCAGTAGCCTGTTTCACCTCAATCCCCTTCGCTCTCATGTCTGTCATCAGCATTGTGATGAAGTTTCTTTTGTTAGTGTTGTTTGATAAAAACGTCTCTTGAGCCATTGTCACTGCAGTTGTTGCTGAAAAAACAAATGTGGTGGACGAGTGCAGTACAGCCCGGCGAGATCTTTCTGCGGCTTTGGTGCTTTGATAGGAGGCGTCATTAGGATATCCATCAAATACTACTGTGGTATTGCACCCAAAGTGTTTTTGCACATAGTCCACATAAGTCTGGCACGCTGATTGGAACGTGAGTGTTGTGATCTTACTCCATACAAACTTAAGAAGTAGGAACCCTCCATCAATTACCGCATATTTTCTGCAGCCAAAGTTTGCTTCTCCTTGCATAGGGGTGAATATTGCATCATATAATGCTGACTTGGTGCCCTTACGCATTCCTTCCTCAGTAAAGAGCGACATTGGGAAGGGTGCAAGTTCATACCTGAGGTCTTCGTCAGACTGCTTGGCAATGCAAACTCGCTGGATCAGAGTCAGTGGATCGACTGTAACTTTCTTGTCTGCAATTTTCAAAGAACAGGAAATGGATGCGAGGGTTATCACCTGATCCTTTCGTTTCAGCTTCACATTTTCAAACGTTTGTCCCACAATTTTCTTCATGCAGATGATATCAATTTCCCGCGCAGTGTGACAGATCACATCTTCCTGACCGATTTCAGCTACCGTATGGCTCTTTTCGGAGATGTATTTTCGTCCGTAAAACCTCGGGAAATTCAGTCGCTACCGTATGGCTGGTTTCGGAGATATATTTTCCTTCTTTCCGCTATTTTTCTTCTCGATGCTTTCAATGACTCCTTGCTTTCAACCGTGTTCCGTCTCTCTCTGCTCAAACCTTCGCTCCTGTATATATATATGAGGTCTCCCACCCCCATTTACTTCTTAATTCCTAATAACCGGTACAATTTTCAGATTTGCAAAATCTGATAATTATCCAAATCAACATTCCAGAAATTTTCAGATTTGCAAAATCGGATAATTACCCAAATCAAGTTTTTCTGTAATTTTCAGATTTGCAAAATCTAATAATTATCCAAACCAACATTCCAGAAATTTTCAGATTTGCAAAATCTATTTTTACAAAATCTGACTAAAACTTAAGTCTATAAAGAAAAAAAAAATCGTAAACATAAAATAAAATAATATTTGTTAGGACTAATACATAAATATAACGATATAGTCCGTAACAGTATAGTATGAACATCTTATAGAGGAGGTAGTGGTGGTTGTGGGGGGGGGGGGGCGAGTTGAACGTATGAAAATGAGAGCAGCATGAAAATAGGATAAAATAGTAGTAGTATGAAAATGAGTTAACATAACTCCATTAAATATGTTGCAAAATGGAAACTGCATAGTGAAAACAAGCCTTTTTAGCATTTTTTTACGATTTTGAGATATTTTGCACTTTTTCGAAGTCCTGTATCTCGGTACCTATGGGGTCAAAAAATCAGTTAGACCAATGAAATTGAAGGAAATTTAATCCTCTACAAATTACAATTTTAAAGTTTTCCGCTAAAATCAACCGTTTTCGAAATATTTGGAAAAAACTGAAAAAAGTGCAAAAATTTTGCGGTTTTTCGCTCCCCCCCAATTTTCCACAAGGTATTTTTGTTCGGAAAATTGGGTGTAGTACTACTGAACACCAACAAACATCATCCCAAAGTTTCATTAAATTCGGAATTTTTTCTAGGTAACCCCCCAATTTACACCTACGACGACTGGACTATCTACAACAGACGACGAAATTAATTCGTGAAGTCTAAGAAAACAGAGAGGCTGAAAATAATGTCTGCATGTAAACGCAATATCGTTTCCACTAATATTAACTATTTTTGGATCTTCTTGAAACGTGGCTTGCATATTTACGTCCAAGAGACGATTTAACTTTATGTAATGCAAATTTCTTCTCTGTGGAGAAGTGTATGAATGTGGTAAAAATTCCCCTAAATGCCATGAGAAACAAGAAGTTCCCAAGAGAACCTAAAGCTCACTTTCCTTGTAATTTTGTTCCTTGAAATTTCTTTTCTTAATTTTGTTTGCTTTAAAAAAAAAAAGTGATGAGAAGTCTCCTTTTATTTTTAAATTAAAATGTAATCTAAAACAAACAATATAATATTTTCATTTTCTGGAAAAAAAATAATAATTAGTCTCGTACTCAGATTGCGAAATCTCATTAATTTTAATCATATAAAAACCCACGCACTTTTAACGGATTATTTGTTTTTATTTGCTTAAACCATCAGATGTATCCGACTCTCGGCGAATTTTATGGGTAAACCTATAGAATATTCTTGGAAAAGATACTGAGATGGTTTCTCGTTGCCTTCCTCAGGAAGTCATTATGGAATGGCCTCAGACCCGAAGAGAAAGTGAAGAAGAGGCTAAGAAACAGGAAAGGAAATTCAAACTTCCATGCCGGGATTGGAACCCAGGGTTACGACACATCTGCCTAATGGGAGACCACTAAACGGATTAATAGTCATTATTTAATAACTCGACATTGTTAACTGTTTCGTTTCCAATATTTTTCTGTAAAAAATTTGTCGTCTTCACGCGATAATTTTTCGAAAATGATCCAAATATTTAATTACAAAAGTTATATCGTCTGTTGTCCTGAAATTTGCACACAAAGTTTCAAAAAGATTCACTAGCAATTCAAAAATTGTTAGACGGTGACACACACAAACACACTGATGAGTGAGTGAGCTCACATTACTAGGAATATAAATTAATAAAGCCTATTAATAATCCCTTTACTAATCCAGTGTAAACATTTTGAAACATTTTGATTTGTTTAAATTTAGCTGGATTTAGGAAACTTAAAGTAAGTATTTGCAGAAAATGCTTTTTCTGAAATTAAGTCGTTTTCAAAAAAAAAATGAAAGATTGAAGAAACTATTATTATTTAGAAGATATTAGAATTTACAAATGTAAATGGAGTCTTTTCTTTTAATTGTTTTTAAAATTGAAGAAAAGTAAATAAAAAAACGGATATCTTCCTTTACGAGTTCAGTTCATATTCGTTTCTTTGTCTGTTAAATTTATTTTTATGCCCACATTGGACGCATATCTCCTGACAGGGGGTATTAGTGGGGGTAAGCCACAGCAGAGAAGATTGTTGAGTGATTCTCACAATTATTTCTTTTCTTTGTAATTACCCTTACAATTTAAAATTCTTGTAATGAAATTTTCAGTAAATATCAATGTAAAAAATCCTAAATGAAATATCTTAAAATTTATGGTAACCCTAAGACTGCTTTAGCAATTTACTAATTTCACATTAAAAAAAGTAGGTTTCAGGTATTATTATTTATTTATTTTTTTGATTTTATCTAATTTTTTTGATATTTTTTTTTTTAATATCAAAATCAGATACATTAATCGGTGCAATTAAGAATAATTCTTAATTATTTACTCCTCACATAATTATTCACATGTAAGTAAATATTGACGGTAAATAAGGAGTAAGTTAAATAAGTAAGTTTAAGTAAGTTGTTTTGTTCCGTTGCCTGAAGTTGTTTACAAGTCTTTTGTACAAGTGCTTAGACCATACAAAAATTATCCACATAAACTGAATTCAAAATAACCTTCTATTTTATTATTTTGATAAATTTGACAAAGTTCAGTTATTATAAATAGTGTATAACAGTCCTATTACAATTTTGTGTATTAATATTCATCGAAATTCAAAACTCCGAAAAGGTTCAGGATTCACAAAGTTAATATTTCTTATTCAGCAGCTTATTTCAGTATGTAATCAACATGTAACTAGATTCCAATTTAGTAGCACTTAATCGGAGAGCATAAAAAAGAATGTAAAGCAAACATTTTTTTTGTGTGTGTGTACATGGCAGGTCTAATGGCAATTCAGGAACATTATCGCTGTTGTTTTACCTTATAGTATACATAAATAGGGTTTTCCTTTACCTTTCTTATGAAACGATTATGTTACAGCTTCGAACCTGAAAAGAAAGAGAAGAAGAAGAAGCAGACAAACACAGGAAAGAAAGTAAACATCCATGTCTGTTCCGGGATTCGAACTCAGCTTCAGAGACATCAGAGACATGTATTTAGAAAAGAAAAAGATCTGCTGAAAGATCTTTTCTCTTGAAAAGATTTTGCTTTTTTTCTCTTTGAATAAGCCTATAGTTTATCAGTAACACAAGAAAAAACGGTCTAACTATTAAACATACAATGTTTTTCTTAATTAATCTTAATTTTTCTTAATAATTAAACCTTATTAAAAAAATCTGAATTTATATCCATGAGTTCCTTAGATCTAAAGTTCTAATTTTATATTAGAATAACTAAACTTTGTCAAATTATCAAAATAATAATAAAAAAGTAGAAAGTTATTTTAAATTCAGTTTTTGTGGATAATTTTTTTAGAAGATGCATAAGCCAATGGAACAAAATAATTAACAGAAGAAAGAAAACGTTAAAATTATAATATAATATTAAGCAGCAAATATTATTTCTAAAATTTATCTCGAAGTCTATGCATTTTATCTAAATTCAGAAATTTACTTATTTATTCATTTTCAGTTTCATCCTAAATGAATTAAATTGATAAATTGTAAGATATTTCCCAAATGCAGACTGGGTGATTTTAGGTTCAGTATTAAATAAAAATATTAATATCATATAATTGTGAGTCAATTTGAGAAAGGCAGAGCGAAGAATCATTGAATATAAAAGCATTTTAAACTAATAAAAACCTTATTAAAAGCAGCTTTAATTTAAATGGAAAATGAAAAAGGTCACTTTTTAAGAAGCAAGTTTCCCAATATCTTAAGGCTGTTAATGGGCGGAGATGTAACTTTATTTATAACAACTTTTACCAGTGAACCCAACCATTGCATTAATTAGGTCCAAGGGTAGACATTTCCACAAAGTTTCGAATGATGAAACGTTTTGAAACGCTAAACGGAACCACAGCTACGTATTTGCCAACAGAACTGCACGAATTTCGCTAGCGATTTCCAACGCTACGTCAGTCAACTTTGCCCTGACGTCATTGGCCTCTTTTTCGACCTCGCATTTCCTTTACTTCACGGTTTAGCCTTTTTCTGATTTGTTTTGTTAAGAACCCTTTACAAAGAATCCTATTCTTTACGAAACCACAACTGATCTATTTTTGGAGGAAGACTTGTATTTTTTTGTTGGTCGGCGGACGGGGCGTGGGTGCAGTGGAGGATGCTTGGACTGTTACTGTATTCACGAGGAATCTAATTGGAATTCACGTCATTGAATCATGTGTCGAGGTAGATGTTGTTTACAATTTTCGGGTAATGATTAAAATCGCAGACCTGTGATTCACAAAAAGCTATTTTTAGAAGTATTTTTGTAGCAATTGAAGTTACACGTAGCACTCGTACGTCACTTTTAATACGTCAGACGTTTCCAATGCCTCTTTCAACAACGAATACCTATTTTAAAAATAAATTACATAAAAGGAAATGGTACATAAAAGATGTTTTCTGCAAAATATGTTTTCTTTATATTCAGTAAATTTCTAAAATTAGAAAATTATGTATTTCATTCACGAATAGCAAGTTACTATATTTAATTCTTGTACATATATATTTTGAAAAACAAAACAAACAAAAACTGTCGTTGATGGAGGTAAAAGATCTACAATCGTCTACAATCCTTGTCTTCATCAGAAAAATAAATAAATAAATAAATAAATAAATAAGATTCAGGAACGTTTTACGTGTGCTGTAGGCCTACATAATTTTTGTGTTAAAAAAAGAAGCCTGCACACCTGATTAATGACAAAAATAAATTATAAAACTTTACACGACCATGGTTTCAGTTCCAAATAGAATGGTTTCAGTCACTTGGGAATAGTTCCTCTAATTTGGAACTGAAACCACAGTCTTGTAAATTTATGTAATTTATTTTTGTCAGTTATCAGGTGTGCAGGCTTCATTTTTGAGCACACAAAACTTAAATAAAATTGTTGGTCACGAATTGAAGGGGGTGGCTACACAAGACGCTGAATTCTCAACCAAATACCAAATATGATTCTAGTTAAAACATGAGGATATAGGGGAAAAAAATCGCTATTCCTTTGGCAAAAAATAAGTTTCAAGACATGTTTTCCAGGAACCTAATTGCTTCATTAAGCTATGATTATCGAAATAGAAATATTTGGGCGACTTCATTTCAATCGAGTTTTTGACTTTTCAATTTATTATAATACTAGCCTGCTGCCGTCGTTTCGCGCCTTGCATGTGTAACGTAAAAAAAAGCTTTATTTATTCAAAAAAAACAAATTAAATGAAGTAAACTAAAAACTGAAACTTAGAATTAAGAACACTGATGTGATATTTCATGTTTCCAGCTAAAGAGAAAGTTTCAGAGAAATGCGTGTCCTTCAACAATTCTTCCTCTCCATCCCACCCGTTTACGCTAGGACGCTAATACCGAAAATTCGTCGAATTCGTAAATTTTAGATTTTGACAAAGAACACTCATGTCAAATTTCGTGTTTCCCAACTAAAGCGATTTCAGAGATATCCTTCAAGAAAGTTTGTCCACCTGTTTACACCCCTTGGTCCGGGTTTTCGTTATTTCTTAAATTAAGAACAATGAATTAAAAAAAGTTAAGAAGAATATTATTTATTTCTAAATGTTAATAAAAAAAAAAGAAAATTCATTGCCATAAATAAAGGAAGGTAAAAAAAAAAAATGAAAAAAGATAAAAGTTAGCACATTTCTGCATGACTTGTTTGACAAAGTGGAGATTTCCTTTATTTTATTTTCTAAAATGAATAGAAGACATTTATGTAAGAAATGAGAGCAATAGTAACGAGAGGGCTAAATGTGAATCTTATCTTCATAAGCCTACTTTGGAATCGTATTAAACAGACCACAGGGCTCTCGCGAAGATCGGAGGATCTTCGCGAGAAATTCATTCACTAAACATCAGTGAATTAATTTATCTGCTTACAAGACGACAAAGGACAAGTAGAATATGTTCGTCTCAGTCATGGGTCCTACCGAACCTATGAAGTTCGTCTCTTTGCCAGAGGGAAATAATGATTCACACGGAATGACCATTGATATTACACGTAATTAATCCGATAGAGCATTTTTGGGACCAATTGCAGACGAATTATACATCTCACAAAAAAAATCTGTTCTTTTACTAGAATGGCGATTAACCCCATAAAACCTCATTGACAACCTTATTGACAGCATGAGTAGTCCAAGTCCAGCCTGTATTGCACCCTAGAATGTCAAACACCGTTATAACAAAATGTCAACAATAAATTTCTGCAAGCCAATTATGTTTATTAATGATTTACTTTGCATATTTCAGAACATTTTCACGAGTTCTTTCTTCATCAGTCATTACTATGCTTTATTATTACAAACTTAACCAGTAATTTTCATTTGAATTCGTCACAGGGATTTTATTTTGTTTCCCAATTTGTTTGTTGTTTACTTTTTGCCAAGACATTTGCCAAAGCTTGGAACAATAAATTTATATTAAAACTGATTGAAATATTTCTCTTTAGTAAATACTTACGCGTTTCCATAATACGAAATTGAATCATAATTATCATTGTGATCCTAAACTTATCCCAAAACAAATTTATAGTTAAGTTAATGGGAACTCATAGAGTTTCATAATGATTTTCATTAAGATTACTTTTCGCGTTCTTCTATGTGTTGAAACGACAAAGTTGAAACACGAAAGTAGGATACTTGATAATAAGCACTCAGCTTTGCTTGAAACTATAGTCGTCTGTATCTTAACCATTTTTGAATTAAAAGTTAATCAGCCGGGTGCATCGCTTTCATTTGTGAAGTTAACTATTTACAATGCACGTAAAATTCTTCTTACAGAATTTTAATTACTTCTAATTTTTTTGAAACTGTTTATTTCCAAACTTAAATAAGATTATATAACAAGGAAACAGAAATAAACAAAATACACCGAGATGTTAATACCGAGAATTCAAGACAGCACTGGATTCCTAGAATTAAAGACCAAAACAGTTGAAGTTTGTTTGTTTATTTGCGTTTCTTTTTTCTTGTTATGTAATATTGTAATAGTGCAGTTAAATTTGTGGATTGAACAAACATTTGTTTTTGATGAAATTACTGGAAAATGCAACACACAAACTTTCTTGATGCTAAAGGGCATTTTTGTTTTCTTATAATGTTATTTTGCGAAACAGGTTGTAGGACAGAGAATTGTTGATTCCCAATTTGGATGATTGGGTTTATTTTTGGAAAATCAACTTTGTTGTTTGTATGTGACTTGAAAGTGAAATGATATTCGATTTTTGGCTCCGAAGGCGATTTTGGGTTGTGCTAGATGAATGTGGACTAGCCAGACCTTCTAAAAAGCGCGAGCTCAATGTTTATTAACTAATTCAGCCTCGATCTCACATCATCCAACCAAAAAAAAACGTCTACCCCATCCTCCCTCTCTGAAAGCTCCAGATGCTGGCAAAAGCCTAAAAGGAGCCTCTGAAAGGAGCGGGTGAGTGAAAGGACTCTGAAAGGAGTGAGAAAAAGAATTTCATAAATCTTCTTCTTGATCCTGTAGATGAAACTTAGTCTAAAAATTACTAAAATAAATGTAGGTAATAAAGATCTTAATTTATTTCAAAACTATTTTGGATTGCCAAAATTGGAAATCCATTCTCGTTTTTTTTTCTTTCTCTTTATTTTATAAAATGAGAATGAAACTAAAGGTTCCCTCTAATTATGCAGAGGATAGTAAATAGAGAAAAGCATTATCCTATTGAAAAAAAAAAAAACAAAAACGAATTTCAGGTTTTAAAGAAGTCTACAACTTAAATTATCCTCATTCTATTTCACGAGTTAGTTTTCTTTTTTTTTTTGTTAACTTGTTCTGTTTATTAAGAGCTGAAACTACTGTAATTCCAAACAAGAATTTCTTGAAAGAAGCATAAGTTCGTTAGAATCTTCATTCCTTAAATTGTAATTCCTTAATTACAAACCCTTTCTTTTCCTTAATTCCTTTCTTTTTCTTTTCTTACTTCTTTAAATTTGTAGAAGGTGACTACTTCCCGTAGGATCCACAAATTCGGGGCGTTGAAGATTCCAGGCTCCAAAGATCCTAGATCATTGAGATGAAATTAGGGTCGGGTGGCAATGAGTAAATTGATGAATTACTAAAAAAACTTTATTCAATTTGGAATGGGGAGATTAGGCCTATACTTGCACATAATGTACAGGTATATAATCATTGTGGTCTCTAATTTCGTATTCTCTCTTGAATTTCTAGTTATCATTTTTTTTTTAAAGAAAATTACTTTTCTGAGTATGAATGGCTTATTATATATTTATTACTATATATTATTTTTTTTCTTTCGGAAAAGTCTCTTTTAACCGAAATTCTTGTGTCCCAAATGTCGAAGTTTGTTTTACTGTTCAATCATTAAATATAATGATTGTACAAAATCAAACTATAAACGATTGGATGTTCCTACATTCTGAGCAAAGGGTGAATCTTTTGTCATTAGAAGGCCACACGCTACGTAGCAGAAACTTTATCAGGCGGTTCATTGCAACGTTCAACGAAAAAATAAGACGTCGTGTCCTTCTTTTCCGGATATGAGGAGAACGTTACAAACAAAGCGATAACCTGCCTATTACCGCATTGTGAGTTTTTAATTTATTTATAATGTAACTCTTTCTTATTACTTCTGTAAGTTTCCAACTAAAACCACATATGAATTTGAAGTTCATGAGAAAGGCCACACTGAATATCACAAAAGGCCGCAGGTTCCTTACCCTGTTCTGGGCCATTCTGATTTTGTTTGTTTTCTGTTTCTTACAAAACATTTTATACAATGACGCAGAAGATTGATTCAGCAATTTACTTATAAGTCTAAGACAGAAGCTACAGTCTTTGCTAAATGAATTTGTTGAATAAGCAGATTAAAAGACTATTTTCAATTAAAAAAAATAAATAAATAATAATAATAAAAAAAAAAAACATTTTAGCCTCGAAAGTTGCTATTACGAGCATCTTTTCTCTGGTTACTGATTTTCTGTTAATTTATTATTTATTTATCAGATCCTAAAATATTGTATGGTTTCCCAAAAAAGTGCCACTCGCATGCTTTAGCTATAATCAGGGACGAATAGTGAGGATAGTTAACGGCCTAGACAAGCCATCTTTTGCTCTCTAAAAATTAATGTTATTTGTTTGAGTACATTTCTGCAATTGTTCAATAAACTTAGCATACAATGGGAATTAAAAATTAAAGATAATTGAGAACTATTGTTATTAAAATGCAAATCAAAATGAAAATGTATTATTCACTTTTTAGTTTTAGTAAAATTGGCGTGTCAAAATTTTTTGGCGCCCTAGTCGGTGGCCTGTTTCGCCTACGATTGAATTAGTAGTTTTAATGTAAGAGATAAGTATTAGATCAGACACTTATAATTTACGTTTTCATTAATTCTTTCTCTTTTTATTCCGCCATTAGCATTTATATAAATTACCACAAACTCCATTGAATCTTACCGATATTTTTTGCGGACATTTCGTGCACAAGATATTCCTTTGTTAGACTGATGCATTCGAAAACTACCGAAATATTATCGAGAAATATTTCGCCTTTCACTGTCCTGGGTTGAAGATAAAAAATATGAGAAATTTATAAAATATTCTAATTTTATCCCGTAAAGGTAATTTGTCTAAAAAAGTTTGTTCTTCTTGGAAGGACGAATCATAAGAATTAATTACGAATAAAAGTGAAAGAAGGATCAATTGGGTTTTTAGTTCAAAAGCCTGGGCTTCGGATTCAAATCCGGGTAAGAATGGATGCTTTCTTTCAGCTCCTGTCCATTCAAGGTCATCTACGTAAAGACTTGTCTAAAAATGAATCATGGTTATTGGCGAACAACTGCTTCTGATGTTAGGATAACAGCGCACCGGAAGTAGTTGTTCATCGAAATTAAACTGAGAATACGTAAATTTAAAAAGTCACTTCCTCCTACCATTTTTTTTTTTGTTTTGTTTTTTGAAAGCTTTCGTTTTGAAATGAAAAACTTCCAAGAACTAGCTTCAAACCCCATTTTTGTTCTCAATATCCTGGTTTACGATTTTCGGAAAAAAAAGCAAAGAAAAAGAAAAAAAAAAGCACTAAATGCCCTCTTTAAGAGAACTTATTATTCACTTTTTCTCCGAACAAAATTAACGATGTCTTCGTCTTTTCTTTTTTTTTCCTTTGAAATCGATTAATTTTGGAACGTTAATAAAGTTGAATAGAGACATTATCGACGATTTCCTCGTTCTTATTCATTACCGTTACTTAATGAACTTCCAATAGATCTTTAGACCAACTCAAATAACGAGTTGGATGGAATCTTTCATAATCAGAAAATTAAACACGTTTCCTTCCGATTTACTTCGACTAAAAGTTTTGAAAGTTCTTTCTTTGTTTTAAGAAAGTGATGCGAACCCTAAAGGAACAAAACAGATTCTGAATGAATTTAAAGCCTATTTTACTTAAAATTATTAGTTTTATTTATTTATTTAATTAATTTTTTACGTTTTTTGAAAGTCTTGAAAGCAATGGAGGCAAACTAGTGAGATATAATTACCTCTATATCTGATACCATAAATCTATATTATAATTAAACCTTTCGCATTGAGGCTTTCTAGAAATATTGATCTAGGTGAAGAATAAGCTTTGAAAAAGAAATTTCATGTTACATAATAATCAGGGGTGTGCTGCCATATTTTTAACATCTGGCTCTCATCAGTCAGATCCACCTTCGATGATAAAGGCGTGAAAGGATATGACAACCATCTTCCCTCCCGAAAGTGATCTCCAACCAAAACAAGCAACAATAAAATAAACTGTAATAAATACACCCAAAATAGCCTTTGATCCTCAAATGTTAGGTACAAAAGGCTTTCATAATAAAGAAAACCCCAAAACAAAAGCCATGTAATCATATAAAGGGCTTTGTTTTTTTATTTCTTATGTGAATTCCCTGTAAGTTAAAAATGCTTTTATTTAAAAATTGAACTATTTTACTTAAATAAAAATAAGTAAAATTTATATAAATCAAATTGAAATTGATTGAAATAAATCAATGAAATCGTTTCATCGTGTTTTCAAACATTCACTTTCTTAGAAGCATTAGGTAGGTGCTCATTATTCCCCCATTACTTTCCTAACGCAAGGGCTGTGGAAACTAAGGGGGTGATATTGGAAAAACCCTCATGGAAAATCCAGTTGCGATAAAGTCTATTTAAAAGGGAATTACTGAAAAGAAAACTGATGCTTATCTTAACCATGACATTATCCTTTTAACTAGAATTGTGTGAATTGAAGTACAAATAAAAAAATGAAATATCCGGTTTTGTTGGAATGGTACTATTTTAAATGTTTACACTTGAATGTTTTCTGAGCAAAATGAGTTAATGAAGGAAGACGAATCATCTTAAATCGTAGTCATTTTCTCTGAAATTGTTTCTTGAGAACTGTAATCATTTCAGCTCCGTCTCTTGACGTCAGTGTCTGCTTCAATTGTCCTCCTTTTATTTCTTTTGTAGCCGATGTTAAGAAGGTGGTTTTATTTAAGGGAACTTGTTTATCAGTGATTTCTGCTCGAAATTAATTGCAATCTCAACGACACGAGGATTCAAAGAGAACACTTGAATGGAGTGCACTTAATTAGAACATTCTATTGCTATTAATTGCTGGTAAGCATGAAGAAGAATTAATCCTTATCTTGTATCTGGAAATTAAAAGAACTTAGTTTAAGCAAAACCAAAACGATTTTATCATTGTTATTTTTTTTCTCTGTTTCTCTTGCATGTACCAAAAAGAAAAGTGAAATAAAAGTAACGAATGATGACTTCCGTCAGTTTGTTATCCTACTATATAAAAATGAATGTTTCTTTGTTTGTTTGTCCCGTATGCGTTCCTATACCATTCATCAGATTGCGATGAAACTTTGGTGAGTTGTTGTGCGTACGCCCGCAAAGGTTTCTGAATTAGTAGAACCATTTTACAATATCCGGTGCGCGAGTTGTTTCAACAAAAATATATTTCCGGTTTCAACGTTTGCAGTTTCCGGTTCGACTCGCATTTGCAACGACCATCAACAAAGCACAGGGACAACCGCTACAAGTGTTGGACAAAATTTGGAAAATCCATGCTTCACACATGGACAGCTGTATGTGGCCTGCTCACGCGTCCGAAAACCTTCTGATTTAATCGTGTATGCACCAGATGGAAAAAACAAAAAATATTGTAAGTCCAAAAGCACTTCAGTAAACAGAATTAAAACAAAAACACTTTCTTTCTTTGAGTGGCATTGCAACGCATGCCGGGCACAGCTAGTCTTTAATAGATTAATAAGTAATGAGGTTTAAGTAGTGAGGTTTTTCCTTCCTTTTATCGAATTTGGCCAACTAGGGACCACGGAACTAGCTCAACCTGACAACGTCAGAGCGAGGCTAGTGAAATTCAAGAAAGGGGGGACGAGAATTATACCCCGTCCAGGATAACCCTGAGAGAGTGAGTCCCAGGTGGGAAACGGACGAAACACAGAAGAAGAAAAAAACAGCCATGCCACCACCGGGATTCGAACCCGGGTGCTGGCGCATCGGCCACAACGGCAGCCCGCCGGCTAAACCGCACGACCACGCCAGCACGACAGTGAGGTTTTTGATATTATTGGATTCACAAACTAATGTTCAGATTAAAGATTAATACCCATGGCTAAAGATAAATATATAAATCCATGTAGATTCAAATGCTTTCTAAGGTAATTCCTGTCGCCTTCTCGAGTAATTTCTATGCAAAGACCCACAAGGGAAATATTGAGCTAAATCAAGTGATCCAGTTCTCAAAAAGCATTAATAGTAAATGTTTATTCCTTAAATTTGTCCTTTCTTTTAAGAATGCTACAGTAGTATTTTTTTTCTTTTAATCTATCTATTACTTTAAAGTTGCAATGATAAATTCCTATCAATAGATTCTGATTTTCAGTAAGCTATAATTATAATTTTGAATACAAATATTTTTAATACAATGCTTTAAAAAGGAGTGTAAAACTTACATCAACAATTAGTTTTGAAGTGATTTTTGTCAAATAGACCACTAAGTGCTAAATTTCCAGAATTTTATATTGTATCATAATTTATAGTAAGATTTTTTTCCTGATTGGATGTTTTCTTAAAGTAGGTATATTATTAATATATTTCTTACAGAATATGTACATTTACATAGCAAGTGTTATCTGTATTTTTTATCGATTAAAAAACAACAACAACAACAACAAAAAGTAAAAAAAAAACAAACATATTTATCTTTCCGTAGTCATTATATAGGATGATTCAAAATTCTCTGTACAAATTTTAAAGGTACATGAATACAAAAACAAACTGTATTCGTAGTGGAACGTATGTCCGCAACCGCCACCCGAATGTGCTAGAAGGTACACTAAGGTTCAGAAATAAAAGACAAAGCAGACAACATGTTTATTAGCCCTATGTTTATAATATGACAATAAGTACCACAGTCATGATCCAATTTCATACAATCTCTGGTGCAAACGTTTGATGATTGGCCACTTGTCTGTTGGGGAACCGTTCCACGATACAATCGTACACTGGCTCGTCCGTTTCCGTTCACTGTCCCATAGGCTAAAGCCCATTGTGTTTTGGAACACAATTTAAAAATAGGGTGATTCAGTCGAAAATTTACATATTCAAAACACCCTCATTCACCTTTCAAGAGAGCTCAATACTAGAGATAGAGAAAGTGTTTATAAGCAGAACTCATTTATTTTGCCCTTGGAACGAAATAGGTCAAATGAGGAAGATGGAATCATATGAGGCATCTGTAAAATTTCCATTTCCTCCTTCTGATCTTGAGGCGGAAGACACCCAAACAACATCATTGAAAAATATGTTTGACCTCACGAAAATAACATGTTCGTTTGCTCTACTGAATTACTCACATCAGTCATGCTTCGTGTAGAATAGGAAGGCACATTTCCGCTCTCAATTTACATAAGAACTTAAGGAGGCTGTCAAAGCAAACCTTGAAGATTAGAAACGGAAAATTTGCAACTGCAGAAATACCCACTTAAAGCAATTCAGTTAGAAACACATTAGTAATAATTAGTATATCGCTAATAATCATTTTTCACAATGATTTCTATCATTATACAAAAGCCGAATTTTGCAAATTGAAATGAATATTAACTTTTTAACTATTTTTAACTTAACGATTACTTGTAATTTCCTTACTTTTCTCTCGATAACATTGCTGTGTTAATCATTTTTAATCGTTATCCTCTGAACATTTAAGTAAAACACTAGTTAAGTAAAATAATAATAAAGAAATAATTCTACGAGATTCAATTTCATCATGTCGTTATTATGAATAATATTACAATCATTAGATTTTTAACTATTTAGTAGATGTTACTGTTCATTATTATTAACTATAATAACTTCGAAATAAACCATGTGGTTTGATAGAGGCTTCATAATTGAATGGGTGAGTTGAAAAAGGTACATATTCCACAAATTTGACAAACTAAACTGAGATAGCCATTTTCTTCTTTGCACGTATATACATCCATTAAACAGAAAAAGAAACATATTTCTCAATTTTATATCTCCTTTCCAGAGCCGTGTAAAAATGATTGAGTTGAAGAAGGGACATAGTCCTGGAATATGTTCTGTTGTCAACTCAAAGCCGCACTAGCATTGAGTTGAAAAAGGAACATATTCCTCAAACATTTCCATTGTTTTATGCTATAAAAATTTATATATCTAAATATTTACAAAACACAATACATGGCATGGTATAATATTACATTACGTAACATAAAATACACAAAAATAAAATTTTATGAGATTTTTTTTTTTTTTTTTTTAAAAAACATTGAGGTAAAAAAGGAACATATTCCTCAACATATTTACATATAGTTATATATCTATATATTTACAAGGCACAATGAGTTCGCTTCGCTTAAAGGTATAAATCGATAATAGAAAATTTTTTTGTAAAAAAATTAGTTTTCTTAAAAAACAGTTTATTTTAGTTTTCCAAAAGTTTACATTTGTGGAATATGTACCTTTTTCAACTCACCCATTCAATTTATGGTAAATAGTCAATTACAATTTTCAATAGCCATTAGAAATTCGAATGAAGCAGTAATTTTATTTAATGAATAAATGTCATACATTTGTCCTTAGGTCATGTGAAATTTTTAATGAAAGCAAATTCGTTGCATTTAATTGCGTTACTTGGTGGGGAAATTTATTTGTGATTCCTAACAGATGCAGACAAATGTTGAGCTTTACTTTAATATTCATACATTGTATAAATCCATCAAATCCTATTCATAATTTTTTTTATTCAATTATTTTCTCTTAAATAACAAAAATTAAATTGTTAATTTAGAATATTGAATTAATTCTGCCATTAACCTAGAATTCGAATAACGAATAGATTTAATTAATTTTAATAATTAAATTTTCTGATATTATATTTATTGAATTGTGTATTAATTACTACACTGTTGATTACATAATAATGTAAATCACTAATTTATAATACTGTATATAATAATAATAATTTATTTCGTATTTTTCATAAATTTGTATGTACATTATCAAAGGCTATGTATACTTTTTATACGAGTAAATTAATTATTAATATTAAATTAATTTCAAAAAAAGCAAATCCTTAGAAATATTATTACACAATTACTAAAGGCAATATAGAGCACTATCACTACATTATAACCAATATTAACATCTAATAAAGATTACGAATTAAGGAGAACTTTTAAGCTAATTCAAGTAACAATTTATAACTATAATTCAATTAATAAGAGATACTTTAATATCTCATATATTTTTTGTAATAATGTAAGATATTATCTATTAATAACTTTATTTATTCAATTGTTAATTAATTTTAGGTAATCTTGAGATACTTAGGTAAGTTGAAGATGTAGGAAATGCGTAATAGGTAAAAGAAATATCATAAAATATCCATAGTGAAAATAGCTCGCGTAAAATATTAAAGGGTCTAAAAGGCGGATTAACATCCATTATCTCTGACATCCGTAGAAATCCCGTGCATCTGTTCTAATGTTTTTCTAAGAAAATTTTTGTCATCGTCAAGCGCTTATTATCGACAAGGAACCACACAGGGAACATTTTAAATATCAAAGTTCGATCTGCTCTTGCCATTAAATAAGTAGACTAAATTTCGAGAAGATCCATCAAACTTCAAAAGTTGTTAATACACATAGCGAAGCCAGAATCTTGTTTAGGAAGAGGCAAAAATTTATCTCGCGCATTCTTAAATAAAATTTGGTAGACAATAAAGAAATAAAAATTCTGAAACTAATGTCAGTCGTCGTGGATTCTCAACAAACCATTATTGATTTCATTTTCTAGCTCCTCTTTCTTTGTCTTCCGCACGACAATCGCTCCAATTGAAAGACTTACTGAAAGATTTACTGATTTGATTTCCTATTACTATATAAAGAAACAATGTCAATAAAGAAACAATTTGAAAATAAAGAAATAAAATGTTTTTCGACAAGATCTTTGATTGGAATGAGTACGTTACGAGAAACTAGGATGGGAGTAATAATAATACATATACACACATACATTGAGTAAAAAGTTACGAACCTTTAAGATAAAAAAGATATTAATACAAGGTTATAGTTTGGTCCTGACGGAGGAGTGGGACATGATACTACATAGAGCTTTTGATGGATTTCCTCACTCCGGGATGAGATATTATCTCGATATTTCGGCCCGGTGCCTTATGCCTTCTTCGGGAGATATATAAATATCAATTACATCAAGGTAATATCGAGATAATATCTCATCCCGGAGTGAGAAAATCCCTCAAAAAAGGACCTATATAGTAAAAAAAAGTTATAAATTTTTTGGCCTTGGTTCGTTTAAGTAACAAACATTTAAGAATATAAGACAGATATGTAATTATTTCCATTAAAACGATTAATAGATATAACAAAAGAAAGGATATAATAATGTCTATTAATCTTTTATGAATAGGTTCTAACAAAATAAAAAGCCATAAATGTTGTACATAAAATAATCCTATAAACTAATACAGGCTTAGAATATAATGATATATTAAAATATTTCATCATTCACTATGAAACTTAGTTAAAGTTAAATCGCTTTTGAAAACAATGTATTTCTATTTGTATTCATGAAATGCAAGTAAATGCAAATCACTGATAATAAATAGAAATTCACTTGACACAAAATTAACTAATTAGCAGACAAAGAAGTTTCTTATCCTTTTATCTGAATCCTTTTACCTGCTACAATGAATAATCCTTGAAGAAATCAAAACTAAGGAGAAAGATGTGAATTCTTGTACCTTCTTTTAAAGCAATAAAAATATACCAATCAAAAGAAAGTTTACAATATTATTAACAAAACGAAAAGAAATTGTGTTTTTAATGCATCGAGGATAAAGAAATTACTACTAAGTTTTTGACTTAAATCTCTCATTTTGAGATTTTTCTATGAATAAATTCTTGTTTTCAATATTCCGACCCAGATTAAAAACAGATTTTTCAGAAGGAATTTTAAATACGTTAAAAACACAAAAGAGTATTTTTGAAATTGATGGAGAACTGCGAGGTATTGTTTCGTTCGTAATAATCTAATCGTCATCATGGACTCCCTCAAAAAGTTTTCCAAGGGGTAGGAGTGCAAAATATTTTTTTGGCAATATATTTTATTTATTAATTATTCTATTATTTTTCAGTGAATCCCTGAATGCGTTTATATAATAATTTTTGTTTTAATTTAAAAAAAAAAAAAATCTGTTTCCTATAATACAAATTTAAAATAAGTTTTAACGTGTGCCTAAAACAACATGCTTAGATTAAATGAAAATCACCAACATACAAGATTTCGTTTAAAAATATATAATAAAATCTAAAAATACATTACAAGAGCTTTCGGAAACCTTGTACGCCTCCCTAGTCATTTGATCAATAAACCTCCAATTGACAAGGGAGCCACACAAGGTCTCCGAAAGCTCTTGTAATGTATTTTTAAATTTTATTATATATATTTTTAAATGAAATTGTCATTGTTGGTGATTTTCATTTAATCTAAGAATAATAAATTTAACAAAAAATAAGAAAAAAAATGGAAAAATTTGTTAAAAAATTTCCGATTATCAAATGCAATTAAATGAATTTATTAAGTAACTATTCTTTAGTTGCTATAGGAAGTGAAATAGTTTTGAGTTCCACGGTTATTTTTCTTGGTTTCAACAATTTTGAGATAAGCGTTGTTATCTAATTTCTGTAAAACTTCCTCAAATGCGTCGAAGGTCGTTTTTGTTTAGATATCGTCGGTTTACCATTAAATTATTGCATCCACGCGTGAAGCAACTCAATGCCAGACATTCTCTGTTTGTTTTTACAACTATTAACCAAAATTGTTTATAGACGTTACATTTTCCTATCTTCACTTTCAATACGTTTTTATGATTTTTGTTGTAGTAATCAATCAAGTGCTTTCTTTTGTTCTTGTAATCTAAATTACCTCATGCAATTACATTTATCAGTTATTTCTTCGAAAAAGTTTATCCCTTTATTTTCTTTAAAAAATTCCATCGTGTTGAGTTTTTATTTTTTTTTTTTTTGTTGTTTTTTTGTTACTTTTTCTCTGAAATAATTTTGTTCTTCTTATTATCTCACTTTACGATTAAAAAAATAACGTTACAAAACGAAAAGAACAATATAACGGTGCTTCTACAGCGATTTTAACATAAAACAGGTAAAATAAACAAAATAAATGTTAAAAAAATGATAAAAGTTAAATAAATTTTAAAAATTACAGATCATAATGAAAATTCTACTACAAAATTTGTTAGTGAAATATTTTATTTAATGAGGAAATTTTCTTAGAAACACCTTTCATTTTAACTGGGAGACAAAAAAATACACTAAATAAAAAAAATGATGTACCCAAAATGAAGAAAAATTAATTAGAAAGCAAAAAAGAAAACTATAGTAGTAAATTAATTTTTTTTAAAATGTAGTGAAACTAAAAAAAAATAAAAAAAAATTTCTTCTTTCCGTTAGAATTCTGAAATCCATTTTTAGTTATGATGGGAAACTGAATATCATACGAAATTACATCTTTAATTTGTAAATAATAAAATTTATTAAACAATTCTAATTATAATATCACAAAGAAAGAATAAAACTGAACTTATATTCAAACTAAATGTCTGAAAATAATAAATATATATCTAGGTTATACAAAGAAATTAACGATTTCTTAATAACACAGCAAATTTTGTAATTTTGAAATAGAGATGTTCTACAAATTTAAAATTAAGGAACAAGTAGAAATCAACCGATGATTGTGAAATATTGAAAAGAAATGCTTCATTAAAATTCAATAAAAAAAAATGTCGAAATAAATTTAGAAAATGAATATGAGACATTAAAGTTCAAAACAAATTGATAGTACAATAATAGAAATTATTATAAGTATTATAATGGAAAATATTTACTACACTTTCCAAATATTAACAGTTCATAAGAAAAAAAAAATTTTTTTTGAAAAATACTAAAAATTAAATATAAATAATTTTTGTTCACATTTAAACAGAGAACCAAGTATAATCAATATACAAGCAATTATTACAGCGCAAAAACAAAAATTTCTTGGAATTAAAAATATTGACAGAACAGAACTTAAAAGAATAACTTGGAAAACTAAAATACAGGGTATTTATAATGAAGTTCACCTATTCCACGCATTCTATAGCAAAAACTTCTTATCGGACTGGCACCAATTTGCAATACGTAGACACCCTGTATAATTAGCTTATTCTGTTTCCTCCTTGTTAGAAAACCGTAACCTTCAAGTTATTTATTTATTTGTGGTTCTGCGTGTTATTGAAAATGATCATCATTGTCTCTTGAAGACGGATCGTTTTTTTACGATTCACAGTTTTAGAATTAGGAAAAATAAAAGATATAGTCAATTATTCGAAAAACAAAAAAATATGTATCAATGTTCGTTGGTTTATAAATGCACGGGTGAAACCTTTCAAAAGATACATTAAAAGTTATATCAAGATAATCAAAAATTCCATTCAGCAAATATAAATTTTTTCGAAAATGAATAAGCTCTGGTAAGTACTCAGTGAAACTGTTAAAGATTTGTGTACCTTAAAAAATTAGGGTATAAATTTACTTTCTAAAACTGAGACAAATGAATGAATTACAATAAAACTTTCTGTTGTCTTTTTTTTTAAAGAGTAGCATTTTCTTTTATCAAATAAGAATTGTAATAAAACTATTACAATAATATTGAAACTTTGGCAACAGTTTTAATTTATTTTACCGAACATTTAGATAAGAATGTAAACTTTTATTTCTAGTACTGATTAAGATCTGTGCTGCCATCTGTTAGCCATAAATGACAGTCTTAGTAAGTGTCATCGCCATTATTAATTCTAATAACAGGAAAGGTACTTAGAGACAATACACCTACATAACCATTAAATAAACAGACTAAGAGTGGTTGTCATAAGAATATTCGAGAAGAAAGTCTAATAGTTAACCACCTAATAAAGTCCTCTTGAATTAGTGTAACAATGACCTTCTATGAGCCTCTGGAATAATTTGTTAGATATGCTTTTAGAATTATATCGTATGAAGTATTGTAAGATTGGCTACGAATTGCATTCCGATAAAAACTTCTGATCAATAAAATCCAGGAATTTTATTACATCTATTAATATGTAAAATACTCCGTAATATAGATTGCATATATGACTATACATGAAAAAAATCTAAGTAAAATTAAATATGTTTCTGGAAAAATAATAACAATGAAATCTTTGTTAAACTTCGTTTCAGGAAGTATTTCAGTAATTTACTGTTTTGTGTAATGTTGCAAAGAAAATAGTTCCAATTCAAAACTTGTAATAGAGCTGTTATTTGTAATGTCCTGAATGTTTGTTTGCATTTTTGTCAGTTAGTGAATGTCAAACTATTTTGTTTTTATTTTTAATTAAATAATAACATTTTGAATTTATTTTCCACCAATCACAGAACACGAAATTTTTGAACAGTTAGTAGGGGGAAGGATATGTGACGTCTTTGAAGTTAACTTGTCTTCGGAAAGAAAGCATAAAAAAAATAGTCCCTAAATTTAATAGAGTGGCATTAAAGTTTTAGAGTTTTTTGAGGAAAATTAATGCCTTGTTATTAGTTATTCTATTTATATGTTATGTTAGTAAATTTCAGTTAAACTTTGCAAAAAGTATTAGAATCTGTTCAACATCCCTCTTATTCTCCTAACTTTAGACAAAAGATAACATTCATTAATGTCACTTTTCAAACAAATAAAATCAGAGATTCTCAGTAATGCCTGTTTTTTAATAAAAAAATAAAATAAAATTTCTATAATAGATTTCATAAAAAAATAACATCGTATTTGCTTAATTTTACTTGAAGAAATAAATATGGTCTTTATATTTCAAAACATCTCGTTCTTATCTATCTTTGGTATTCTTGTTTTTTAAGTCGACAAAATGGCTGCATTACCAATTATTATAGTGGACTATTCGTTTAACTAAAGAAGGTAGCCTATTTAGTTCAGATGACCTTTTCTTTTACTTTCTTGAGATCCTAGAATTTTTGGACAATTTATCTAATTTTTACATAACAATTTATTATCCGTGCGGTCGAAGATGAACCTCCCAGAATGCAATGCAGCTTATAGATTGACCTTTTCTGGCTTTTCGTGAACACTCAAATGGGAAGAGAAAATGGCGTACAGTCGCCGTTGCTACGAACGCCAGGGAGATAAAGGCCTCGTTTGGCTCCAAAGAGTTCGCCTGACGATTTTGATTGTTATGTCATTCGTCAAATTGTTGCTGATATGCATATCACGAATGAATTGCCGACAGTGAGGACGATTGTCGCCGAAGCTAGGAAACGTATTCAATTTACAGGTCAGTCAACAAGTATGCGTGTGATTCCGAGGAAATTAGGATTTCGTTTCAAAAAAGTCAATCACCGATCTGTTTTGCTTGAACGAAGTGACATCGTTGCTGCCCGCTGCCTTTACTTGCGTTCAATAAGTCGTCGAAATGTTGAATGTGAACCAACGACCGCCATTTTCTTTTCCATTTGAATGCTAACGAAAAGCCAGGAAAGGTCAATCTATAAGTTGCGTTGCATTCTGGGAGGTTCATCTTTGACCGCACGGATAATAAGGTTTGATAAAAGGAATAAACAGTTTTGGAATAAATGCTTCGTGAATCGCCCTTAGAACTCTTTCCCCTTTAAGACTATATTTCCCCATTACTATGTATATCTTACTGCTCTTCAGTCATCTTCTGTATGATTTTAATGAATTCTACTTGCAGAGTGACTTGTTAATGTCAGCAATGTAATCACTAATTCAAGTACAGTTCAAATTAGAAATACGAATCGAGCATTTCCTGTGTTTTCCCCAAAAAATACTTGCAATGAAAAGCAAAATTTAGCATCCATAATAATTTATAAATTAAAAAAAAACCAAACACACAGTGTGCGAAAGCATATTTACTGTCCAGTTGTGTTTTTTTTTTCTTGATTTTAAAAAATATGTTTATTAGCAAAAAAAAACTTCATTTATTTAGCAAATTAATGTCGAGATCGGAAAACAAACGAGTTCCCAGCCCGTTGTGGCCTTCTCCGGATAACTCAGTTGTATTGCGGGTTGGCGCCACACATCTATATATCGATAAGGCAACTTTAAGCGGAAATATATATCCTCTTTATTCCCTATCCCATGGGAATTTCGAAACATCCGGCCTTATTCCTTGTCTCCTTGTCTACATTATAAAGGAAACTTCCGTGCAATATTTCAGCTTTCTAGGTCCAAAGGTGTATGCTGGGCATTGATGAGTCAGTGAGTGAGTGAGTCAGGACTTTTTCTTTTTATAAATTAGATTTTTAATAAAATGATATTATCAAATACACATCGTATGTAGATATAGAAATCACTGAAATTTGTACTATTCTAAATTTATTTTAGGAAGTACTGAATACAAATTTTTTATTAACACCGGGACTTGGATATTTAGTAATATTTCCGGTATTGGACATACGTGAGAATTACAGTAGTAAACTAAAAAAAGTTTGTATCTGCATGATGTTTTATCCTATAGTGTAGTAAAAAGTAAAATAAGAATCTGAAAGAGATTTTTTTTTTTTTTTTTTTCAGAAATCACTTTTAATGTATCTTTTTTTAGGGATGGATTTGGAATGAATTGGAAATTTCACTTCGCAATAACATGCATAGAAAAGGTTTCCCAGAAACCCTAAAATCAGTCCAATGCCCCAGGAATGAAATATAGGAAAGGTTGCAATGCGGTGATAGAAACTGAAATAGTTATTAAGAGATGAAGAAATTCAAAACGTGTCTATTTCTACAAAGATGTTTGATTTATTGCAAAATTATGATGTTGTGGCAACGCATCCAACTACTGATATTTCAAAACGCTTATTTTATTGGAATATTTCCTGAAACTTTGTTCTTAATAATAAGATAAGCCATAAAATGATTGGTTTAGAACTACACTGAACTGCCAGCAAATATGAATATTTTCGCAAACAAGATGTACTGGAAGATTCCAAAAATTCTGTAAAAGCATCATTTGTTTGGGTTTTAAATCTGTGGTTTAATTTTTTATTGTTCAGAATTCATCCAACCTCTCTCAAACGGTGATCATGATCTTTCCTGAGATTAAAGATGGGCGAACGTCAGACTGGCCTTCCCTCCCTTTTCATGATCTATTGACTTTTTAAATATATTTGGATACTAATTTAATGATTTACGGAATAATAATAAGTAATGTAAGGGGAATTATTGTTGAAAAACAAAATAGAAAAAGAGAATAATAGTGAATACAAACTGAAATTCTAATGTAATAAGGCGGAAGAATTTAATAAAAAAATTCCATTTCTGATTTACGTAAGAGTTTCTAAAAAAATTAGGACAATATACCTACTTCGTAGAGAATCCTAAATTAGGAATGGAATAAATGACATCTCGCTGCGCAGATGCAAAGTTTTGGGTAAAAAAAACAAAAAAACAAACATAAGAATAAATTACTTTTTTTTAAAAATTTAAAGGTCAAAATTTCCATTTAAACTGAAAATATCATTAGAATACTTTCTCATTTTAATATAATGGAAATTAGGCGCTTATTTTTACCATGTCTTTTGATTGTTTATTAAGCTTCCGATTAAAACCTCAAATTTCAAATGATGTAAATTATAAATCCAATTACTTTTTAATCCGGTGGCCACCTGATGTCATATTCGACCAATCTATTCCAAATCAATGTCAAGCCAATCAACATCCAGTGTATATCCATTTAGTTGGACTTAAATTTAATCAAAGCAGCAACAAACACTACATGTGGAACACAATGTCTGTGATTAATAAGTGCGCGTCATGAAATTATAATGCACAGTTAGAAAAAAAGAAAATCGGAACATTATCGAAATTCTGCAGCGTATGATGTCATTGCGAGCAACCCATTCGAAAGGAATTTAATTGACGGAAATTTTACTCCGATTCCAAAATGAATATATACTGTACTTCCAGCGAAATTGATCGTGAATTCATCCGTAAAGTTACTGTAGTTCTCATCCATTACACTACGACCACTAAATTCCGAAGGTAAGAAAATGTTTCTTGGATTTTAATTTTATAATTTTGATATTTAATTGTTGATTCATTTTATAATACAAAAGCTTTTGGTAATACAAAAGCTTTCAAAGGAAATATAAAATAAAAAAGTATCACGATTTTCTCTGTATAAAAAGCTTTATTTTCTTTGAAGAACTCACGCTTTCTGGACTGTTTTCCTCAAGTTGATTATCTAGTAGATGACAGTTCAGGTCGTGTGGTCAAATCTTGTGGTCAATACGACGGTCTGCTAAGAGGCTGATGTGCTTGAAACGGTTCGAATCCCTGTATCGGCATGGATGACTACTTCCTTTCTTGTGTTTTTGTCTACTTCTCGCTGGCAGTAGCTTTAAAATATCTTTATGTAGGAAATTGCGCATCCATTATATTTGTATGTATTTTTGAGCTTAATGTTCAACCTATCCAGAAAAAACTGGAAAAAGAGTGAAGAAGAAGTAGATAATAGAAACGATGAAAACTGCAAATTCCCTAATGAAATTTGGCACACAATTTGAGCAATGAGAAAGATTAACAAATTATACTAATTAGAATTATTAATTAAAACTTGCAATAGTATGCATTAGCCTGTGTGACAGTAAATCTGCAGTTATTATTTTAATGTCTTAAAATCTATAATCATCTTATGAGAATAATTTAGACTCTATTAAATAAACTCCTTTATATTTCAAGTGTAGTTTCACCTGTATATTTGAAAAACTCATTAGCATATTTGAAAAACACTTAGTTTAGAATATCTGATCTCTTCGGTTATTTTAACAAACCAATGAACAAGCATAGCTTAATGAATTGACAATAACACTGAAGCATCATCTGTAATATATTTAAAATGGGAATGATTCAAGGTTTTCAGATAAAACTGATGAGAATTCCAATTAGGTTATCCATTGCGTCCTGAGGTCTGTGCAATTCGACAGAAGGGAAAGGGAATCAGCTTTTTGAACTGCGGAATCGATGGAGATCTAAATAACCGTGCTTATATTTTAAAATGAGACATAAATAAGCATCGTTCTGAAATTTACGGAATTCAGCTCTGCTCTTTTAGCGTGATGTATTTACAAAAAGACAAATAAAAGAGAAATATGTTCAAATGGAAGATTGAGACTTCGATAGTTCAGTCACAACAAACAAAAACAAGGCAGGGAAGCAATTAGAAAACCAATCACAATGCTTCGCAACGTCTTCTGATAAGAAAAATATCATTGATATTGCTTTAAATTCCTTATTATTATAATTGTGATTGTTGCGAATGCAAAATGCGCAATTGTTGCGCTTACGGTGATTGTTGTGATTGTTGTAGAGCTGCATTACAAATGTGATTGTTGCGAATGTAAAAGACGCAATTGTTGCGATTATTGGGATTGTTGTGCTTAATGATAATTTAATGATATTTTAATGAGATTTTTAACGATTCTAACCTATGTGAGAGGTAAAACGGAAATATGGGTCAATCAACTATTCTTTGTATCTAAGTTTGTCCCGAACACAAATTTAATAAATATTGTTTTTGGAAATAATTATTGGACTTTATTTTTACCCGAAAGTATTATTAGGTCATTGATCAAAAGCACTGGAAGGAATGGTGAACGGTAAAAAAGTTCGAGGCAGAAGAAGATTTAAGATGATCGACAACATTATGGTAAATGGATCTTATGTAGAGACGAAGAGGAAGGCAGAAAATAGGAAAGATTGGAGAATGCTGGGTTTGCAGTGAAGGACCTGCCCTTGGCAGAGAACTATGTATTTGTATGTATGATCAAAAGCTTTAGAGTGACCGATGTTAGTGTAATTACGAATATTTTATTATTTTTACAGTAACTTAGGAGACAATTTTTCCCAGCGAGTATTTGGTTTTCCTGTTACTTCAGAGACTTCGCAAACTCCCAAAGCGAATGTTTTAATACAGATTGCTATTAAATATATAAAAATATATGTTAAATAGTAGTAACTGATAGTAAGGATATGCGAAAATGACAGGGAAAAGTAGGCTGTTTGTTTTGTTTTGTCCCGCAAGGACAGTAACGCAGGGGACAAATTACCGCCATAATCTCACTAAATAAAGCAAAATATTGCTCTTCAAATTAAAAAAAAGTGCTCTGCCCGTTATCTTAACTAAATCTTCATTCACTAATCGTTAAAATGTGTTCCGTAGGAAGCTAGATTTTCGATTTTTGTTTGTTAGAAAATCATTATGTCTTCACTCGCGTTTAGTACAAAGAATAGTTGATTGACCCATATAAGTCTGCTGATCTTATCAGAAGACTAAAACCTTAAAAAAACAAACAAACAAACAATCACACTAATATGAATTCTGACAGTTTCGGTCAAATTTAAATAGGTGCTATAACAAGCAGAGAGATAAAGAAGACAATTTTTTGATAATAAATCCAAAAATATTAAATTGTGCAAATATGTATTTTATCAATTTAAAAATCTTTATAAGCAAAGTTTTTATTGATTTTTTACTTAAGTATGGTATTGATCGTTGGATTCGTCTAATTACCACAGAAATGAAAAATATTGAATAAAAAATAAACAAAATTTTAAACCTCATTTTTACAAAATACAAACACCTAGCATATAACACTATTTCCATATGAAAAAATAATGTATAATCTTTTTATTGAAACCCATTTCCATATGCTCCAAAAAATTAATAATTTAGAAACCACTACTTTTATAACAAGAAAACTTAATAATTTATACTATTTTGAAAAACCCCAAAAATCTATGGCCTAAGAAATAAAAATAGAATCATACAAAAAATTTAAAATAAATCCTTTAATTTTAAAAATAACTAAAATATCAGAACTTAAAAAAGAAATAATGAAAAAAATTATAAGTAAAAAAATAAAATGGAAGATTTAATACAAACTAATGATAATGATAATATTTTGTATTATTTTTACTTATTTTCTCATTATAACTTATATTAAATTTCTTCATTTAGCTGCATGATAATACATAATTCTGTTTAATGTCTATCAAAATTATACTTGAAAAAGGAAAAAAAAGATTTTTTTTTTAATTCAAAATATTCAATGTAATTAAAAAGTGATAATTTAATTTTGTGTAAATATACTAATATCAATATATGTTTTTGATATATTGATACTTGCATTACTTTTGTTATTTTAAGTATTTACCCTATGTAACTTAATTATAATATAACCTACAGACAGGTCGTTTTGTACCTCGTAGGATTAAATTTTGATCAATAATAAAAAAAAAAATAATCTTTATTTATTCCGAATCTTCAAAGTTTGCTTGGAAACCATTATGTTTTTGCTTTAGATCTCGGAAAGGAGTTTCAAAATCATTCCCTAAAGAAAAAACAGGAAGTAGATTGAACATTTCTTCAATGTTGTAATACAATAATATTTTATGGAATTGGTCTATAGGTAAAAGGAAAAATATTCATTCGAGATGCGTAACTTTTTAAATTCTGACTCTTTGAAACCAAAGAATTTAACTTTAATTATGGATTAAATGTACAATTTGTTGTGATCTTTGTAAAATAACAATAAAGGAAAACTAACTAAGCTTCCAAAAAAAATATGGATTTGGGATATAACATTTAGAACAGAAAATAAATTATTATTTTTTTTTCTGGAAACTAATTACACAAACATTAATATTTATTTTATTATTCGTCTAATTAAAAGTCTTTTTAGATTGGTTTAAGTTTTTAGAATTCTCTCTTTTTTATTTGTTCATTCAGAAGCTCATCGTCATACTTTTGTTTTCCGCGATTGATAAATACTTTTCAAATCGTTTGCTCCAAATAAAAAGTTGGAATCTCGTATTTAAAGTAAGACATCAAAAACAAAGCAATTGAAAGACTTCATTAAAGAGAAGTCTTAAATTTAATGTTCATTCAATCGCAAAATTTCGAACCCAAAACTGTTTCTTGTCTATCTTTTTACTTTTTTTCTGGAGTTAAAGAAAGATTTACAAGATCGCAAATGAAATTCATTTCATTCCATTACGAGGTTTAAATAAAAAAAAAACTGTTTGGACTTTAATGGACAGTAGAGTATTTTAGATTGTGATTAAAAATCAAATAAAATTAGTACACGCTCAGCTATCTACTGTACATCATAGTGGAGACTTGAGTATTTGCTGTGAGATACATTTCGAGGACTGGGTTGGGGAAAGACCAAAATACTCGTGTTCAAATTTTAAGAAATTTTAAAATTTTTTTGCATGAGCAAAAACAAGCATTGTATCAAATTTTAAAGAAATCCTTTAGCGAGATATTTCAGGGGTCATTTTTGAGGGATGGAGGGTGGAATAAAAAATAAATCTTCCCATGTTTTAAGTTGGACCATAAAAAAGGTTAATATCGAATTTCATGGAAATCCGTTCAGCCGTTTCAGCGTGATGCGCATAGAAATAGACAAGTAGGCAAACAGAAAAACAAAGGAGAAAAATATTGAAATGGAATAGTACAGTACTGTGAAAATTAATTGGGTCAAGATGAAAATAATCATTTTTCGCTGTTTTCAAACGTTTTGAGCTGTACATGTCTGGACTTGCTGAGAATAAGAGTCTTGTATATCTAGACTTGAGTATAATCAGTTTCTATTCTCACTGCAGTTTCCATCTTATTCTACTTCGAGAGCTCCACAAGTAAACATCGTCCTGCTTGATCTTTATTTTTTTAAAAAGTTTTCAAAATGGATATTTACGTCTCGAAAAAGGTCTAAAATTGTTGCCTTTAAAAAAAAAACATTTCAGTGACGGTTCGGTAAATAGCCAAAGTAGTGAATGTGGGAAAATTGACGATCTCCCGCATTGTTCGTGTCACTGGAACGACAGACACCGCGCGCAAAGGCAGGTGTGGTCATAAGAAAAAGACAACACCAAGGGATGATGCTGTGTTTCGAAGGATAAGCATCACTGACCCGAAGAAGACAAGAGGAGACATAAGAAGGGAGCTAGCAACCCTGGAGTCGATTTTGTCGCCTCTTCAGTGCGCCATCGCCTTCTGGAGTGTGGCCGCCGCTCAAACTGCCCTGTCAAGAAGCAGCTCTTGACATCCACCATGAAGAAGAAAAGGTTGTTCTGGACAAAGACATAAACTGGATTGTGGGACAATGGAGTAATTTTATCTGATGACACATTTTGTAGTTCAAGGGTATAAGTCAAATTCCAAATCCGGCGCTCACCTGGGCGCTCTTCGACCCTAGCACATCCAGCAGATACCCAAGCATCCCCGAAAGGTAATATTTAGAGGATGTTTCACAGCTTACGAATCAGAGACCCTTCACGCCATTGAAGGAATGATGAATATCAGCAAGTACGTCGACATTCTACAGACGAAACTGAACCCAACCACGCAGAGGCTGTTCCTGACGGTTACGAGGTGTTCCAGCAGGAGCTGGCTCCCTGCCACAGATCAAATCTCACCAAGAGATTCTTTATGAAGGAAAAGTTGGCCGTGTTGGACTGGTCGGAGAGTTCAATAGACTTAAATCCCTTAGAAAACTTGAAGGCTGTTTGTCATATCAAGACCCAGAAGTAAAGAAAATGTATGGGAAGCTTTTTGAATCAATGGTTAACAGGTTGAAAGAAGTAATTAAATTGAATGGAGTTCACATTTCTTATTAAATAAATAAATAACTGCATTGGTCCCTAATTTTCCTGTTTTTCACAATTAATTTGCCCAGTAAAGCTCCATATGCTCTGTCATAAGGCTTCGTATGCTCTGCTCGAAAAACACACACACACACTTGGGTATAAACAACTATTCGAATAACTTAGCTTTGGTTAACTGCGAGGAATCTGTTGGATGATGATTTTATTTACAACCAACCACTTCTGTAATTTGACAATTGTTTCAAGTGGAAATTTGAAGGAGGTTATTCTTCACAGTTGTCAGCTTGACTGGTATAAAAAATTACTGAATAAACTCATTTAATAGCCTAATTTGATAAATAAAAATTAACAACATTAATATATACAAGAACTTTAAATTCATGAATTTCTGTTCTATTCTATATCAGGGCTTTTAGTATACAGCAGCACTGGCCGCGCCGTTGGCGTTGTTGCTAAGACATCGGCCTCTCACCTCTGAGTCCCGAGTTCGGTTCTCATGTGGGTTTCGTGATGGTGGACGATCCGCGCTGGGCAGGTTTTCTCGGGGTTCTCCCGTTTTCCCTGAACTTCTCCCACCATACTTTCTCAGTCTTTCTCTCCATCTGTCCATATTTCCGTGGGATAGTACAATAGATCTCTGGTCGCAGTGCTTGGCTTCTGCCATCCACCTTCATTACATACCTACATACATACATACATACAGCAGCACTTGTACTGTGGCAGCAAAGTGTAATGTATCGACCTGAGAAGTAAGAATGGTCATAAATAGCGGGAAGGAGAGAAAGAGAAGAAGGATGAAAATTTAAAGGAGTATTTAAAAATAGGTTTTAAATTTCTTAAGAATATTAATTGCATCCATTAAGTTTTAATCCCTTAAGCTTGAAATGAAACTTGCCTCTGTCGATCCTAATAGCCAATATTCTTAAAACCGTAATCTGAAACTTTTGCCTACTTCAAAAATTTTGTCTTTAGAAAAGTCAGTGAAAGACGTAATCGTGACGCAAAAGCCGAAGAAAGACTTTTATGAGCTGATAGTTATTCTTATCATTCACTACGGCAAACAAACCTTCACTGAGATATGAGTAGATAATTATCTTAAGTATTTCAGTTTGTTATCGGATGACGGCTGAAGTAAACTACAATATGTTTGCTTTAAGTAATGAGCAACCTTCGATACAAATGTATTTCAGAAATGACGGTAGGGAATATTTATAACAACACAAAGGAAAGCACAACTTAATCATAAAAAGAAATAGTGTGGTTCAGTTTCTTTTATGATTATGTTATACTTTCCTTTTGATTTGCTTTCAATCTATTTCCAACTCACGCGGTTAATTTGCTTCTGTTTTGTTTATTGAAAAATTGCTTTTTGTAACTAGTAACTTTTAAGAAAATCGCTAGAGTACAAAAACATTTCAAGATTATTTCTTGGAGATCAACATGAACCAAATCTAGAGTTTGAAAAGGAATAATAAAGGTTTCTATTGTCCTATCAAAAGAAAAAATCCTTGCAACCTTTGAATAATTTTAGTTATGATTTTAACTTTAATTACAATTTTAGTTTTCATACTATTCTGAAATGTAAACATAAACTTAAATTTTACAAATATTTGTAAAATTTAAATTCGAAATATTTAGAACTTCAAGCCTTATCTGATAATATCTGGACATTAAAATAATGTTTGCAACCTTATCAATTGAGTAAATACTGCTTAATCTGGGATGAACTGCCTTCACAGGCAAGAGGTACAGTAGTTTTTTTCAGAGGGCGTGAGATCTTATTCTTTAGAGTAATTCAATTAAAACTCACATTAAACAGAGAAGGATATTTACTTTACTTCGTTTACCTCACATATTTACTATATCATACATCAGGATTGTGTAAAGTTGTGCAATGTGGTAATTCTTTGTAAAGAATGTAATTTTTGTAAAGAATGTATTTTCATGCATTTCTTTTTCATTTCATTAAGATATTTATTATGCCGTTCCGCCACGGCCGAGCGGTCTAAGGCGGCGGTCTGCCGTGTGGCCTTGTGGCGGGACCTGGATTCGAATCCCGGCTTAGGACATTGATGTTTGCTTTCTTTCCTGTGTTGTCTACTCCTTCGTCTTTCGCTTCTTTCGCCGTCTATGGCATCTTTGGGTTTCCCTCTGATCTGGGTTGGTGACAGGAAGGGCCCCCACAAGGGGGGGGGGGGGGGGCAGTTGCTCCCTCAGCATCGGGCCCGGCCGTCAAAGGGGTGAGATCTACAGTATGGTGATAGTGTAGAACAGGGGTGGGCAAGATGTCGATCGCGCATTTTGGGGTGACCGCATACGAGATTTGAAAAGTGTGAAGATGTCTTTTTTTTATTTTTTGGTTGTTGATTTGGAGATTCCTGGTTTGTTTTTTTTTTTTTTTTTTTTGGTTGAGTATTACTCTACTACTGTAGAGTATTAAATCGTATGGTATTTTCGCGATATTTTTGGCTAAGAATTTATGATTTTGATGAGGGGGGGGGGCGAAAGGCCAGGTATTGCATTTGGTACCTGGGCTCGGAATTTGATGTGGGGGGCCTGGTGACAGGAAGGCATCCGACCGTAAAACCCATGGCCACATCCGAATATTGAGCAAGCGCGCCTCGCTCATCAGCAATTTCCCCCCCCCCCCCAAACGCTGTGGGACACAAGCTGTAGGAAATATATATATAAGATACTTATATTGATTTCATTGTAAAATAATAAAAGTATGAAAAATTGTATACCTTCTTTAAAAACCTTACATTGAAAAATTAAAAATAATTATTATAATGCAAGACTATTTAACGTGCCTGAATATATAAGATTTGCCGTTGCCTACTATATTGGCTCAAAATTAGTTAAAAGCGTTTAAAAGATATAAAAATCTATTTATATTTAAAACACAACGTTTCGGAATCTCATTTTCAGATTCCCTTATCAAGTGGGGTCCCCCATTATTTAAATGAACGGAAAAAAAAAGTGTGAAAGATCTTTCCTGGGTGCAAGTCGTTGGCCAAATGAGACACGGCGGCTGTGTTTAACCTTCACGGATATCCGGTTACCAGTATCATCCTGGCGGTCGCTTTTTGAAAAACGGAAGTTGCCTTCTGCTGTGAGGCATGGACGTTCTATTGTGTCTTGATTATTATACCTTTGTTTATAATCCATATTCCATTACATTTTTTGTTGGTAAGTCTTGGTTGTAACTGTGTAAAAGACGAATCATCCCCGATTCATAAAATTCCCGTAAATATCTATTGCTTCGTTGTCCACATACTTCAATGTTTTGAGTATCGAGGGAGTGGCCTAAAATACTGATACAATGTGAGGCGGTACCACACGCTTTATTTCCTTTCTTTACAGCGTTTACATGCTCTCTTTTTCGGATACGCAATTCTCTTTTTAGAATTACCGATGTACAGACACTTGGATTGATGTGGTGCTACTGATTTGCATCTAATTCCATAAATAGTACCTTTCATTTTTAAGAGGGATTTTTGGTTTTGCGCTTTTCTTTTCTTGCTTAGAAACATATCTATTGTGTTACCATGGTTTGCAGGCTATGCCTATACCTGCCCTAATCATGGTGGGCTTTATTCTTTTTATTAGGTTTCCCACTTGATAAGGGAATCTGAAAATGAGATTCCGAAACGTTGTGTTTTAAATGTAAATAGATTTTTATATCTTTTAAACGCTTTTAACTAATTTTGTGCCAATAAAGTAGGCAACGGCAAATCTAAATTATTATAACTTTCGTATTAGAAAAACTGCATGAAAGTAAATTTATTTAATATAATGTAAATAAATATACTGATCACAGATAACAAATTTCCTACACAATGATAATGGGAAAGGGCGGATTTCCTCCCTCCCTCCTCAAAAAAAAAACCAATCCTCAACATTCTACATAATTAAATATGCCCTGTAGAATTTGGAGCCAAGACCACATAATTTCTTAAGAAATAGAAAAACCATTTAGAGATTCGGACAACAACAAAATTGAGAACTACTGGATTAAAGTGATCCCAAAATATTCCAGTGTTCTGTAAATAATTAGTGTCCTTCAAAAAGTGCATAAGTGAACAGATAGGATGTAAATTTACAGGGTCTTTCAGAAATAATGGTTCTATTTGATAAAGGACGTCGTATGAGAATGATGCAGAGTACAATAAAATAAGAGGCAGAGAAGTTTTCAAGTTTTATTTATTACCTTAAAGATGTTCACTATGTCCATCTTTGGTCATCCGGCAGACGTTCAACCGGTATCAGCGTTCCCGCCAAATGCAAAACTTGGTGCAACATATCTGCATCAGTGCTGTGTGACTTGACGCCGTGTGATTTTTTTCTTGTGGAGCTACGTCAAGGACACTTTTGTGCCATCACTTCCTGCAAACATGCAAGAGCTAAAGATACCTACATCATATTTCAGCTTTGATGCGGACGTGTTCAGACGAGTATGACAGGAACTCGACTATCCGTTGGACGTCTGCTGAGTGACCAGAGGCGGACAGAGGCGGACCTGTGAGGTAACAAATACAACTTGAATACTTCCTCTGTTGATCTGTGCCTCTTATTTTATTGTTCTTTCCACCATTCTCATATGACGTCTTTTATCAAATGGTACAATTATTTCTGAAAGAACCTACATAATAAGTAAGCCGTAGTTTATTGAAAGTAAACACACGGAAATTGAAAGCATTTTTTTTATCTTCTATATTTTAATAATTAATCAACACTATCAAAAATGTTTTTTTCTTGAAGTAAATAGAAGTTCAACTTTATTGGTAGTTTTCAAAATTGAAGAAAGAGTTCCCTTTAAAGAATAAGTTTCGATTTTTATATTCGTTTGATTGAATAAATTAAATGTTAAGTAACTGAAACAATCCAAGTAGGTCAGTAACGCACCTGCTTTTCAATCAGAAACAAAACTAAAACATTCAAGAGGAAGGAATTGAAGCTGTTTGTATAAAGACAAGTTTTTGTTTCTTTAATATTATTTTAGGAGTAATTTTTAAAGCTGATTCACTTTCTTCTTCAATGCATGTCTCAAAATAATAACATTGAACAAGATAAATTTTTGAAAGGTACAAATTTGTCATAAAACGTAGGAATAAAAAAGATTTTTTTTTTAAAACTGGATGTTGGGAGAAAGTTAAGCGTCCTTCAAATGACCATAACACAAACCAATCAATTCACAGTTTTGTAGTAAACACAAAGCAAAGCGAACTCGTACATTTTTCGATAAATCCAATGCTTGCATTGTTAAAAGTTAGTATTGATTGGCACGCAAAACTTATTTATTCAAGCAGTTGTAATTCAATTGCCAATTGTAATTTCAAGCGATACCCGCATTGAGTTAATTTAGTATACCTAGATCTCCATTTTGCACCATCGGGCAAGTGACCATCTTGAATCAAAACTTCTAAGCTTAGTTGATTCAATAAAGACAGATCCCGATTTTGTCCAATTATAACAATTTTCATGCCTCGATCAATACCCACTTAAAATCGGTAGCGGCATGGACGAGAAGCCAGGTTTTTTTTTTTTTTTTCCCATATCCCCACGATACGGAGAATCCATCTATTCTCATGGGGTTCCGTGAAGGGCTTTACAGAAGCGCACACACAGATACGGAATCCTAATAGCTCCTCCCTACGGATTCGGTGAAATTGACTTTCAAAATCAACACGCTATCTTTTTGATAAAAGAAAACTTTAATGGAATTAAGAACCCTTTTAACCTCTCCTATTCACGCCATTTAATTAAGTATTTATAGAACCATATTAAAAAAAAACATGACATAAAAAGACTAAGTAAAAAACTGAAATATTTCAGGGTATGGTATCTCATTCTCAGTCGGTTTCAATCTAAGAATGTTTGTCCCTACTTCATTCGACTTTTGAATGGTGTTAGTTAAGGATAGAGGATTCTAAAATATACTGTCAATTAGATAATTACAGGCCACGTAGGCTCTTCAGACGAGAAGATGCCAACGATGCCCTCCGTTCTTTAACTCCGAGAAAGAGAGACCCGGTCCCTATTTAACAAAAAGCTTGGCGAACTAGAAGAAAAACAACGCGATAAAAACCCTCCTACTGAATAATAATAGAACCTAGTCCCCAGCCGGACCAGCAATAGAATAAAGAAATTATAATTATTATGTAAAGATTCAAACCATGGTTATTGAACTCTAAATAAAAACATATTGTGTTGAAACTTGTCCTTCCATCTGTGGACAAGTATCATTAAAATATCATTCAATTTTCATTAGCAACAATCACAACAAACACAACAATCGCAACAATTGTGCCTTTTGCATTCGCAACAATCACATTTATAATAATAAGGAAATTAAAGCAATATCAATACTGTTTTTATGTGTATCAGAAGCCGTTGCGAAGCATTGTGATTGGTTTACTAATCGCTATCACTATCTTGTTTTGTTATAGTACAGAGGGAACGTAAGCGCCAACATTTAATTTATAGAAAAATAAGAAAAAAATGCTAATGTTAAATTTGAGTTAAATTGTGATGTTACCCTTGATTAAATTTTGTATTTAAATAAAAAGTAATCTATATAAAGTAATCTTTAAAATTAATTTAAGAAACTAAAATCTAATCCTTGGGATAACATCACAATTAAATTCAAATTTCATATTAGCATTTTTTAATTTTGAGGATTACTTTAGGCAAAGATTCAAGAGGTGTTTCTAAGCTTAATCCATTTAAGTCAAATCGAAATACTTCCTAAAACTATTTTCTTTGAATTTTTTAACTCAAACACTAATGTTTATCACATTCAGACTTAAGAACTTACGAGAAACTCTAAGTAAAATTGGAAAACACTTAAGGGAAACAAATATTGTTCCAGCAATATTTAGAGTTCAAGTATTTTAGCCTCATCTGATCAGGATATCATTTACATAATCTTAACCTTTGTGTTTCTCTCTTTCATCTTGTAATTCTTTTATATGTAAATTAGTGACCCATTGATTTTGTAAAAGTTAAGATCATGAAATAGTTTCATTACTTAAGTTATTTTAAGGATTGATTCTATAGGACGTAGAATAACTTCGTATTCTGTAGTCAGACATTTGGTAGTATTGCTGTTCACAGTAGCCATATTTAGCAGTCAGACAACTGTTACTTTTTGTCCTATCCATCTACATAATGACAAAACGGGACCAAATAGAACCGAATTTCATCATTTCCAAATTTCCTAACGTCAGGACGTTTCAGGGAAAAAAAAAATGCTTTTTAGAAACATAGGTAATGGATGGCGCTTTCCTTGTGATCTTCGAAATGCATTTTCTTGTTACTTTTAAAATCAAACTTTTAACCAACGAAAACACAAAGCAGTTTTAATCTGAATTTTGTTCATTAATTTTATTCAAAGTTAAATTTCCATTGCTTTCTTTGTTCAAAAATGTTGACATTTCTCAAAACAAGAAAAGATGTTTCTAAAAGTTTTTCAAGGTTACTTTATTTATAATATTTTTCTTTAAAGTATCATTATTATTTTCCTTTAATTCTTTCTTTTATTTTTTTTTTAAGTCAAAACTTCAACAGAAAGTAAAAACCACCTTTTATCTTTGAAAATATCTGCTACACACAAACAGTGCAGATTTTTGATTTTCTGATTTTTAAAAAAATGAAATTAGCACTATTTAAATGAGATTAATTTTAATCATATCAAATCATGCGCTAATTAATGGATTATCTAAAAGGATTAATATCCATGTTTAGAATTCTATTGCTTTTCTTTGGGAATTTTTGTCACCTTTCGTGGTAACTTTGGGACAAGGATTTTAAATGTAAAAGTTAGTCTTTAAATATACATATTAAATGTCAAGAAGATTTGTCAGCAGTTCAAAAGTTATTAAAGACGAAGACATTCACACGCAGAATGATGGATTTGATGAGCGTCATTTCCTAGGAAAGTAGGCTGTTAAATAAGTTAAAAATCAGATCGGTCACTCCCTGACAAGATTGCATCTGAATGAAAAATAACTTTTATCAGAGTCTTATGTCATTTCTGAAAAGTTAGGAAATTATTCGATGATGAATATTCTTATCTGTCTGCTACTTAGCCATTAGAGAACCTGAGATAAGCAGACGGACAGACAGGATAAAGCCAGTAGATATTGACTTATTGTTAAAGCTCTAATAAATAGCATTGTAAATACACAGGGTGATCAAAATTCCGTGTACAAATTTCAAAGGTCGGTCAGGAATACGAAAACAAACCGTATTCATTGTGCAAACGTCATCCGAATGTGCTAGAAGGCGCTGTTTGGCAGCACATTAGTTGTGCATTGTGAGCCATCGTCATTTGAGACGTTGCCTTTGTACGAGTAGGATGTATAACTTCACTAATGCTGAGAGGCCAGAAATGCACCTAGTCTATAGGGCAGCGAACGGAAATGGATTTCTGAACCTTAGTAGCACATTCGGGTGGCGTTTGCATACATACGTTCCACTATGAATACGGTTTGTTTTTGCATTTCTGACCTACCTTTAAAGTTTGCACAGGGAATTTTGAATTACCTTATATTTATTGATTTCCAACAGTTCGAAACAGCTGAAGAATTATTTTTTCTTATCTGAAATCTCTAAATAATAAAGTCTTTAAATTTGTCTATGTAATTCGCTTATTTTTATGCAGTCAAATAATTTAATAAGTTTAATAGATGTAACTACATTACCATCTAGTTAAATGCATCGAAATACATCAAATTTGGCATTGTGTTCAATTACAATTTTTAGATCTGATGAAAGTTTTGTTATCTGACAGATTCATTTTTTAAGTACTATATTTTAAAAACAAATTAATATATCCTGAGTTAATTCAAGCAAAGTTGAAGCAATTTACTTAAATTTTAAAATTTAAGATTTTAATCTCGTTATTTTTATTACCTTACCAGAGTTCAAACTTAATGTTTTTTTTGTGAATTTGGCTTAATATCTGCTCTAGTAAAGTAACTAAAAAAAAATGTTCTGAAGTTCCTCCACCCTGGATTTAAGATGTTAGTTTTATTGGATACAACATATATTTTTCCTAAGTCTACACAGAATCTCTGAGGCTTGACCTAAAAAGTTAACTTTAAAAAATACTGGATTCAGGAATGCAAGCATCAATTTTATAATGATAACTTAAAGAGTCTCGGGAGTTCTTTTCGAAGATTTTGATTTACTGTGGCATTTATTTGCAATTAAATAACAGCAAGAAAACGAGGCTAATCGAGATGTTCTAGTGTTTTCCTGTCGTTCCCTAGCGGCTCTTTTGCGTGGCTCTTGGGTAGACGTTGACGTCATAGCACGGGAGCCAACATCGATTGGTGAGGTCGTAACCGATATGACGGCGAATGCGATCCACGAGATAAAAAAAAAAAGTAGGAAATTAGGAGCATTGCATTTCGCAGTGAACCCTCCACTCAGGAGCATCAGAACCTTCTCCAATTACATCACCATCCATTAATGACTCTTCAACTCTGGGCTTTGATAAAATCTATGGATGAGCGTCATTTCATTTCTTCATCTCGAACAAATTTATTTCATTTTACAAAGATCTTGAGAAAGAGAAATCGATTTTAAAAGATTTTCAGGTTTTATTGTATTTTCTTTCCAGTTTTTTCATTACACTTTATTCTGTTACAAAGTTTGTACAAAGCTAATTTAATTAGAAATAAAGTACAATTAGAAATCAATACAAAACATTAACAATTTTATTAACATTATAAATTTCGTCGGAATCAATGTAGAGCCTGCAAAGCTTAAACAATCAGTAACAATTAGTAACAATCATTAACAATCAGTAGCAATTAGTAACAGGGTCTCACCAAGTGTTATTTGTCACTATAAATTGGCTACAGTTATATAAAATTGTAAATTTCTATTTATCTAATCTAATTATAATCTTACTTTATCAAAATTAACTATAATATAAAATGAACACGGTTAAAATTCTCAACCAGCATCATAACAAGAATAAAGTGTAAGCTTCAGAGCTGTACTGACACTATAGTTGATTCAATTTTCCAGGGTGTCTAATAACTACAAGTATCAGAAGACTTATATTCCCGTTTTGTCTGTCTGTGGACAAGACTAGTATCATTAAAATATCATTAGCAACAATCACAACAATCGCAACCATTGCGTCTTTTGCATGCGCAACAATTACGTTTATAATACAGCTCTACAACAATCACAATAATCGCAATAATTGCGCCTTTTGCATTCGCAACAATCATATTTATAAGGAAATGATAATAATAAGGAAAATAGTAAGGAAATTAAATCAATATCAATTACATTTTCGTTGATGAATCAGAAGACGATGCGAAGCATTGTGATTGGTTTACTAATCGCTTTCCCTACCTTGTTTGAATTCATTATCAAGTCAGTATTTTTTGAAACATTTTCTTAAAACTTGTGTTATTGATATGCACAGTATTCCTTGAGGTTTCCTTTGCATAGCATTAAAAATCCATATGTGCTTTATTTTCGTGGTACTTCGTTCTCTATTGCCAACTAGAAAACATTTACAAGAACAATTTTGAGGGGATTGTCAATTTCCCTATGATAAACCTTCTCTTTGTTCCGTTCATAGAAAAAAAAAAGTCACAAGCCGTTGATCTCGGCTGTGAATAGATCATTCATGCATACCTGAAAACGATTATATATCTACGCTTTACCATCTTTTGTAAAAGCAAGAAGTGCTCCATCCCGCGTAAATTGAAACTATGCAATGTTGGTTCAAGAAATCGACACACTATCTTACCTCATTATCTCGTAGAATTCATTGTATCTCGAAAAACAAATATCCAACAAGCGAAATGACGTGAAACCGCAACACTGTTACTTTCATAAGAGCATGTACCTTTTTAAAACACCTGTGCGGATTAACTATTCAATAAAGGCAGTTATTGAAGTAGTAGTTATTGATTCATCTGTAATAGCGGAAGTTGACAGTCTCATTCGGAAAGAAGAGTCATCCGTAGCAGAAGAGTGACGATGGAAGCACTTGCCGACAAAGTTGGAATAAATGTTAGAAGTGTGTACACCATTATCAAGGATCATCTGTAATACCAGAGATTTATCCGCAGTAGGTGCCACACAACTTGTCTGTGCAAAAAGTCATTCGCAAAGATCTTTCCCTGAAGCATTTACTCCGATTTCAAAAGGCCGCCGTTTCATCGACAGACTCATTGCTGGAGATGAAATATATCTTGCTAAGAAGCCCTTTGGCTCATTTTCATTTGAATGATCCTTGTATGCTAAGTCAAGTAACATTAAATAATTACATGCAACTTCATTATTACAGTGATTCATTACAAAAACAAACCACTTAATAATGATCTCAAGCATTTAAATAGCTTCTATGTCATTTTACTTTAGGCTACAATATCCTAGATTCAACACTTGAATCAAAATTCAAGTTGTTCAAAGTTCAATGTTCTTGTTTTAATCAAAGATTTTTTTTTTTTTTTTTGCTTTCTTTTTTATTTTAACAGTAAAATAAAATCAAGAACGCACATAACTAAACAAAACACAAATTCACTGAGCTATTTTTTGTTATTTGTGCTGGAAATCGGAGACAG
>JAFIDM010012231.1:79111401-79122722 GCA_023159025.1 Thereuonema tuberculata
TCGATCGTTCATCAACAACTAGCACACAAACATTCACTTATTAAGAGCACGGTCCCGTACTACAAGTACATACCACAAAGCGTATTAGAGTCACCCTCATATAAACTATACTGGGACCGCCCCTTCACACAGACAAAACCATACATCACAACAGACCAGACATCACACTTGTTGATAAGGTCAACAAACAGACCTACCTAATTGATATTGCAGTGCCTATCAGCAAGAACATGCAGAAAACTCACGCAGACAAGATCAGTAAATACACTGATCTAGCACACGAGCTCCAGAAGCAGTGGAGGCAGGATCGAGTACGTGTTGTACCCATCGTTCTGTCTGCCACTGGTCTGGTGCCTCACACATTGCACCACAGTCTCAGCACACTAGGACTTCACACAAACACTTATGCACAACTGCAGAAGGCTTTAGTACTCAACACTACACGCATAGTTAGGAAATTTATGGACACAAGCACACATCCCTAATCATTCTTGCACACGTCTTTACACTTGGCAGTATGTGCTTTGGTCCTTGACCCGCCATATTGTTTTTGCTGGGGAAACCCAAGGTTTGAAACATACAAACATAATAATAATAATAATAAATATTTTTTTAATATATTCGTATACACACACACACACACACACACACACATATATAGGGTACGATGACGAACTTAAGCTTCAGAGATTGTCCCTCGGCTTAGTAAGTGGTTTAAAATTCTGAAATTTCAAAGGACACTTCTTGTAACCTTTATGTTCAATGAAAAAATATGAACTGCTGTTTTACCCTCTCGAATTATGAAAAATATTTCACCAAAAAAAAAAAGAATAATTTTCGTCATCTTACCCTACCTAAGGGGTAAGATGACGAAGGGGGCTGGGTAGGATGACGAACAGATAAAAGTAATACATTAAGATAGAAACATTTTAGTTTAAAAATGCAGAGAAACAATTTCACTTACTAACGTGTGGCATGACTTAGAAAAGTCAAAGATGAAACAGTTAAATTACAATAACAGATTGCTCGTAATGAAACAGAACTTTGAAGAATTAGGTACAACAAAAATTTAGAAGAACATTAGTGTTGGCTCTGGCACGTTATGTTTCTTTGCTGCAGCATTTACACTGGGGCTGTCCATATATTACGTCATCGATTTTTGCCGATTTTTTATCCCCTCCCCCTACAATCATCCTACCGTCATAATCCAATAACCCCCCCCCCCTCTCTCGCAAAATGACGTCATTTTCTAAAAGCTATAAATTTGATGGATTACTTCGACAATGAAAATCCACTACGATTGTAAAGATAATTCTTTATTTAATACAGTAGAACCTCGATTAACCGAAATGGTCAGGACCGGACCTCCGTCGCGTCGGTAAATCAAAATTCCGGATAAAAGAGAGCACTTATAAATGGCCGTCAGGAGACCGCAAAAAATTTAACACTGGTTTTGAACGTATGTACAAAATAACTAAATGTGATGTTTTTAATTATATTACTATAATTATAAACAATGAATCTGGGGGCACGGCGGTGCCCCTGCAAAGACGAGCCGAAGGCAGGAAGGGCACTACCTACCTTTTCTCGAAGCGTTTCGTCGTATTTTCGAACCCTCATAGCTTCGGCCTGGATAATACTAGAGAGCTCAAATTTTCAGGATAAGATGCAATTACCATACTAATGAAATACGCTAAGTTTCGTTTATCTAGCTTTTGTACTTTGGATTTCATTAAGATCTGAAATACGTCGTACCCTCAATGCTTCGGCCTAAATAATATTAGAGAGCTCAAATTTTCAGGATAATATGCAGTTAGCAGACTAATGAAATACGCTACGTTTCATTTATACTTTTATACTTTGGATTTTATTAATATCTGAAATACGTCGATTTCGTCCATGATTCACGGACTGACTGACTGACTCATGATCATGAGTACTTCTTGAAGTCCTAGAAAGCTGAAATTTAGGTTTAGCACACAAACAACAACAAAAATTAAGAAATCTGTAACTTTCACCCTCCAACCCCTCATAAAGGGGGTTCCGGTTCTTTATTATATAACAATTTCTGATAGGTATATCCCACCCAAAACATTTCATGTAAAATAAGTTGCCAAGACTCACATGCTCATAACGCTTTCACTGTTAAAAAGTTATTAGATCTCATCTTACAAAAAGAAATGAAATCCCGCCCAAAACATTTCATGTAAAATAAGTTGCCAAGACTAACATGCTCATAATGCTTTCACTGTTAAAAAGATATGAGATCTCATGTAGAGCCAAGCCCCTAACTCTACAAGGCCTAACTCTAAAAACCCTATATCTTGGTCAAAAAGTATGCCTTGGCCGTTTCATGGAATTATTTCATCCCATCCAAAACATTTCATGTAAAATACGTTGCCAAGACGCTCATAACGCTTTCACTGTTAAAAAGTTATCAGATCTCATGTAGAGCCAAGCCCCTCATTCTACAAGGCCAACTCCAAAAACCCTACTATCTTGGTCAAAAAGTATGCCTTGGCATACTCCATATCATTTACGTAACTCCATGGGATTGTCTGTGCGACAGCCACGAAACGGCCAAGCCATACTTTTTGATCAAGATATAGGGTTATTAGAGTTAGGGCTAGTAGAGTTAGAGGCTTGGCTCTACATGAGATCTCATATCTTTTTAACAGTGAAAGCGTTATGAGCATGTGAGTCTTGGCAACTTATTTTACAACAAAATGTTTTGGGTGGGATGGAATATAGTGGATTTGTTTAACAAATTATCACGTAATGCAAATTGCTCCATATCTTTTTCACAGGCGCATACGAAAAATTTATAATCATGTATGAAAGTATTAAGCACTTCCTTTGAATAAGCAGTAAACTTCATTGATTTGAAAAGTTTTGGTTGATACAAAACTTCCTCAAAATTTATTGAACTATTAACAAGGTTTTTATATTTTAACCCCTGCATGAATTCCTTCATACATTCAAGTAAGAGATTATGTGCCTTGTTGTAATATTTCGCATTTCAGCATTTTTCTCCATTAATTCAAAATGGTGCATCATGTTCCAGGATGCTTGGATATTTTTCAAATTTAGCTCATCTTTTATATGGTTGGTAACACCTAACTTTTTGTACTGCCCATCTACAGCTATGCTAGCTAAGTGCTCTCTCACATTTTGAGCATCTAAACCAGTGTTTCCCAAAGTGGTCCAGGTGGACCCCCAGGGGTCCATGGGAGACTCGACGGGGGTCTACGTTGGCGTGAAAAAAAAATGGGGGTTCACAAGTTGTAAGTGGGGGGTCCACAAAAATTTATCTGGTTTCGATAGTAAAGAACAAAAATAAAAACTACTTCTACTCTCGAAACATTAAAAAATTATATTTTTAATGCCAACGAATTTTCGAAAGCATATTCCTTGCTTTCTTTTTCAAGTTTGTTTGATAACAATATGATTTCAGGTGAACTTACATTGCGTATCCATAGTTATCAACAATCACAATAATGCAATAACATCTACATTCTCACATTAATATTACAATAATTGATAATTTACATTCCATTGACTTTCTTAATTATTACAGATTTGTTATTAATATTACAATAATTGATAATTTACATTTCATTGAATTCCTTAATTATTATAGATTTTTTTGTTTCCTTTGAAGCATTTTTTTACTATTTCATTAGCTAAATTTACAAATCTACTCTCTACTTCTAAGCCACTACTTTTATTGAAATTTAAGTTCTTGGTATTTCTTATTATGAAGCTCTCCAATATTTTCCTAGTTTTACTATCCTTTTCTAACATTAAAATTTTGATCTCATCGTTAATCCAGTGGCCCTTTCGAGAACAATGATTAGCTACATCAGACTTGTAGTCTAAGCCAAATATTGATAATTTGCTGTCAATCCATCAAGTACATCCCTCCCATTAAAATTATGACTATTTTTTTTAAATTGTTAATTTTTGCATTATTGAAGTAACGTTTAATGTTTAACGTTTATTAATGTTTAATTTTAATTCTATTAAGTCTGTAATCATATTATTTTAATAAATAGAATACAAGAAAATATACTATTTTTATTTTTATTTTTACCACTCCGAATTTAGGGTTGAAACTCAGCCGCGACGCAAATTTCCATCGTTAGATCTAATCTTCACATTTTTTGACGAGTTTTGGGAATATGGTAGAAATGTTGCAGCAGGGGGTCCACCGAAACCAGTAAAATTTTGAAAGTGGTCTATGAGAAAAAAAAGTTTGGGAACCTCTGATCTAAACCAAATTTAAAAAGGGTTTTAAGGATGCATTACATAAATGTGGATTTTATTTTTGTTGGTATTATATAATTTAGTCTCTTGTGTAGCATATTTATATGAGTATGCCAAGTGAAGAGATTGTTTATTGTACTAACGAAATCTTTAAAATTTGTTATCGTGTTAACCTCAAAGCAAGAATTGCAATTTAATTATTTGTGAATGTAAACATGAATGAGAATAAAATACACCTTTGGTTGAAAATTTATAATTTTTTCTTCGGTCTTATAAAAATAACTTCTGTTTTATTTTATTTATAATATTTTATAATAATTTATAATAATAATAGCAATAATAGTAAAATTATCCTCTGTGTATTTCCCCAATGTAATGTGGTGAGCGTGGATGACTGGACAGCCGAGCACCTCGACCTGAAAGATCCCACGGAAAGAAGGACAGACGGAGAGAAAGACTGAAAAAGGATGGTGTGAGAATGCAGGGGAAACGGGAGAACCTGCCCAGCTGGGATCGCCACCATCAACGAAATCCACATGAGAACCGAACCCGGTTCTCAGAGGTGACAGGCCAGTCTTAGCGACATCGCCAACCGCGCGGCCTTGTATTTCCCCAAACTCCGTAATTCTTAACAATTTACGATAAATAATTCAGATAATGGGAAAATTACTGTACTAATTTTTTAATAGGGTACATTTCCTATTAACGGGACTGCATTCTATAAACAATTATTATTATTATTATTATTATTATTATTATTATTATTATTATTATTATTATATCGTGAAAGTTTCAAACCATGGGGGGGGGGGGGTTCCCCAGCAAAGACAATATGGTGGGTCAAGCACCAAAGCTCATATTGACAAGTGTAAAAAAAAAAAAAAAAAAAATTATTATTATTATTATTTTTATTATGGGCCAAAATTAAGGAAAGACAAAGATGAAACATTATAAAAGGAAAAAAAAAAAAGAAAAAAAATAGGAAGTTAATTACAAGACAATGACTAACAGTTAACATATCTTCATCACTATGAAATCCCTCTTATCGCTCGTTAACTCGTTATCTACAATAGTTAAGAACCGTTTCTGTGTAATTTTATTGCTTTTTGCGGTGAGTTTATCCTTAAAGACCTATGTAATAAAATCTTACTTACAAATGAGATTTTTTTTTTCTCTGTGTACAGCGAACATCTGATTTTATGAATAAAAATTGGTATGAAACATGAGTTTTGTCATTGGAAACAATTTAGTGTCATTACGAAAGTCAACAGTCGTTCGCCCACTCCTACATCTAATAGAATTCCACTGATTCATTAAAAACCCATTGACGTCGTTAATTGCACCCACTTGTAATTTATACAATACCTAATTGCTGTGTTATTTCCAACCACATCCCAATGTTAAATTAAGCTGAATAGACGTCATCCACGTATATTAATTTTTATTTTTAATAAAAACAAAACAAAACACACAAAAAGTTAATAATAGATGCCAAATGAAAAAGTTCTGTCGATTTAATAATTCATTGACAGCTCAAGGGAACAAAATCCTTTGAAGAAGAAGGACAACTATTGTATTTCTAAAAGGAAACAAATGATTTAAGATGCGGAAGAAATACTGTTTCCTAGTGCCATTCACATTGGGAAGTCATACAGCAATGGATGGCACGTGGAAGCCGATGAAATGTTTACTGGAATTGTTCAAACCTTGTTACGCAATCATTACGTAAAGAATGCTAAATGAACTTGAATTTTAGATTTATGCCTTAACAAATGTCTTAACAAATGCCTTTGAACAAACGTCTGGGTTCAAAGGGTCCCTGTAGTTGTTTTCAAAAAAAAAAAGGGGGGGGGGGGATTGCCATATATGGTCATTACGTAGCGATCGATTTTATCTGGAACAAACGTCATCCTCTTGAACTCCGAGCAGTCAGTCCAGGATGGTGTCGTTTTGTGATCGCATAAGCGTGACCAAGAAAGGGCAAACTTTGCATAGCCAAGCAAGGGCTAACATTTTTAATTACTTCAATTTTAATTATTATTATGTATTCGTAACTGTAGAAGATACAAAAATCAGAATTTTTTTCTTAATGTTTCTAAGATTAAGTTACGGATTTTAGCAATAGATGGCGCTGTTACGTCCAGGAAACATCAATCTATAAGGAAATTACGTCATCAAAAGCTCTTCTTTCATGAACTGAACTGTAGAGTTTGCGAGTTTCAGCCAATTATTCTTTGAGATATCCTTATTAGAATATTTATTCCTAGACGAGAGATTTCAATTCTGGAAAAGATCTTGAGATCTCCAAAAGATTAAGGAAACAAAAAACATTCTAAAAATGGATAAATTGCAGAGGCAAAAGAGCGAGAAAAAGAACAACATTTAATACTTTGCACTATTGCTGATTATTATTTCGCAGTAGACTTGATTCGAATTATTGAAGGTAGCTGTAATGGTAGGGTCTGTCCATGCAGTGATAGTTCACGACAATGAATTAATACGTTACATGACAAAGTTTTGAGATCGGTAAATATATTTGTAAATATTCGGTATATTAAATACAATATATTGCAAATAAAATTTATTAATATTTGCAATATATTATAAATATATTTGCGATATAATTTTAAAAAAATAAATTGCACCAATAAAATTTGAGTCGTCGAAAAGGAAACAAAATTGTGAAAGTTTGGGGGTAGGGAATTAATTCCTACGTTTCGAGTATATAAGAATACCCATTCTTAATTATATACAGTAGTCAAGAGGTAAGTGCAATAGTAAAGGGGAAGAAGCTCATTTTTCCCCTTCACTACTGCACTTAACCCTTAACTTTCTTTTTTCCTCCCTTTTCGACGACTCAAATTTTATTGGTGCAATGTATTTTTTTAAATTTAAAATAGTAAAAATATGTCTAGAGTCGCTCTAAAGAAGTCACTCACTTAACTTGGTATCAGGGCCCTGGAAAACCGTAGCAGATCTTTTCACCTCCCACAGTCTCAATTTCTCCTAAAAGTTACCCGAAAATGAATGTAATGTAATTATTAGAAATTAATGTAAAATACTATTCTTGCAAAGGAATAAAGGGTCGAGACAAATGCTGTAATTTTCTCTTCCAAATAAATTCCAATTCTGAGCTATGAAGGGAATTTCTAGAGCTATCACTCGATTTAGTTTAGTTTTACCTTAAATTAAAAAGCGCAAATCCTCTGTTTTATCTTGCATGATTTTGTTAAAACGAAAACTTAACGTTGTATTTATTAACGTATTAACTTTATTTTTGCTTTTCACGCATTGAGCCATTATCGATAGCAATCTGGGACAGCTGTTTCGTCCTTATTAGGACTCATCAGCCAGATTTAGCTTTGATAATGGAACTCGGAATGCATCGGTACCTATGATCCCGTCTCCCGCTCTCGGAAGTGGAACCCGGTTGAAAGCTAACAACTAAAGAAAAAACGCTGTAACCATTACAGCAAAATTACCTCGGCCAGCTTTGCACTCAGCTCAAAAGGCATTTAATAAAGGCATAAGACCTAACGAAAAGTCGAAAACTTAATAATAAAAAAGGTTTAACGTGCATTAATGTAATATGAAAAGGGAAGGAAAATCTTGAGCTGAGCGCAAAGCTGGCCGAGGTAATTTTGCTGTAATGGTTACAGCGTTTTTTCTTTAGTTGTTAGCTTTCAACCGGGTTCCACTTCCGAGAGCGGGAGACGGAATCATAGGTACCGACGCATTCCGAGCTCCATTATAGAAGCTAAATCTGGCTGATGAGTCCTAATAAGGACGAAACAGCTGTCCCAGATTGCTATCGATAATGGCTCAATGTGTTAAAAGCAAACAATTCTAACGAATTTGTGCATTTTATAGATTTTTCTTCCCCTTTCATATTACATTAATGCACGTTAAACCTTTTTTATTATTAACTTTATTTTTATTACAGGTGTTATTTATTTGATTTTACAGTATATTGAAATTTCAATACAAATGTCCGTTTGAATTGGACTTTACTTTAGCCCATGTGTTTTGAAACTACGAATTTTCTCATTTTTACTTTTCATTTTCAGTTTGTTTACCAAGATCTTTGTGTGAAGTTTACTGTTGCCAATATTTTAGTTTTTGTTCCTGGGTATGTCTTCAATTTCTTATGATTAAAAATATTGACTCAAATTACGATTACACAATGAATCTCATGTAAAAACCAGTAGATCAAACATTCAAAAAAAAAAAATTCTCTCACTCTGTAATGTTCGTAGGAAAGACTGCGCGAAGAAGTGGGAGGCTCCGATAAAATCACTTAATAAAAAAAGTCAGCCATAGCGTAATAAATGACGCGTCTGACAAAGGACTTGCCAATGGCTAACTTTTTATCTATGGCATTTAAGTGGAAACTCAAGGACGCGATCGTAGCGCCAAGAAATGCTCTTGAAAATTTCATGGAATAAATCTGGGTTCAATGCCAGGACTTACCTATTGTCTCTTGTTCCATTTAGGTTATTAGAAGGAAATCTCCTTAGTTCTTAATTAAATCAAAACAAGATTAAGAATGTTTTCAGTTTAAGAACGTCTAGAACCAAAGCATGAGATTCAGCTGAAATCTTATAATTTATATAAATTATAGTCTCTATTATGCGTAATAAAAGATATAATAGATTGGAAAGGAAGGTAAAAGAAATCAGAAAAATGTATAAACTTATAATTTCATCATAATTAGCAGGGGAAAAAATGAAAATACATTTGTGTTATCAGAGCCTGGGAAAATGAAGCTCAGGAGATCTTTTAGTTTATGTGAGTGTCTCCCTTTATTGAACCACTTGAGGAATCTCTTGAAACTTGGTAGGCATATTTAAGGACTAAAAGGTAATTAATCCTTTTAGCTAATCCATTGCGCGTGATTTAATACGATTAAAATTAATGGGGTTTCAACAATTTATGGAAGTAAGGCAAATTAATATTAATTTTTTTTTTTTCCAAAAAAGGAAAAAAAAGTTATTATTTTTAGTTTTTTGAAAATAAATGAATGCTTTCTGCTATTCATTTTCATGGGACTTTAAAAAAAAAAAAAAGGATATTATACCGAAAGTTTTAAGGAATAACATTTTTAAAGGAAAGTAATTTCAAGTTTTTTTTTTTTTAATGAACTTCTAGTTGTTATTTTGAATGAATCTTTGAATCTCTTGGTGAAATATAAATAAAATGTCAATAAATCAACAAAAGACAAAACTCATGATAATAAAGACCAAAAATAAACCAATACATTATAATATTAATATCAAATTACATAATAAAAAATGTAAGAGTATCAAAAAATACAAATTTAGAATGTAATTGTAAAAAAAAGTGTAAATGTATATAAATACTTGGGAATTTATATTGATAACAATTTAAACTGGAATAACCATTATATATTTATTATTAAAAAATTAAACTCATTTAAGTGTATGTTTCGACATATTAGAGATTTGTTTCCACATAAACATAAGATTAGGATATATAAAGCATTTATTGACTCTTTCCTATGTTATGGTATCATGAATTGGATTTTTCTGAACAAATCTCAAATTAAAAACGTTGATAGAAAACTTAACAAAATATTTAATATGATTATTAAAAATTATAAAATGTTAAATACAGAACAAAAAAAAAACAACTTCAGAATATTGAATAAAATTCTGCTACCACAGGAGAGAGTCATTTACATGTTTGTTATTTAAAAAAAAAATTTCCAATGACTACCCTTTTAAAAAGCATTGTTGAAAAGAAAAATACTAGAAATGTTTGGACAAGTTTAATTAAATTTGATCAACCGAAAAATTATTATGGATTAAGAGTAAAGGAAAGAATTTTGAATAAAAGTTTTAGTCAATTAGATAAAAAATTTTTTAACTGTAATTCATATAAAAAAGTCAAACATTACTTACTTACATGAATTAAATAAACAATATGCGATTTAATTCATGGTAAAATAAAGTGGAATTTATTAAAGTACTTTTTTTTTCTTCCTTCTTTCTTTTGTCAGTATGTAGTCATCCACATATTTATGTTTATTTCAATAATAAATAAATAAATAAATAAATAAATATTCTTAATGTTTCTTGTTTGATTTCTGGCTGACATTGGTTTATGTCATTTAAGTCATTAAAATTGAATTCATTATGTTTGTTTTCTTTTAATATTGTTTACTCACTTTTTTATTTTTGAATTTCTATTTTTCTATTGTATAATAGAAGGGTTAACTTTATTGTTCTATATTTTGTTTCTTTATTTTTTATCTTGATTTATTCAAATATTTTATTGTTAATTTAATTTAACTTGATTTTGTATTAATGTAATGCAATTATTACGTAACTTCAGCACCTGCACACAGGATATAGAAGTAGAACCTAGCAGGACTGTAATTTCTGGGTATTTTAAATAAATAAATAAATAAATAAAAAAATTGTTGTTTCCGTCTCTTCTCCACAGGAGTCGCTCGTCTTCGTAAATCAAATATACAATAAATTAATTGATATTAAATTTACAAACTACCAACAATTAATTCTCCATCAATTCTTGTTTTGTCTTACAAAAATAATTAATAATAATGCATCTAAGCAATAAATATTAAATAAAAAACTAATTCAACAAAAAAGAAATACTAAATTATAACTATGACTTTTCACATCGTTTTATCCATTTTTATCGTTCATTTACTTCACCTTGGTTTGAAAGGAATCACTAATTTCTTTATCAACAAATGAACAGAAATAAAAGCTCAGACCAAAGCTGTAATTTAAAATAAATATATAATTAATTTACCACTTTGTGATTTAAATATATCACAAAACCAATCTGATAGTATTTAAGATTTGAAAATAACAAGATATTTTTATCTCTATTGATAAAAGATTTATTTGCAGTTGACTTAAAAACTAAAACAAACATTTATAAAAGATTTGTCTTTTTTTTTTTTTTGGCAAGTTCAAACTATTTCTTTTTCTTTTTTTTTTTTTTTCTCTTTGCATTGCCTTTAAAATTTCATGATTTTATCAATTACTGTTGCAATTTAAAAAGCA
>JAFIDM010012231.1:79127820-79147009 GCA_023159025.1 Thereuonema tuberculata
CTCTGCAAGAAATAAAATTGACATTGGTTTAGCATTAGAGTTAGTTTTAAACAAAAATTATCCAATTCCATATTCCTCGCCTTCAGAGCACACATTTATAGCATAGGTATTTAACAGCAAAAGTCCAAAGGCGGCAAAGACATTCAAGTGGCCCAGAACGATATAAAACTAGACCTCTGTCCTCCTTTTGAAATGTTACTAGTCCAATCTATTTTTCCGTGGATCTGAATAAAATTCCACTGATATAAAAAAAAAAAAATGAAACAAAACTCATCTTTTTCGAAACATTCTTAAAATTAAATAAGAATTGATTCCCAATTAGAATATTTGTTTTTTTCTAACCAACTCAATATTTCGTCTGATGATAAAATTAATGAAAGCTTAATGTTTGATTAAAACGTAAATAAATAAAAAAGGTCTAAATGAAATCGGAAGCAAATAAATAAATGAATACAATCAAGATGTAAATTTGATGTTCACAATATTATATTAATTACTACACTTTTGAATCATCAGTGTCCTGAATTGTTCACGTTAATCCAAGTTCTCATGATAGGATTATCTTATCCTAACTCACGAACACACTGATGTTCTTTGTTTTCACATATTCTGATTTTACTAAATAGTGTTAATGCTTAACAGTTTTATTTAAGTCTTCTTCCAACTATATAGTTTGCAATATAATATTACTCATTATATAAAGCTTTAATTTTTGTGTAATCGAGAAGTAATTATATCCTAAGGGGGCGTCCATTCATTACGTGAGATGTTTTTTAAAAAATTTGGACTCCCCCCTCCTCCTCACGTGAGATTTCCCCTATAATTTTGATGTTCATGTATTTTGCTTCATACCACTAAATCCCTAAAGCGCTACTGATGTCTTCTACGAAATACATTTTTTCTGTGAAAGAAGAGGAGAAAAATGATACTACATTTAGGGTGCACTATAACGAATTTAATTAAATTTAGTAAAAGTTAAAAAAAATATTAACTTTCCATTTCTTAATATTTTAAGATATAATTGTCAATGAACGTTTTCTCCACATCTCTCTCATGTGGACCGTAATAATCCTCTTACCTCCATTATCTAATCGAATTTGAATGCATAGCTTTGTTTATTTCTATCGCTTGAATACTTAATTATGATAATGGTATTAATTAATATTCAGTAATTAGATTCAATTATAATTCAATTACAGATTCGTTTTCTAAATAAAGACTAATAATATATATAATTAGCTTATGTTCAATCAAATTAGAGACGTCATTTGAGAATTTTGGAATCAAGTAAACTTTAGTCTAAGACAATATTGATTAGTATAAATAATCTATTTGGATGTTATCTCCGTCAAAGGTTAAGAGCAAACTACAAAGAAATAGAAAGACTTTAAGAAATAAAACATTAATTAGACAATTCTTGGAGGAAAAAAACAACTATTTTTTGCTTTAACTTAAATTGAGAATGCTAGCTTTTTGAGTGCGCTTTGCTCTTTGAGAAAGGATAAAAAACAGGAAGATCAATTGAGAAGAGTGCAGAACTCTTTATTCAGGGACGTATATAGGATTTCATTGAAAGGGCTAGAGAGAAAGTGATCAGCAACAACCAAAGAAAAACCGTCATTTTCAAAATATTGGGACGGGGACTTTAACTTGCTATTAAACAAAAAGAAAGAAAGAAAGGAAGTAGGGCTAATCTTCAGATTTTGAGATTTCAGGCATAGGAGAAGGGCAGGGCCGATATCTTATTTATTGTGAAATGTTATATATTTTTACTATTAGCTTTTTTTTGTAAAATTCACTTGGATTTGTCTGTAGCTATGACTCCCCCCACCCCCTATATACACACACTTTTGTTTTTAATTTCTCTTGATGGAAACGAAAATACAATTACATTTCTAAATATTTCCATTTCTATAAATTTACTACGAAGTAAGGTACGACAGTAAACATTTTATTTTCTTTCACTCAAAATATTTGTTTATACAGAAAAAAAGACTTTCAGGTTCCTCTCCAATATATTCGAGTTTTTTCTGTTTGAAAATTTATATTTGTATTTATATACATGTGTGTGAAAGTCTATTATTTAGATTTTTTAAATTAGTTCAGTCCCAACTAATTGAATTGTCCATTTACATTAATTCCTCAACCACTGAAACAAGTAATTTAAAGACTAATAAACTGATCAATATCAAACTTTGTGTTTCAGAGTACAGACTAATTCTTTTTATTGGTTTAATGTTTAAGCTAATTTAAATTCTGGACCTAAGACATTATTCTCCACAGTAATAATTCAAGGAATAAAACATTGATCAATTATGAAACTTCATGTCAAAAGTTGAGTCATAACATCTGACTAGATTTTAATGGTTTGCATTTTTTTAAAATTAAGACCAACAAATCATTCCATCTCAAATACAGTAGTTAAGCAATAATAATGCTATTTATTTCATTTCAGTAGAGAACGGAGCTTTAACATATCATGTAGAAAAAAATTCTCTTTCAATTTTAATGAGTAATTCCAAATATTACTGTTACTTATTCAGTATAAGAAGAATAGTTTTGAATAACCTTACAGCTTTAATTATACTGTATGTTAACCATAAGCAACACAGATTTGTGGTAAACTTTCTCACCCGAAAACTCAAAGTTATATTTAAAAAACAAATTTCTGTTAGTTCAAATCTTCAAATGAAAATTCAGTGACACCCTTTTTTTTTATCTTTTCTTCAGCTCCGCTCTTGCTCTGGAACTCAATACTTTTTTTTTTTTTTGTCTTGAAAAATTCCTGGAGTCGATCGATGTTTGCAACACTCAAGTCAGTGATTCAACATTCCCTCTTCCCTTGAGAAAATTCTAGAAACTCAAACAGTTAAATTAAAGCAAAGCAAAAAGAATTTATCACCGTTAATCTGTTTCATTAGGTTTAAGCTACTTTTTTCTCTATTTCAAGCTAAAAGACAGTTGTGCGGATCAAACTATTCCACCATCTTTTCTTTCCCTTTCTGCTTTCTTTCTCTTTCTCTTTTTCCTTCTTTTATTTTAATTCAGTAGCCAAATCAACTTTAAATTTTAGGGTATTTACTGACTTTTTTTTACTTAAAACAAAATATAATTGATGTTCCAACTTTCAAATGCTCATCTGGACAAAGAATTGATAAAAAAAGACAATTGTCCTTTATTGCCAAAAAAAAAAAAAAAAAAAAAAAAAAAAGCCCCGGGGAGGCCTTTGAAAAATGGAAAAGAAAGAAAAACTAAATTGAAAAGGAAAAGAGAAGTTCGTTCAAAGATCAACTAAAAAGAATGTACTAAAAACTAATTTCAGCTTTTGTTGGTTTGTTTATCCCCAAAAATGGTGGTGCCGGAAAAGAATACCGAAAATTTAGGCGGCTTTTGTTTTGTACAGAAATCAGTAAGAATCTAATAACAATGTAGACCTTCTACTAAAGTTTCAGCTTTGTAGGACAAATAGTTTTTCGGTTATTGTTAATCACAGACGAACAAACAACATTAGAACAATTTTACAAATTGCCCTTCAGTCGCTGATTGTGGTTGTTTACAAATGAATTAAAAAAAAAGAAGTTTTTGTGGGCGATTTGAGGCAGATGGCTCACTATCATACCCTGATCTTCATCTCTCGTTTTCTCCAGTGAATTGATTGAACTTGAAAGCCAAGCAACGCGAAAGAGGCTTATTCTTGTTGTGAGTTCTGTGACGAAGAGAACTTCTATGAAAGTAATTTCCTACACTAATCCTATCAAATGTCAGAAATCATATGAATACCATCCTTTTCTTTAAGAAATGAATGAAAGAGAAACTCTGAAGAGAATTAGTCCAGTGAAACTCCAAATTTACTAAATAAGATTAATTTAAAGACATATCTTCGATCAACAGCGTTAGAATGTAAAGAAATCCAAAAAGAATTTTTTTTTGAGAATTACAGATATTTTAGTTCAGTTTTAAATTTCTAAAATTCCCTAAAACGAGATTCCTGCAGTAAAAATGTTTTCATCTAATAAACATTTTTAAAAATAATGTTGTTTCAAATTAAAATGAAATGTGTTTCTGTCTATTTTAGCCTACTTTCTTAGGAAACTCATTAAAAAAAAAATTAGTCAATCTGCATTGTGTTGTATTGTTTTCACAACTTTAATAAACAAAGAAAATCTTGAAAAAAGCAAATATTTTTACAAGAAGGAGACCTTCGCATTTTTTTTAGGAACTTATTATTGCTTTAAATTTAATCCCGGGAAAGAGGCCCGGTTCCCATTTTAGAGAGGGCTGGTTAAACCCTAGGACCGGTCTGGAGAATAGACGATCAGAGAAATATCCTCGCCCTAAGCTAGGAATTGAATCCAACTCCTTCAGCCCGCCATTGGTGTAGCCAGTCCACATAATGCCATAACACGTATTAAAAGAAACGTTTTCTGATATAAAGATGTGGAAATTGTAGGATCTCTATCTTACAAATTGGTTCCTTTCAGAATGAAAAATTAAAAACCGCTATTTCAGTTTCATTATCATCAAAATATTCAAATTCTTTATCAATTATAACAAACAAATAAACTTCGTGGTTGTACAATGCAGTTTTAAATCGAATCCTCTGTAATGAAATTCCTAATAATCCTAATGCTAAATGATATTTTAATTTCACTTCCTTTTCATTGCAATTCACGTAGCTAACTAGTGTTAGTTGAATAAATATAAAAGTTCAAAAAGTAAGCCTTTTTTTTTAGATAGAATACGTGCAGCTTATAACAGACATGTTTACAAAAGTGTATTTCAAACTTTTTCAACTGCCTTTCTCTAAGATTTTCGATTTGTCAACAACACTCTGTCCCTTACCCACTTCAAATAAACACATTTTGAGATTTACTCTTATATTTAAAAAAGTAAAGTTATCATCGACGATCCGCGCTGGGCAGGTTTTCTCGGGGTTCTCCCGTTTCCCCTGCACTTCTCCCACCATACTTTCTCAGTCTTTCTCTCCATCTCTCTATATTTCTGTGGGATAGTACAATAGATCTCCAGTCGCAGTGCTTGGCTTCTCTGCCACCCACATTCACTACATAAACATAAACATAAACATTGTACCCAAATAAAATGAATCACTCGGTATAACACCCCCACTATATCGTACATTTAAATAATTGTTGTGATGTTGTTTAAACTCTAAAAGTCTGGATCCAATATTCAAATGATAGAGAAACCTAATTAGAAAATTTAATCTAAACACTTTTGTCATTAATTCCTTTCTTTAATTTAAAAAAAAAAAACTGCATTTGTTTTGAAAATGCATTCTGACAAATGACTTTTTTTGGGAGACAGTCGAATAATTTTTGGATAATAATTTCGATATATTGAGACTGTTTGAACGCAAATAAAATGAATTTCAATAATAATGAATAAATAATAACATGAAAATATAACTCTTATAAAAACAACAATGGATCTTATAAAAAACAAACATATAACTCTTATATGTTTGACGATTTTATATAAAAAGTTTCAGATTTTTATGAGCAGTAGTTTAAAAGATATGGGGCGGTGAAAACCACCAGTTCTTTATGAATCACCCGGTATATAAAAACCAAATTTTTATCAAGTCCTCAAGGACCTAAAATTTGAAAAAAAAAAACAAAACTGCTTTTAATGAGAAATTGAAATGAATTGAAATTAATTAAATAAATCGAATACAACGATAATGTGAACGCATCATGCATTAAATAATTGCACTTTAATTTCTACATAGAATTGAAATAGATTGCTTTAGTCATATTACAGTATCAGATTTCTCTCTATTGAATTTCAGTGTTGTAAACTAATGGTCGAGTGATTTCGAATCATTCCGACATTAACTTAATTAAATTCTTTTCCTGATATGAATAATTTCATTTCCGTATTCCTACAAATGAATTCATTCAGCAGATGTCAAAAGTTGTTAATACCAGGTATTCACTGCAGCGTCCCAGACAGTCACGGAAAGGTAAAAAGCACAGCTTGAATGGCAGAGCTGCAGCCGTTGGTGGATATCGATTTGTGAGTAAAGAGCCAACTTCTAGGAAAAGGCGTTGGAAGCCAAGCCACGTATGACGTCAACCCCTTGGAAATAATAACGTGGAATGAATAATGAGGAGGCCTAATTATGTGAATGAATTGCGTACCACAATAAAAGTCATTTGTATACATATCCGAGAAGCCGTAAACTTTGTGCTTCTTTTATTGAGACATTTAATACAACTAATAAAGCATAAAAAGAACAATGCAATGGATAGTCAGTATTATTGTTGGGATTTGGTAAACATATTTTGATGATGTTTATCATTTCAAAGACAATGAAACGAACTTTTATTTTGGGCTTTTGAATACTTCCTGCATTAAGTAGTTATTATCATAAAATATTATCCACTTGAAGAAAGTCAAAGCAAGAAAAACCTTCATCTAATCTGAAGTTTTTAAATTAGTAAAGTTTTTGAGAATGTACTTCCAAAGTTGGCAATTGAAGCGCTTAAGCAATAGAGCTGGCATATCCAGCAATACGTTTGCGAACTCTCCAACATTAAAATAACTACTTATTGTTTCCGCGAAATCACCATAAGCTATTTACAGATTCTGAATATAAATTATTGAAATACTAATTCAAAAAAAAAAAATGTATTCTTGTTTTTTAAAAATAATCTTGGAAACCTGTTTTTCTTTATAGGTAAATCATCCACTTGTAATGTCTAAAATTAGGATTTTTATTTTTTTATGTAATACTTTCTTTTATTTTTTTTAAAAATATCATAAATTTTCTACTCAATGTCTTTAAATGGTCTTGGACAGGACACAAACATCATCTGCTCCAAAACATTAGCATTGCTAAATAATGTCTAAATATGTTAATTAATAGAATTTTTTTTTTTTTTAATTTGATGTAATTCTCAAAAGTCGTCTGATGAAAGCTCAAGACACAGCCGAAATGTTTTACCCGGAGTAGAAAAATCCCTCCTCCATACTTATATTTTTTTGTGTATTTAATTGATAAATATCCTCTTCTGTGTAGATATTTCTGGTTCATTCTAATACAAAAATTCACTTTTAATGTTGAAACTGTTTTAACGTTTAAGTACTTTAACTAAAAACCTTTTAGTTCCTGAAGGATTTGGAGCAATGAGAATATTTCCTCTTGGCTCTTAAAAAACACACCTAATAAACTAACCTACTCTAGGCCTATCTGTACAAAATGTGTAAACTGTAATTGAAATCCAGAGCTACCATTGGAGTAACCCTCAAGTTACCTTGCACCCTACTATGAGCTGCATGATGGTGAAATGAGCCACAGAAGCCTTTCTGTTATAAGTGACTGTTTGGACCACAGTATCGCGACTGCTCACTGCTTTCAAAAACATTTGACTGAAGATATATAAAAAAAAAATGCTACTTTAGTAAAAAAAAAATGTTTATTTTATTATTATTTAGTTTATTCGGTGTGTTTTTTTAAGTGTTTTAACACTTTAGGAGTCTGCGTCAATGTGCGTCGTACTGCGTATTTTTGATTTTTTCTTTAATTAAAAAAAAATACTTCTGATTAAAACCCCATGATGAAATTTCATGTGGTTATTACCAGATACTAGAAGAGTATTTTTTGAAAATTTCAGATTTTATGATTCAGCCCCTATTGGAGATATGCCTGTTTGAAAATCGGCAATTTTGAACAAATTGCGATATTTGAAGGCCTGTAAAACCTAAAGGTGGCATTTAAAAGTTATCAAATTTTTTTTAAGTCTTGTTCTCTATTATATTTTTAAGGGGAAAAAAACATTAAAGTTGTGTTTTAATCCCTTCTTGGAAAAAAAATTCCCTAAATCTTCAATTTATTCTAATCGAAAACACATTTTTCTAGTTAAATTATAGGTTATTTCCTTACAACTTAACACATTTTTGATCATAACATAATTAGTAGATGGTTTCATTTAGAATAAGATGGTTTTTATTTCCAGTTGATATCTTAATAAACAAAAAAGTAATTTAACTTATCGCTAACCTCTGAAAACGCCAAAAACGGCCTACCCTCATAAACAAAATGGCCGCTTAAAGCCAAAACAGTAATAATAAAATTTTTAAAAAAATCGTTTTGTACTCCCAGATTTATATATAAACAGAAAATGTACTATCAAAAATAAAATAAAGTAATAATAAAATGTCAGCAACACCCATTGGTTGATTTCATATGGATTCACCCGGGTGCGGAACCTTTTGTTACTGAAAGGCAACATGCGGAGACTTCATCAGGCTTCAATCAGCAGAGCATTGTTTATGTGTCTGCTACTAAATATTCCCAATAGATCTTGAAAGGCATGGATTTAATTATAAACTATTAAATATCAGTTTTCTAAATACGTATCTAGAATTATAACAAGTGGGTGTACGGAAAATTGCTATTCATTTAGCAAAAAAAAAAAATAGTTTCAAAACATGTTTTCGATAAACTTAACTTTGTCATTAAGAGAGGCTTGACTGTGTCGAAATAGAAATATTTGAGCGACGTTATTTCAATCGATTTGTGAGTTTTCAATTTCATTATAAATTTCATACTGAAATCACATATGAATTTGAAATTGCATGTGAAAAGCTGTATCACAAAAGGCTGCAGGTTCCCACCCTGTTTTAGGACTGATTCGAGAATATTCTGTAGTGTGTCACAGTTCTTGCTTTAGAGAGCGGCTTTATCAATTCATTGGAAAATATCTGCTGGAATAGCAATTTCTCTACGGCCTTGATATAGTAGGGTCTGTGCTTGGTCCCAATCTCAATTCCGAATATTGACATTTCTTGGTCTTTCATTTATTTACTAGCATATACGCCCTCAAAAATGACGAGATAACAATACGACGGCTTTTAGTCTAGAGTATTTGCCCGTCATGTATATGACGGATAGAAATTAAAATGAATTGCATTGCTGGGAACTTAAATGAATTTGTTTATTGGAAGACTTGATTACAAGTCACATTGCGAGTGAAAAATTCTAGCCTCATTTATTATTAATAATAATATTCGTCAAACCATTCTTTAACAAACATATATTTTACAGTTATTTTTGACAATTCAAAAAGTCATTACTTTTACTGTATTTAATTTTAATTATAATTGTCTTACATTTATATTATATCTTATACAGTCACAGGTATTTATATATCATGCCTTATATGTTTTACAAATGATGTACACACTAATAGCATAATTTAACGTGAGTGATATACACTGTCCGGCCACTTTACTAAGTACACCCCTGCTGTGCGCACAAATGCTGTGTCTCACTCTTCAAGCCGGTGGGGGCAGTGTCATGGTGTGGGGGATGTTTTCTGGCACATACTGGCTCCATTGATACTTCTGGAGGCAAGTAAGGATGCTAGAACGTATTTTAACATCGTAGCTGTCCAAGTGCAACCGTACATGTTAACAGTTTATCCTCATGCAGATGGCTACTTCCAGCATGATAATGCGCCGGTGCACAAAGTCTGCATCACTGGGATGGTTTGACGAACATGACGATGACTTTTCCTTGTTGTAGTGGCCCGCTCAGTCCGGGGATTCAGCCCGATTGAAAATTTGTGGGATTAGCTGGAACGGGTTATTTGCTCCCGGTCTACACTTCCATCAAATCTTCAGGAACTGCGTGACACACTCATGTCTGCATGGTACACAACAACGTTTTCAGCATCTTGTGGAATCCATGCCTCGACGAATTCAGGCTGTTTTGAGAGCTAAACGAGGCCCAACACACCACTATGTACGTGTACCTAATAAAGTGGCCGGACAGTGTATATATCTTGTAAAAATAAGCATAAAAACGCACACAATTAAAGATTCACTGAGCTATTTTTGGAAAACTATGAAGCTAGAAACAGTCTATTTTCGTATAAATGATACGAAAATTCCAAAAATATTTCAGTGAATCTTTAATTGTGGGCGTTTTTATGCTTTTTTTTCTTCTTGATAAATGATGTACGTATTCGTAGATTTTCTTTATACAAATCTTCTTAAAATAAAGAATATATGACTTCGAATAAAATATTTAGTGCTAATGGTAAATTTGATGTAAACAATATAATTATAAATCAAATACAAATTATTAAAATACAAGAAATCTACAGACTTTCGTAATTTCTTCTTTTCTGTTTAAAGGTTTCTATTGAATTTTTTAATTATTAGCTTCATTTGTTTTTAATTTTTTAATCTGTTGGAATCTTTCCTTAATATTTAGCCAATCACGTATGTGGTTGCCTTTATCCATAAGATGCTCAGCCACTGCTGAGTTACTTTTTGTACTTACATTGTGCTGTTTAATGCTTTTACATAGCTGTTATTGAGTCATGTCATTTCTTATTTCACTTGGCACAAATCATGTATCACATCTAAATGTTGATGTTTTGATAATTTATCTTTTTTCATTTGATATTATTGGAGAGATTTTTGTTTACAAGATAAAAAAAACTATTTGAACTTTTGTTTTCTTAATGTATTTTTAACATCACACCAAATTTAAATGTAAAGACTACATTTAATATGAAAAAGCAAATTTTCGAAAAGATTACACGTCTTTTCTTTTTCAAGCCTAAAATAACTAACTTGACGACTTTTCTCTGATACTTTATAACTATTTATATGTAAAGTTCCCATATTTTTTTAGTAGATCTCTTCTCCTAAATCTTTTTAGGCTTGAAAAAGAAAAGACGTGTAATGTTTTCGAAAATTTGCTTTTTCATATTAAATGTAGTCTTTACATTTAAATTTGGTGTGATGTTAGAAATATTTAATAGTAGAAGATTTAGGAGAAGAGATCTCCTAAAAAAAAAAATATGGGAACTTTACATTAATGTATTTTTTTTTTTCTGATCTGACTTCATTAAAAGTAATCTGATTCTATTATTTGCTACAATCTCTTTTGTTAAATACATCGGAAGCGTAGTGATGTTTCAAAGAAAAAATTACACAATGAAAAACTCACCAATGAAAAAAAACAGTGAGAAAATCCATGTGCCAGCGAGAGCGGCCTCAATGAATTTTTTTATAAAGCATAAGACTTCAAACTGCGCATTTGAAATGTTAAAAAACAACAATGGATGAGACCAAATTATTCACAAGTGACATCCTGGAACAGCTGTTTCACGCTCGTTGGCGATCATCAGCCAGAAGATCTGTAAATAACAAGGTCTCCGTACTGAGGCTAGTATGAACAATACATCGCAAGCGCAGTGTGCCTCAAAGGAAAAATTTCACAATGAACTCACCAATGAAAAAACCAGTAAGAACATCCATGTGTCAGCAAGAACGGCTGATGATCGCCAACGAGCGTGAAACAGCTGTTCCAGGATGTAACTTGTGAATAATTTGGTCTCATCCATTGCTGTCTTTTGTTAAATGTTAGCAATATTTGCGTCGTAACTAGTTTGTTCAAATTGTAGTTCTTTCTTCATTGTTAAATCTAATGGAAAATTACTTAATAATAATAAGTTAATGGGCATCATTGATTTGTTTTTCTTTAATGTTGTTGCTATTTGATGCTAACGTCATTGATCGAAATAAAATGTTTTTGATTAATGATTTTTTTTTAATTACTAATTAAGATTAGAATAAAATCTAATAGTCTATCTGTGAAAGTTATTTTCCTACAAAGACTGTAGTTTAAATTTCCAATTATAAATTGCAGTCTTTACATGAAACCAACTGAAAGATATTATGATCTACATAAAGTGTACATATTAGTATATCTACGGATTACATTTATTATCCTAAAATTAGACACATGGATTTCAAATATTTAATACCGTCATAACATTATTATTAATTACATTTACTTAATTTTTTTAACCTTCAAGTATATTAAGTAAATTGTTTCTACTATTTGTGTTTTCTGTTTCTATGTTGCATTCAAGTCAGATATATTCCTGAATTGACGTCTGTTTACTTTCGCCTCTTTTTTTTTTTTTCACTGCTGAACGAAAGATTCGATAATAGCTGGTGAATTTCTGTCATTTATTTATTTCGCTCTTGTGTTCTTGATTGTGAAAGATTATTACTTGCGAATCAGGGTTTCTCGATTGAACAGTCATTGCAATCCTTTGTTGAGTCTAAGTTATTTCTAACTTATGTCCAAAATTATTGACAAGTTGTTTGCTAAACAATCGTATGTAAAGAATAGAATCTGATGTTATTATTCTTGACTGAGAGATTAATAAAATGAGGAGCATTCGTAGAAATAGTCCTAATTCATATCTTTTCAACGAGGTCACATTTCATCTTCGAAGTTTGCTTAAGTACAAGGTCAGAAACCTTTTCTATGGAGAAATACTTTTTTTTCGAATTTCCGTGAAATCTAAAGAAATAGGTCTTAAGTCGCTTCTTCTCTTCTCCTTCTCCTAGTTAATCAAAAAAGAAAACAAATTGTAGACTGTCATTGTTGAGAATATTGAAAGCTGGAATAGCCGTCTTAAATCAACGGGTCTTCAATCCACAACTGACTGCAATAGAAAAGTAGAATTATAAGAATAACGTGACTTTGCTTCTTTTATCCCAGAACTGAACGTTTTGATGAAATTTCCGATTTGTGATTCCTGCAAAAGAAATGAATTATTTCTGTGGAGTTTTGCCTCCATTACGTTTTCGAAATCTTCGATCAATACCAGTAACAATTTCCTTTTCCATTTTCTTTTCTATTTTGACTTTATGAGAAAAGTAATGATGATGTACCTTCAACATCTCAAGCAGTTTTAATTAGGTTTACTTTAAATGTGGAATTTGAACAGTTACTGTAATTAATTTGAAGAAATTTACCAAACATGTAATCTAGGAAAGTCACGTCTACGTTTTGAAACACCCAAATTACAAGAGACAAACGTCTCTCAATTTTTATGAGACATCATTGACCTGATGAATTCATTTAATACGCCTAGATAAACATGCGAATCTAATGTAACGTAAGCTTGTACTGTATGTCTTTGTATATTATATTCACGTAAGAGTACTGCATTATGAACTGTACTTTTCGAGAAAATTCCTTTTTCAATGATTTCCTTCCTAATTCATTTAAATTAATCATTTTCTTTAATGGATCTTTGTATCATTTTTTTTTTTTTTTTAATGTTTGCCAGTCCTATTAGGTAAGCTTATAGGAAGCATACCTGTGATATAGGTGCTGAATTGATTAATATGTTAGAAAAAAAATATATAAATTAAAAATGTAAAATTATTTTCTCATCAATTACGTCAGATATTAATTGATTTTTAATACTTTTTATATTTTTAATTTTTTTCAAATTATCATTTTTCCAATTTAATTGACAAAATAAATTGTACTTTATTTTATTTTCTAATCGTTGACCAAAATTATTATTTAATTTTTCAATTTGAAAAATTCTTAACCAATTTTGTCTAGTTGTTTTTCCTTCATTATAATTATATTTGGTCTGGTTGACATAAAAAATATTTTTCAAAATTATTTTGTAAATAAATTTTTCTTTGATAGTGAGTATCTTAAACTTTTTTCTAATGTTATTTTTTTTCTAATATGGGCATTTTGTTAAAGTTAATATAAACATTATCAAATATTTTTAAAATTACTTTATTTATATTTTTAACTTGTTGTTTATTCATGAAAATCCAACATTCCAAACCATAATCCAGAACTGAATCGACTAAAGATTTGAAAATGATTAATTTCTGTTTAAAAGGAATTAAGTGTTTGATGTGAAAAAAGAGATATGTGTAGGTGTGTAATTTTTTGATAACTGAATTGTACTGAATATCCCATGTAAATTTTTCATCCAAATACAGTCCTAAGTATTTTTGTTGAGTTACAAATTCAAGATTGTTACAAGTGCAATTGTTTGTAAATGTAATTTCAGTGTTAATTCTTTCACAGTTTTGATTGTGTAGAGTAATAAAATAGTTTTCCTTTATAATTTTATTTTTATTTTTGATAATCATAACTTTCGTTTTATCATGGTTAATAATCATTTTATTATTAATTGCCCACTTAATAACATTATTCAAGTCTTGTTGAAGAAAATTAATTGCATTCATTTGATTCTTATCACAATTAATGAGTATAACGTCATCAGCATAAATGAAAATCTTTGAAAATTTTAAATTTGAATTACTTGAATATTAAAAATTATTTTGCGAAATCATTAAATTTCCTTTGATCGAAAGCAGACATTTTGAAACTACGCCAGAATTGAATGTAACCTAATCATATCAATTTGTAATTGGAAAATCCGTGTAATGTGAACAAAGAAGAATAGGATTTGCAGACAGATAATGATAGTACGAAAGGGAAGAGATCGGAAGGGAGAGAAAAATAGTAGGGGTTAGGTAGTGACTTAGACCAGTGTTTCCCAACCGGTGGGTCGCGACCCACTAGTGGGTCGCGGAAGGGTTACAGGTGGGTCGCGACTTGATCCTAAAACTATCAGAAACCATCGAATAAGCCATCAGAAAAGATCAGAAAAATCGAAAATCAATCATATATAAGGAAGGGATACGATACAAACATGGTTTTATTCTATATTCTTCTATTCCTATATATGTGGAGGTATTCCTGTAAGGAAAGGTGGGTCGCCAGCTGAAAAACGATAAGGAAAGATGGGTCGCAAGCTGAAAAAGGTTGGGAACCACTGACTTAGACTAATCCAAATGAATAGGAAGGTTTATGTTTCGTTGTTGATTCTTATTCAATTCATTCTTTTTATCCTTTTATCTTTAGAAATGATAATCTTTACAATTTTTAACATTCTTTTTAAGTAAATGACATCTTTTTGTTCAAATTCTCTCAAATTTAGAAAATGGTTTATTTTTAATTTTTTTTTAATTTCTTGGATATTTCTTAGGATTTGGAGAGAATCCAAGAAATATGACACAGTTTTAAGTCAGGAAGCTGACAAAGAAAATAACAAGCACGTCTTGTTGCTTCTTTAGCATGTTAAGAATCTAGTTTTTATGTCATCCTTAATAAAGCTATAATTATTTGAGGTAAATGACCGCGTTTGACGTCATTCTGTGTATTGTCCAATTTCAATACAAGTTTTATTTTCAAAACAGCTTTTTGTTATGAAAGGGCAATTTATGAAACTATAGATATATTCCAACTACACATTATACAAGTGAATGGAAAATTAGGTATATAATAAAAAAAAAAAGCAAAAAAAAAACAAAAAAACTGCCATATGATAAAATTGATATTATTAGGAATATTATAATACTGTAAAGTAATTCAGATGTATTCATAAAACAACTTTTTGCTATAGATAATTTACGGAAATTATACGAAAACTAAATAAATTACTAAAAAGGAATTTAAACAATTCAATGATGGAATCTACAAAATTTTTGTGATAAATGAATATTGTAGTCATCTAAGTTTCTGTGAACTATTGTTCGTTGACTAAAAATAACATTGAAATATCCTTTCTTTATATTTGGCGCAGCAAAAAATGATTAGTGTTAATTAAATTTCGTTGTAACATTGGTCTAAGAAGAAAGTATAAATCAATACTATTGTTATTCTCTTCATAAAGATCCGTCGCAATCTTAAGGTCCTGACTCGAGCAATTCAGATGACTGCAAACCTTTTATTTCTTTTATATTTTTCTTTTACCAATGCACCTAAAATTCTGAAAATTTAAATATGAACTTGTGAAGCATTTGACTTTTCTATTTTAATTTACAAACTATACTGTTTTTAATTTACAAAATATTCTGTAATTAATGAAATTAAAATTCAAAAACAGACAACTTTTTTTTGGGGAGGGGGGGGGGGATTTCGAGGTATTGCTCGGTATTTTCAACTTAAAAAAACCTGGTGAAAATCTGAAATGATAAAAACTTTGTAAAGTACCGGTAATGTAGTCCTACATGTAATTCACTTATACGAAATATTCACTTATACGAATAATTTTTGGTTTCCCCCTCATATTCGTATAAGTGAGACTTTACTGTAGTTAGTTTTAAAAAAATAAAAATTGTATTTTTCAAAAATTATCTGAGGTTAAAATTATTACTTAAAATTATGCTTTTTTTTTACGTGCTATCAAATAATCATAATAAAAAACGTTTTCATGAAAGGCTTTCTAAATATCATGCAAATTCATTTGATGCTGTTCGTTTCCAAAAATTATTTTGTTTTAAAGGTTTTTTTTTTTGTTATAGAAATAGATTTTAATAGAATTAACAATTTTTTAATTTTAAATTAATTAATTACAGAATATTTTGAAAATTAAAAACAAGAAAATAAAAATCCCAGATGCTTCACAAGTTCATATTTAAATTTTCAGAATTTTAGTTGCATTGGTAAAAGAAATATATAAAAGGTTTCCAGTTGCCTGAATTGCTTGAGTCAAAGGTTTGCATGTTGCCAAGCTGTACATATGCCCAGTTTTTTTTTTTTGTTTTTTTTTCCATGGCCACCTGATCTGCCATGTCTTATCCCTTGGAATAAATATCTTCTGTAGATAAAATTCAGTTTCTTATCTCTCTTGCTCCTAGTTTGAGCAGTTTGATTGAAATTTTTCTGCGAGTCAAATTTTTCTGCTGGAAACAGCTTGATTTTTGGAAATTGTGATATTATGAATCTTAAATAGTGGAGCAAGTGGTCTGAGGGCTGGAAAAGTCGGATTTCATCATAGCAAAGGTTTGGGATATTTCCTTGGCTATTTTTTTCCTCCAAACTGGTCATAAGGTACATTCAATTTTAAAATGGGAATCAGGATTAAACCTGGTTCGAACCCAGATTGGTCCCTTTGGTCAGAATCGTTGAGAACCTAGCCTCTCGCGTTCTAAAGGAGTTTCTGAAAACGATCTTAAATGCTCAATTCTCTAGTAACCTATATATCTGACAAGATCTATGTATCTTATATTATAAGAATAAGACGTTTTCCAGATGAAAGATAAGTGGATAATGTTCTTAATTAGACCGAATAATTTTCTGCAGATCAACGGCACTTTTTTTTTTTTAATTAATTGATTAACGATTAATTTGTAACCCTTTTATAAATTTGCCGAAGTTATTTACAGAAGTATTAAAGTGAAATGTTGAAAGCCATCTCATTCAAAAACATCCAGTGATTTCTATAGGTGTTTGTATGTGTTTTTTCAAATCACTCTGCTAAGTTTTATTCCAATATCTTTATTATTTCAATAATACATTAAAATATAAAATATGTATTCAATATATATATATATAAATTTTGGAAATAGTGTACCTTTAAATTGTTTCATCTTCATTCCAAAAGATAAATTTTACAAATTTGGGGAGGATAAATTAATTAACCTACTCAATCATTTTCTGATGAGTCTTTGTCATCAGAAATAGGATGAGTGAAAATAGTTCTTCAGGTAAAAATAACTTCAATGAAAATTTCTTCAGAACTTCCTTTTTCGGTATTTTTCGAAAAAGAATGGTTTGGAAGTCATTTTGTAAATTAGTGTAAATCTAAAAATATCAAGAAAGTATGAGAGGAACATTGAACAATTGCTATGAACTTCACCTTTGTACAACTTAGGTTTCTCTTAACACTCTACATTCATACGAAAGAAGTCTGATAGAAGTTTGGTTATTTTTTTTTGTTCTCAACATTTCAGTTTATTTAAGTTCTGTCGTTTAACGACAGCTTCCATTTAATAGGCTTTTTGCTTCTTAACAGATCTCCTTTGTACAGCAGATGAGAAATTTAATGGAAACTGATTCTTCCACTAATATGATACATTTTAATGCAAGAGCTCAAAAAAAGAGAAAAAATTTTCTTAAAGAACTTGAATCCTACTTTCCTTCATAATGCATTCTCTCTCCCACCTTTTTCTTTTCCCTTTGTTTTTTAAAGACGTAACAAGGAAAAAAATCTTCTGAATTTATAAATTTTAAATCAAACAGAATCTTAAATTTTTTTCATTAGTGGGTTAATCTGTTATACAAACAGGAAATTGTTGTTTCCATTCTAATGTTTTTCTACAGAAATACTTGTTATTTTCATGTGCAAATTTTTCTATAGGTCCACATGGAAAATTTTTCAAATAATCGTGTCTCACTTTGCGACATCTCATTTTCCAGAGCTTTGTTCTAATAATAAATTTTCAATTGTCATCTTTCCCCGAATTGAAGACAGCTGTTTCGTAAATATGACACTTTTGCTACATGACTCTTCGGCGTCCAATTTGCTTAACACGTGAGTGTCTTTGTGTTACGTTCTGTGGTTAAGTGAATTTTAAATTCATAATTTTCCTTTTCTTTTTTTTCTTTTGGTTAAATGTAAAATAATTAACTAATGGCAGATAGAATGAAAAGAGAAGTAAGTTACATTCGTATATGACGATAGCAGAGCAATACATGATAGGTGTAATGTCGATAGGTCAAAAAAAGGCAGTGCTTTGCAATTCGACGATTTTTGTACATTGTATGCTAATACAAACTTTATAGTCTTTTTTTAGTCGTTATTGTTATCTTTTGGTAAATAAGTATCCAAGTTTCAACAGATCCATTCACCAGTTCAGAAGTTGTTAGAGGATATTTACAGAAACTCATAATTAATCATAGAATATCATAATGTCACACATATACATATAAAGACTGGCTGATTTTATGAGCATTCCAGTTTCCTTGAGAATTAGGCTAAACAGCTTTCCTGAGAATTTAATGAGGTTGATATTAAACTTCCATTTTTACGTGCGCTGATCAGTGGCGGCTATTCAGTGGAAGTAGGTGAAGTGGCACTTCACCAATTATTTGTAATAAATTAATATTATTTATTTATAATATAACAATTATTATAAGAAAAACTTTATATTCCTTTAAAAACGTATGTTGGTTTTAATAGAAACGTATTTTTGTATTTTATAAGTCCCGCGCGTCGAGTTCTGGCACCCAGCGCGACCAAGACCGACCAAGTGAAGTTTGGCCTCGTTTCCAGTTTCTCAACCTCAGAGGCGGAGCTTTAGATCCACAACCGAGGCGAAGGTTGATATGACAACCATGACGTCACCCGCTGTACAGGTGAAGTTGAAGCAACAGAGACCGATATTCTCTTCCAGTGGCTTGTTTCGTAGTGCTAAGCTGTTTTAAATGTGAATCCTGTTTATGATATAGTGTGTAGTGTGTGTATTATTAGAAACATCATTTTCACATTGGAAAGACGAAGATAAGAAGGAAGTTATTAAAAAA
>JAFIDM010012231.1:79157009-79184380 GCA_023159025.1 Thereuonema tuberculata
ATATGACATCAAAACCTAACTAAATTACAAAACCTTATTTTAATTACAGTATCTAACTGCATATTTATCTCTCCCCTGCTCCGCCTCAGCGGCAATCCGCCTACGCCCGACGACAAATCGTTTAATTTAAAACTCTGTTATTTACATTTTATCGATGATTTCAACTGTAACTACACTACCGTAGATGGAGAATGTAAATGATGTTTTTATGCTTTCCGTTTGTTTTATTTCTTTAAAATTTGGATTTTCATCACGTACTGTGATGAGCCTATGATGTTGCCAAAAATTAAAAACCTAAAAATGTTTATTGTGAATTATTTGTAAAGATGTTTACTGCCCTGAAGTTTTTATAGATCTAATTAAATGCTGTAATTTTTTCATACGTAGTTTTGATATATGTATCTCTTGTAGTTTAGTCAACGAATCGAGTTTTAAATGCCGCAATTTCTCCGCCCAACTTCATATTTTTTTTTTCACTACTCAACCCCCTGTTATGTTGTCGTTATAAAACACATTCTATGTTACCCAGAGATTATAAGGACTATACCAATGAAATTTTCATCAAAATCGATTTAGTAGTTTTAAGTTTATCGATGATAAACAAAAAAAAACAAAAACGGAGGAGTTAACTATAGAAATCAGGCTTAAGAGATTTATGTAGCTTAAGATGTATCTTCCTTCCACACCTCAGCTAGTAATGATCTAAGGACAACTGTTTCACTACCTTTGTCTTTATCACATTGGGAAAATTCCTTATTATATGTAATCGGTCTGATCATTTTAGTGTGAAACAAAGTTTACATACAATGGCGATCAATCGACCAACACCAAATGATACCGGCTATCAGGCTTTGGCCTCTGGTCTCAATAATGACTATCCACCCAGTCTCAAATCTAACATTGAACAATGATGGTTCAATGGTGGTGACACCCTTGATCTCCACTTTGCATTTCACTTTCTATCTGCCAAACAGCCGGTGCCAACCATGTCATGTTAGTATGAAGGATAGGTCTGATGTGACTTATCAACGAGCAATAGTTGTCTTTCAAACAGCTGACAATTGGACTAATTTCATTTTCGTAAAAAGGATGAAGTCTCCTCACTAGTTGGGAGACTTGATCGCCCTGCGAAGGAGACTTGATCCTGTGGCTCGTCTGGAACGACATGTGTTTCTGGGTGCCTTGAAAGGAAAATTAATAACGCAAATCCGAACTCGATGGGTTATTTACCAGACTTCAGACGCACAACTTCAAGTATTCGTTGTAGCTTTCAGGGAAAATAAGAAATTCTGCTGCATATCGTTTAAACTTGTGATGTAGAGGACTCGAAAATTTTACCACTACATCTTCTTTCTGTACAATCCTTTCATTCTTTGTCAGGGAGAGAAAATTGGTTTACTGTTTGTCTTTTTTTAACAAACTTACTTTTACAGCATCATTGCTAAATGAGACCATGTGACCGGCGTAATGATTCAACATCTTTTTGATTGCTATCCGAACAACCACAAAATCATTCGATCCTACATCAAACGTTTGTGACTTCCTCAGTGACAATGCCATCTAGGCTTGCGATACAACTCAATAGGTCAGAGCTGAGAAGACTACGATTATCTTCATCAGAAGAATCCCCTGCCACGTCTTCCGTTTCCTCGTCCTTTTATTTTAACAGGCGGTTCTCTTTCCTGTCTCTTTCTCCTCCTATTTCTCTTTCCAGTCCTTGAAGAAGCCCCCTCCCTCCAATTCTTGTCTTTCAGGAGAGTCAGTTAGAACTCTGCATCGCACTCGTTTCCTATCCGTCCTTCACGCTGGGAGAGGTGATCCCGGATGAAGTCTCCCGACTGTGTGTGCGTGTGGATCAAGTCTCCCGAAGGGTATTTTAGTGCTATAATTGAAATTATGTAGTCTAAGAATACCACAAAAGGCAATGAAAACTTTGCAAATACTTTCAAAGGAACTGAAATACTTGGTCTTGGTCACATCTCATCGATACCTATCGTCGCCAGACGAAAAATTACACCGACCAACAAAAAATACACAAATGCATAAGAAGTCTATAAGATAACAACCTTGCTCATTGCCTTGCCGTAGTTGTTTTCTGTCAGTGGTATCAGTAGGCTCGCTAGTCTTTACTCTAACGCGAGTTGTGAAGGGGTGATCAAATCTTCTACACATCAAGTGTCATCACTCTCCTCTACATTAGTACCACAGCTTGATAACCTATTCAAAGTTCGTCAATAAAAAATAATTTTGTCTTCGTCTTACTAATAGCATTATTGAATAGTATTCTCTTTAATACTGCACGAGATACAGTTAATCATATTTCCATCGAAATTCTGCAATATTTTCTGCCAGTTCATTAGATAATTCATTTTCATGATTAAGCAAATGATTAAATTACCATTTGCGTAATCTGAATATAGTAGAATTGAAATATTTACTATTTTTAGAATTATTTTTTTTTCCCTATTAGTTTAGATCAGTGGTGAACAATATGTCGACTTTGGCTATCAAGCCAAAGATGGTAGCCCGCAGTAGTTTGTATCAACAACACTAACGTTATTTATTTTTCACATTAGAAAAAAGAAAAACAAGTAAGAGGGAAAAAATAAGAAAAGAGATTTACAGAGTTTTGTAAGTCGGAGGACGTTGTAAGGTTATTTCCATTCAAGAAATTGGAGACTTCACAAGTGAACGATCTGACTTCAAAAATAGCAGAATTAGTGAAAGGAGACCCCAGAAAAGTTGAAGAAGAAATAATGAAGACGCACTACAACATATTCCTAGAAGCAAGAGCTGCTGATAGCAATAGCCCTGAATTCTGCAAATTGTCTGAAGAATCGTATCCGAATATTACAAAACTGCTATTTTATTCGACGACATTTCGGATCTACTTATTTATGTGAATCGATATTTTCTATAATGAATACGATAAAAGCAAAACATGGAAACCTCAAAACTGATGATCATCTAATTGACAAAAGCATCGTAGGACTTGCAACAAAACCAACTCATTACTGAAATGCAGTAGCAAGTATCGGATAATACGTAAAATGTGTCTTGAAAAAATTGTTGTTGTTTTTTTTTAATCTTTACTATTGTCTAATCTTCCTTGTCTAATTCTTTACTTTATTAGTCGAACGCCTGTATTGTTTTAAACAAAGAGTAGCTTCAAATCCAGAAAGATTTGCTAATGCCTTTAACGCATTTACAATACCAATTCCACTTTTATTATTAACATGAATTACGTTTATTTTCTTCTGAATTATAACAAAGCCACTAGTAAAACTTATTTGGAGTTGTTGATATAATTGCACAAAGCTGTAGTTTTAGAAAAATAAGGTGAATTCGAGTGCCTGGCTGTTGCAAAACTAAGCCTGTCTTTGAGCTATTTTTAAAAAGACAGTTTTGTCAAAACAAGATCGTTTTTAATGAACTCCCTTCCTGCCTTATTAAACCTCCCACGCACCAAAAAAATGTCATTATTAATTTGATCTTTTTATTTTTAGCTACACGTGCAAAGAATAGTCCCTATTGAAAAGCACTTCTTTTTTTTATTAACTGCCTTTTACTATTTATCGAAATAAGGCTTTAAATTAAAAGCAAAATAACTAAAATAATATTGTCTTTTAAATGAAAAGCATTATCATCTATTAAGGAACAAAGTAAAGACGACAGAAGCAGAAACGAAAATTTAGGAATATATTTTACTTTTATGTTAATAATAAGTATTTTTGTATGTATTTACGTTTTTAATAAGAATTAATGAAAGCATTATTAATTGTATTTTACGGGGTAAATATTTTTTTCTCAAATTCTTTTGATTCACCTAATTCTTTGTCGAAGTGAATTTAACACAATCTTTAATTATTTCTTCTTTTGATGTTTTTTTTTTTTGTTTCAAACTAGCCATACTTCCAGGCACCGCCCTATAAAATTCAAATTTTATCCCCTGTAGTCTGCTTCTATCAACGCAACCTCTAAAGCAGCGCTAAAGAAGCTTTTCCATGGTTAGAGAAGAAAAAGGTTTAAAACACGTCTGTCGTGGGATCTTAAGAGAAATTACAATGCAAAAGATAGGTCAAAGTATTTGGGATCATTAGATTTCAAACAAACAAACATTCACTTTTATTTTTTTTAAGATTAGTTAATAGCCCATTGATAGATAGTGCAAAAGCTGATCATATAGGCTATTGTCGAATGAATAACCTTAGTCTTATCCTGCTAAGTCCTGCTTCTGTAATATTCTATGGAAGTCTAAAGCAGTTGCCTAAAGCTTAATCAGTGGCCTTTACAAGTATAAACAGTAAGTATATCACTATCCTTAGTATATCACTATTAGTACATCACTATATTTCTAGAATTGAACAACTAGTAATGCTGTATAAGCTTGATTCAAGATGATAATCTTATAATAAAGTTTAAGCTTTCTCGACGTAATAACAATTGTCATATTGATTTTTAAGCATAATTAAATGTAATTACCTGCTTTGTCTGATGTCTGTCACTTATTTCTTATTTTAAAAACAAAACCAGAGGATTACCTTGTAAATTTCATTCGAAAATTATCTTCGATCACTTTTAGGCTTCAGCGATTATATTCCGCAGCATAATTTAATCTACAAACGTCATTGATTGTTTAGAGAAGAGGAGCTGAAACATAAATATTTATTTATTTTTATTTTTATGTAAGAATTTTTAACAGGATACTTTAATATCAAATGATATTGTTAAAAATGTTACTTTGCATTAGTTTAACCATTAAAATTAGCCTAAGAGCTTTGAGATTCATTGACCCCAGTGTAATGTGACATAAATCATTCATCCAATAGACAAGTGAATGTAGGAGGATAAGATGAGTCTATTGGGTGAATGATTTATGTAATTACGTTCACATTCACATATTCTCTACATTCACATATTTTTCGCCTATGCAAACTTTTGCAGGGAAAAACCAGTAGAAGAGTTGCTTGTTGAAGGTAAGAGATATTATAAATATTTGAGTAAATTTAGAAGTAGGACGAGCAGTAAGATAATGTAAGATTGACTACATTAGCATATCAGTAACAATGGCAATGGATATTATCGTTTGTCATCTGAGCAGTCCAGAGTTAATAACGTAGAAAAAAAAAAGAGCTACTACATTGCAAGAGGATCGTTACCTAACTCTTGTGTTGAATGAAAGATGCAATACCATTAATAAGTTGTTAAGCTTCAAATTCAACAAGAACTTATGTTTTAGCCGAACTGTATTGCGGTTAATAAAAATGACTTTTTTTTTAGCAAGGTTTTTTTTACGATTTTAACAAATAGAGAAATCGCAATTTCGCCGCCAAGTGTATCTTGTTTCTTGTGGTCCTTTAATTTAATTCTTTTAAAATTCGAAGGAAGGCTAGTGAAGTACTCTCCAGGAGATTCGAATAAGCTCGAGAATAATTGAGATCCACAACAGTTGATGAGCTAGATCACTAGACTACTATAGTTTTTGAGATACAATGCTTCTCGTAAGTACACCTCATAATTGCACTTCATAAATAAAAAAAAAACTAATATTTTCAATATTTTACACAATTATCAAATTGTGTAAAACCATTGTTTGGAAAACAATGTTTGGAAAACCATTGTTTGGAAAACTTTATTGATTGCTTCAATTAAATGAAATTGGAATAGAATGAAATTAATAAAGACATTAATCTTCAACATTAACAGATAAATAAGCGCATTGTTGAGGTTTTATTTTAATTAAACTATGAAATTAAATTTGAAGATCTGCTTTTGATACATATTATTCACGTTTGGAATTTAATTCAAGTAGTAGTTCTAAGAAAGTGAAACTCAATTACAGAATTGCATGAAAGGATTAAAGTGCAAAAACAATTTCTTTTACCTGGATGTGAAGACCTTGACACTGATTGATAGCTATGACCAATGGACCTTTGTGTTAAAGAATCTAGAGCAAGGAAAAAAATTATGATAAAACCAAACAATTCATAAAAAAGCCTGATAAAGCAAGACTATTTTAAGTTATAATAATTTTGAAGTGGTAATAGTTCTACAGCTTGCAAATACTTCATAGAAACATAAAGTAAATGTTGATAAGTGTTTCATTAAATACGTCATTATGCTGTTTGTCCGTGAAAATATAAAATTATTATTAGTAGTAGTAATATTCGTATTTATTTGTTAACGTTAGGTTTACTTAAAAAATTTTTAAAAAATTTAAAAATTTAAAAAAAATTAAAAAAAAACTTGGAGGGAATGGTTGGTTTAATGACATGAAATTTCAAAATTATTAAATAGATCAAAGTTAATAAGATTTATCTTTGATTCAATTAAAAACTGCGAAATTTTTTAAAAGTTACCTGTATTCTAGCTGAAAAAATGCATTGGAGCATATTAAAGTTTGTTTATTATGTTCCATTTTGTTAGTAATTTTTTAGTAAACTTATTAAAACTTAAGTAAAGTTTGAATTTTTTCTTCCCGTATTGAAGAAAACATTGATCGTCTACTGTTTGGTGCTTCAAAAGAAGAGGCTGATTTGACTAAAATTGTAAAGTAACAATTCTAATTTTGCTAAAATTCTAATTGTGCTGCTTCCTAAGCAGTATCTCTTAAATCTTCTCAAATTTAATCAACATTTAACGTGTGCAGGTTGAAATATTTATAGACAAGGATATTCATTAAAAATTAACTAACCCACATGAATAAAAAGATGATTAATTCATATACTAAAATCTAAAAAAATAATAAAATACTGTACTCGCAAAGGACGGTTTCAACCCACTAACCGTCGGTTAGCTGATGATAACCCGACGGTTAGGGGTTGAAACCTTCCTCGATGAGTATTTTATTATTTTTAGATTTTAATATATGAATTCATCATCTTTTTATTCATGCGTGCTAATTAATTTTTAGCGAATGTCCTTGTCTTTAAATCTTTTCAAAGAAATACTCGATTGGCGGATTCCAATGTTATTATTAGATTTAGAAAAAGAGTCAGCTTTTACAACTATTTTTCTTCATTTTTGGGAGAAGTTAATAAAACGTGATAATTCATTAAATTTAGAATTTATTTCAATTATATGAATTATCTTGTGAATATGGATAAACATAATGACAAAGAAAAGATAGAGGAATTCCCTAAAATCGCATTTATGTTTGGTCTAAAGCTGCTTATAAGCAAACAACTTAAAAATAGCTTCTGTAATGATTACATTCATCTATTTCTGACGGGGCTCAGTGCTTTTCATGAAAAACCTCCTTCTCCTCCCACACTGTTTTCGAAATAGCCTTTATTGATCAGTTTCCTCTATGGAGACCTGTGGACAATGTTTCTATGGCTTCGTACGTCATATTCTGGACACCAAATGTGGCAAACACGTTGCTGTAATTTGCTTCTTGTGACAGTTGCCCCATTTCATTTTATCCGCCCACTCCTATCCACCTATTTACATTCCTGACGTCTTTTGTTTTGTACTTTTCAGACCCTACTTATCCCTACTTCCATTTAGATTCATTACTGACTAATTGAATGCATCGAAAAGGATTCCAAAAATAGATGATGATCAATGGATACCCTTCAAAGGTAAATAAATCACTGACCTTAATCTCCAAGTCACTCGTGTTTCGATCAGTGAGAATGAGAGTCAGTTCGTGATGAGAGTAGGTGTCTTCTGATATTTGATTTCCGTTAAGAGGTGTCTCTTTGCTTTCCTCTCAATCAGTAAATAATTTTTTCATATTTAATCAAAACAGAGCACAAACAGATTCAAATCCTAAATACTACACCATGTCTTGTAAGTTAATCCCAAGAATTAAAAACAAGTATTCCATGAAAGAAATTAAAATCTCCTTTTTTTTTAATATTATTCTTAAATTTTTATTTATTAATTTTTGTCCAGAAAACGACAAAAAAACCAAAATTATAATCAGTATAAATGTTCCATATTCTGAAAAAAAATAATTTAAAATCTCCGCGATTGCTTTTAATCGTATCAAACCACATGAATATCCATTGAAATTCACTGTGTAGTTTCCAATGCTTTTCTAGAATATTCGTCGCCTTCTTTCGCTAATTTCTCAAAAAGGACCCACTTGAAAAAGATTTCAAATATAAAGGTTAGATTATCTGTAATCCTTAAATGTGCATATCAAGCTTTAAGAAGATCCAAACACCGGTTCAAAAGGTAAGGGGAATACACAAATTGGCAGATTTCATGACCCTCAGTTTTCTAGGAAAACAAAATAATAAAATACTTTATTTTTTTGAAGGAAAAAAAAATAAAAAATTAAAGTTTCATTTATCGCAAAGTTGTTAAATGGTTAGAATATAAATAGATTCCAGTGTACCATGTAAATAATAAAGTTCATTTTACATTATCTTTGATTAAATCGTTCTTCCTAACTATAGCAAGTTAACTAGATAAAAATAACAGCAAGTTTACTAGACAACACTATCATGTATAAAGGCCTACCAACATGATGATATATTAAAAAAAAAGTTTGAAGAGACCCATTGCAAACCCATCGCGGGACTGGAGATATAGCTTCCAATGATTCGCGAGCATCTGCATGAAATTGGGGTCCGATTCCATTCCACCTTTAACCTTAATCGCATTTCACAGCAGTAAAATTGATGGGTGAGAATCTTGAGGAAAATAACCGACCTCCACCAAGGATTGAACCTGGCTCCTCAGCCCTGAGTCCAATGCTTTGAACCATTGAGCCATCGGCCATACTAAACTCTGATAGATAAAATTCATTAAAAAAACTTGTGATCACATTAAAACTAAAACTACACCAATCAGATTCTCCTTCACATAAGAATAGAAAAAAGAGAAAAAAAGAAAAATACAATAGACTTTTATCCTGTCTTGCTTTAATCGATCGTTGCTTTATAAGGCTTTGTTTGGGAAAAGAGGAGATGCTTTCTGTCTTATTTAAATTAGTTATAGATCTTTAAAAAGCTGCCTTTAAGTGGTGTCTTTAAGTGGTGTCGCAGCCTCCTTTGTCTGCTTGATGTACATAATGCAAAGGGTGTCTCAAAAGTAGACCGACAAAGTTCGGGTGAATATCAAGGACAATAAAACAAGTAAGTTTGATCAGTAAACCCATGTTCGCAAATGAGTATTTCGACCAGATGGAATCATAAAGTAATTGTTATTGTCCAATGATTGGATACGTGCATCATTTTCCTCGAACAATATGGGACATTAAATACTGTTGTTCGTGATCCGGGTTTTTATTGCTATCTCTTAGTAAAAAGCAGTTTTAGAAAATCGTAGAATGTTGGGCCTTGTAAAGCAGGTACAGTGCCTGTACATATTGCTATTTTTGGTTATTATTGGCTTAGTATCACAGCGTATCTTTGTTGAGTAGTCGACATTTGATGAACCGAAAAATGCAATCTCAGCATTGAAATAAATGACCAACACTTGTTACGTTATGTTATGTGGTGAGTGTGGGCGGCAGGGAAGCCGAGCACCGCGACTGTTGGTCTATTGTGCTATCCTACGGAAATAAGGACAGACGGAGAGAAAGACTGAGAAAGAATGGTGGGAGAAGTGTAGGGGAAATGGGAGAACACCGAGAAAACCTGCCAGCGCGGATCGTCCATCATCACGAAACCCACATGAGAACCGAACCTCGGTACTCAGAGGTGAGGGGCCAATGTATGACCAACATTTAGAACAATTGTAAATCTGTCGCACTCAAGCTAATAAGATATATTTCTTTGATTCCATCTCGTTCCGAAACAGCTCATTTCGGACATGAGCTTACTGATAAAAATTACTTGTTTTGGTGTCCTTGATAATTACCCGAAGTTTGTCGATCTAATTTTGGGGCACCCCGTAATTTTTTTAATACATTGCATTACCGCTCCTTTATTTATTAATAAAAAAGATTGCAACAAATATTTTATTCAAGCAAAGAAAATGGGTTTAACGTGCTGACAAATTGATTGAAAATATCCATAAAGCCCAGCACAGAATAAACAAAAACACAATTGCCTGTGCTGGGCTTTACGGACATTTTCAATCAAATATTTTATTCAATTTATCTGAAGTGGTATTTAGAATGCATTTTCGGATTAACCTTCATTGGTTTATCCGGCAAGGATAAGAGGGAATAGCTCATAAAAGATGCTGTTCCATAAGTTGTAAGAAAAACAATACCGTCATATTATTCTAATTGTAGAACTGAAAAAAAAAAATGTTTAGCTCTTTTAGCAAAATTAAAGTTAAGTGGGGGTTTTTGGTTTTTTTTTTTTTTAATTTAATAACTTAAAACTCTTGGAAATGTTTGAATAAAGAGTTTTAAGTTTGAAAAGTTTATTTATTATGTGTGTGAATCAATACTTCAAGAAACAACATAACTCTTTGAAATCAACCAAATACGGAAAATAACTGAAATTCTCTTGGCAGGCAGCTTACTCTGATTATTCACCATAATACTACGAATTTGGTGGAAGCGACCATTGGGTGTTGCTTCATAAGGCAATGTTCTTGTTTCCCACCCCTTTCAACTGAATTTCATTTGAAAACCGGCTGCAATGACGTCTTTGGATGCTGAAAACTCTTTTTTTTTCCCATAGCAATAAGAGAATCACTCATTACCTCCCAAACTACGAAGGAAATGTCCATCAATGCTGTTGACTTCACCGTTTCGGAATCATTCACATTGATTGGCAAATGTTTGGTATTTCCTTAACTGATAAAAATACGAACTCAACCATTATCATCACAGGAACATTATTCTCTGTTTATCCTCAATGCAATTTCATTCAAGGTTAATGGGAGAATAATATCCCTCTGCCGTGGGATTTTAATTTACAATTTTTGCATTTTTCTGATGCAATCTTATTTTATTGTTAAAAATAAAAGTTTTATTTTAATATTAGTTAATTTTAACTTCTAAAAAAAAATATATAAAGGCCTACTTCATTGTAAAAAATCCATTGAAAGAACGTAGTCATTTGTGAGTCCATTTCATAAATCAGAATTATCTGTCTAGACCGTTTTCCAAGAGCCTTAGATTATTAACCAAAGAAAGTTTGCCGTATTCGGAAACAGCAATAACTCCTAATCTTGCCTGGAAGTCACGTGGTAGAAGTTTATTCGAAATATGAGTCAATTTAATAAATCAATCTAATAATTAAAAACAAAGTTAATATTTAATTTACAATAATAATTTGAGCTTGCCCCAGATAAAAGCTACAACAATAATATTGCATTTTTTTAGCATTCGTTCACAAATAGTTTACAATAATTCCGTTTTTCAATAAGAGATGTTGCTGATATACCTAGAATGTTTAATGCATTACTATTTGCCCCTTTTGTATTCTTTCATTAACTGAAGCATAGGTCGCAATCATATTTTACGTTATTTAAAGATGACTTTTATATATCAGTGTCTCTTATGTCTTAGCGCTGAGGATAAACCCTTACTTTCACAGGGTTAAAGGTACTGAGACCTACGAACGATCTTTGATCTTAAATCTTATTGATAAAGATTCAAGATCTTATTGATTGATTTAAGAAATTATTTAATATACTGCGAATATTTTCATTTCCTTAAAAAAACTAGAGAATCTTGCTGCCTTTCTTCCGCAGCTACCAAAAACATTAAATAAAAATGGCGCAACGATAGAAGAAATGCTACGGAAATGCGATATACAGGGTGTATCAGTTGGACAAAGTCAATTTTGCTTACATTGGCAAACAATCACGATACCAATTTTGTGAAAGGGGGGGGGGGGGTCCTTAATACTAATTTTTTGTAAATGACTTTGCTTTCTTTAAATGAAACTTTAAAAGTAAAATAATCTTAATACTAAATCTAGGTGGCGAAAGAGTAGGCTCTTTGAATTTCATCATTTACACATTTCTTCCCTGAAACGGGGGGGGGGGGGGGGCCCCTGGCTAAGTGTCTTTAGCAACAATCACATGACTTGGTCAATGTTACTTCAGTATTTGTTTTTGCTTCGGTCAGTTTTGTTTATGTTCGATAGTGATTGCAGTATATGATCCTTTCGCAACAGAACTTCTTACACAGAACTACTGTCTTCAAATTTCTTCTTGATTCATTGTTTCATGTTTCGGGGAAAAAAAAACATATTCCTCAACAAATAAAACCTCTTGCTGCAGAGACGTTGCCCTTCGACTCGTAAATGAACTTAATGACAGACACATATTGTCCGTCTTATGTTACGATACTGTTATTCTTGTGAAAACGTAAGCTCTCGAAAACGGCTCCCAGGAAGAAGTTACCGGGTCCAACTGATGCACCTACATTTTGAGTACTGCGCAGTAACTTTTTTTTTTTTTTTTTGATTTATGTGAAATTTACTTTTTTTTTTTTTATACAATATATATTTGGTGAATTCTGATATGTAGACTAAAATGACAACACACAAGTCAAGAACGTTTAAAAAGATTATAAAAAGATACTGTATTTAAAAATTCCAGGAGCCTTTCGGGTTCCTTTGCGGAAAACTCCTCTTCAACACCCATTTGTTTCCGCAAAGGAAACCGAAAGGCTCCTGGAATTCTTAAGTATCTTTTTATAATCTTTTTAAACGTTGACTTGTGTTTGTCATTTTAGTCTACATTACTTAAATTTACACACGTCAAAATACTTTTAATTCTGATATGGTGAAGGTTTCGAAGATGTTAAAAGGAAATATAATATAATTAAAGTTAAGCTTGAACAATTTATTTTAATGTTATTTTTCCCAGAATTATGTTACAGGCATTAGTAATTTTGTATAATTGTATTACGGAAATTCGTTACCAAATTGCTACTGATTGAAATAAATGCAATAACCATTATATAATACTTAACTTGATTCTTCTGCCTGGAATCCTTATACAAAAAACTTCATTTGAAAGAACGGTTAACCAGTATCGATAGTAAGTTATATCTATTTTTATATCGATCTCCGAATCGTATCAATAATTTCTGATATCAGTAAAACTCCGTTAATATGTAGAATTAATTACTGTGAAATTCTTGCATCATGTTTTTTTTTTTTTTAAATTCCTTTTGTTTCATTATACATTATAATAAAATTCAGCCATTGAGTGACTGTTAAAAAAAATCATAGTACGTAGTGAGATTCAGAAATAAATAAATTCTTAAATAAAACATAAATTCAACTGTATCTTAAATAATTCTCAAAACAGCAACTAGAACAGATATTTTGAATCTTTCTAGTTTTTGACTCCTTAAAACTTTAAGATTCGTATGAAAGATGCAATTTAGATTTGTAAGTATTTTACTGATGTAGATGAAAAATAATAGAGGCTTCTTGGGCAACTTACCAATCAGAATAAAACCCGACCATTTTATTAAAGCAGAATACGGAGCAGAAGATTTTGTTTTTCAAAATTCTTACAGATAAATTAGTACTTTTTGATAAACAAAAAGGAAATGATCGTTCAGATTATTTTATTTATTTATCTCTCGGCGAACAGTCCTGCTGCTTACGACAACGCCGACGCATGCTGGAACTCTGTCGTCATCACCACCAACGAAGTTTAGCGATTTTGCTTCCCCACTCTCTTCATGGTTCGACGGCTACAGTCAGTCAGTTTTCTCATTCTACCACTTCGTGCAGCGTCTCTACGTCTCCATTTTACAAATACATCACTCACAGTTGATTTCGGCAAGTGCAGCATTTCACGAACTGATTTCCTACAACTGTGGCATCCGATTATCATGCCATATTCGAACTCACTGAGCTAGCCTAACTTACTCATTTTATTGGGAACGCAGAATCATGACCGCCCAAGCCCCCACAAACACTTTTACAGCGTCCAATGACGCATCAAACCTCCTGGCCTGCCCGATCTACTTCGTCAAAAGGGTATCCGGATACTTTTGGCCATGTAGTGTAGTTATCGACATTTGATTCTTACAAGTTCCGCCAAAAAAAAACTACAATATACCACATTGTAGAATTATCTTTTGTATCAACACTTGAAAGAATAAAAATTATTCGCTAGAACGAAATCCTCATCATTATTTTTCATTGGACAATTTCACCTTCTAGCAGATCTCTTTTTTGCCCATGGACAGCAACATCTCACCATAGTAACTCCCTCGATGATTGTAAACAAAAATTTCCAGTTCCATCATCAGAACAGATATTAATTGGCATCACCAAGGATACAAACATCTACCAACTCCACGTGGACTCCACGTGGGCTATCTTTCTTCTTATTTGTTTTTTATTGTGAATGGTTATTGACGCATTAAATTCCTTTGTTAACATCCATGCCCATTTTTCTTAACATTTTTCTGTTTAAAACTATTGAAGTGTAAAGCTGAAACATTGAAGTTTAATTTTATTGTTTCCACAGGTTATTCTTGATGAAATCTCTATCTTCTCTTGAAACTCGACATTTTTCACGCTTATAAATATAATTATTAAATACTAGCTAGGTATTTCTCAAACTAGTCTTCGTATTTTATGGGGCGCCGAAAGTATATTCGCCAAAGTTCCAATGACCATCAGGACTAGTTTAGATTAGGTGGTCAGTCCAATGCTCATTCACCTGTACTTCCGGGAAAGAAACCTTTCCATTTTACACAGGGCTGAGTGAACCCTAGGGTCCGAATGGAAGAAAAATAATCTAGGAAAGATTCCCGACCTCCAATCCGCATTCGAGTGCCGGTACCACTCGACTATCAGGCCCACTTATTAACATACAATATTAATATGCGAAACAATGTTGAAAAAAATCAAATGTTGGTTTTCTATTGACGCAGGCAAATATTTTAAAACATTTCTCTCATATAGATTCTTTAGCTTCTTGTTGGTCTTCTTTATCCTATTTTGATTATTTGTCTTGGAGAAAATGAAGATTATAGTCAAAACAGTATTCATCAGTTCTGGATCATTATCAGAAAAATGAAATGCATTGTTAATATTTATTAACTTTGTGTGTGTTTATGTTATTTCTTTGGATTCACTCGTTAATCCTATTGAAATTAGTAATTGAGAGTTTGATGTGCAACTGACAGCTGGAGATATACTTTTTGATGTCATCATCAGTCATCTTGACCTGTCCAGGTCAGTCGCTCAATGGTAAGAAAGAGAAAGACCGTAGCAGTTTAAAAAATTAAAAAAACAAAATAAATTAATTTCGCAACTTTTCTCTTATATAATTACATGTCACATATGAGTTAAATGAACGCATATATTAAACAAAATTACAATTTAATGCATTAAATGCATTAATTTCAGTAGTCCTGTGGTATTAGCTCTGGGTTGCGCGCTGGAGAAGTCTGGTTCATTTCCCGCGAAGATCGCAGAGTTTTCAGCTGTTGCGATGTTTCTCCTCCAGAAGAACACAGGGTTCATCCAGCCTTCTATAAATGGGGACCGGTTTCTTTTCCGGGATTAAATTTCAACCCGATATTCGACAATTGTTGTACACCTTCAATCCCGAAGAGGCCTGCGTGGTCTCTAAAGTGAAATCCTGTAATCTATATTACTAAAATCTTTTATTTCTCTGTCTGTCTGTCTGTCCGGCGCAATTTTCTGAGAGAATGGAAAATAGAAATAATTTTTACAATGAAACATCCGCGACAGGAATTGAACCTGCAACCTTCTGATCCGAAGTCAGATGCCTTATCCATTAGACCATAGGGACTACAACTCTCTTCATATGGTTTTTTGACTTACATCTCCTTTCCTTTCCCCCATCAATAAGGAATGTATTCAATCTTTTTTTTGAATCTCAAGATTGTTTATTTATTTCATATCAGTCAGTTTATTTGTAATTCGAAACTGATAATTAGAACGATAATTGCCGAAACGTTGCAATATTTTAAATATTCTTACTTAACCAAATCCTACGTGATATTGAAAAATATGTGGGTGTACACGCCAGATGTTGGAGTAAAGAAAACAGAGTCAAGAAAGAGAGAAGCACTCTTTTTTTTGAGGTGGAATACCGAAAAAATCACTATTTGCAACTCAAAAACCATCAATAAATGTAACTCAAACGTCACTGAAAAGTGACAATCTATATTACTAAAATCTTTTATTTCTCTGTCTGTCTGTCTGTCAGTCTGTGTGTCTGTCCGGCGCAGTTTTCTGTGAGAATGAAAAATAGAAAGAATTTTTTCAATATAACATCCGCGACAGGAATCGAACCTGCAACCTTCTGATCCGAAGTGAGACATCTTACTCATTAGGCCATGGAAACTACAACTCTTTTCATATTGCTTTTTTGACTTATCTGTCAAAAGTGAACTGACTTTGACTGAAAAGTAACAATTGTAATTAAAAAGAAAGTCAAAAAAGAAAGAAGCAGTACGTCATTAGGTAGAATACTGAGAAATCAGTATTTGTAACTTAAAAACCACTGAAAAGTATCAATTGGAATTGGATAAACGAGATGAACGAGAGTGTCGATAACATCAATCGAATGATAAGTCTAAGAATACAAGGAGAGACTATAGAGCATACAATACAAGTGCGAATAAAATTGACACTTCTGATAATTCACCTCACGAACATCGGTATATGCCCAAGTGTCTGAACGCATTGAATCTCAGCGGAATTCCTCAACATCGTTTGTCATTGAAGATTGGATCTCCAATGATATTGTTGCGAAACATCAATCCCAAGTTTGTATACTGCAATGGAACTCAACTTAAATGCTGTTCATTCGATAATGATCTCATAGAAACCGAAATTATAACAGAACTCACAAAGGAGATTTTTTTTTCATCCATAGGATGTCTATGGAACCATGCGATAATCTACTTCCATTCACTTTCACAAGAAAACAATTTCCGATCAGACCTTCTTATGCGATATTTATCAATAAAGCTCAAGGACAAACTCTAAATAAAGTTGCCATATAATTGGAAAACGTTGTCTTAACTCACATACAACTTTAGGTCTTTGAGTCACAATTCAACAGAATTTGGTTATCTTCACTCTAAAGAATACTCACAATCAATTTGTTGCGAAGAATTTCGTATATAAGCTATAATCTTCATTTATCATCTATATCAACTAACGTTCAGCTGAAATCTCTTCTTCAAATATCTATATCGAACAATCTGATGGCCTAGCTAATAGATATAGATAATTTTCACTATTTGTAACGCAAAAACCACTGAAAAGTATCAATTGGAATTGGATAAAAAAGAACAGAAAAAAAAAATCACTATTTCTATTAGGTAGAATACTGAAAAATCGCTATTTGTTACTGAAAAACAATCACTATTTCTAACTCAAAAACCACTGTAAAGTATCAATGGAAATAAAAAAAAAGAGACTCAAGAAAGAAAGAAGCACTATTTCTATTAAGTAGAATACTGAAAGCTCACTATTTGTAGCTCAAAAGCGACTGAAAATTGTATCTATATTACGAAAATCTTTTATTTCTCTGTCGGTCTGGTGCAATTATTGTAATTTACAAAAATAGAAATAATTTCTACAAGTTATCTACTGGAATCCAACATGCAACCTTCTGCTCCAAAGTTAGACGTCTTAGGCATTAGGATTACATTCTAATCTCTATAAAAAATAAAAATATATCACAGATATATGATTCACACGCTGATTCTAAAAGCAGTCGTGAATTGAGAGAATATATACATCAAAAATTAAAATAAAATAAAAACTTTAAAAAAATTTTAGTTTTATTTTACTTGATGTAATTTGTGTGTGTGTTTTTTTTAATAAATAACAAATTGTTTTCCGTTACATACGCGAGGCTTCCGGAGCGAAGCGACGGGTAGCCGACTAGTTTTAATACAAAATTTATTTCTTAATGAATTGAGTTTCTTCGGATAAATCCAAAGTCGTTCCCCTCCATCGGCTTTCTCGTGATAAATAATTCTTTGTGTTAAAATAACAAAAAACTATAAATACACTAATTTATGCAAATTTTTTTGTACACATTTCTCTTTTTATTTATACACTTTTCTTTTTCAATACGCTAATACTCTTTCTCTGAGCACTGAACCATTGGCGTACCGAGGGAGGTTGGTAAGAACTGTTACAAGCAAGATTCGTTACCCGCTCCTCTTTGATCTGAAAATGGAAAAAAAAATAGAATTTTGGACTTTTTTTTATTATTGGAAAAATTCATTTCTTTGTAACCCCCCCCCCCACCTTCCGAAATCCTCCCCCCTCCCCAAAAGACAAGACTTTTTTTTTCGGTTGACCAGGGCTACGACCATTATAATCACTTCCACTCCAAAATCCTGGCTACGCCTATATATTGAATATTTTTTTGTCTGAAGAGCCATTTGAAGTGCCAAAAATTTCTTTAACAGCGAAGCGACTTTAAAGTCAAAGGAATCTCTTGGTTTATGAGTTTCTTATTTAGTCTGTCTACAGCTTGGATAAAATCTCATAAAGCAATTCCTTGCAAATCACACGGGTTAACTCAAGAACAAAAACAAGGACCTTATTTTTTTTTATTTTATTTTTTTTACTTTACAGTAAAAACTTTCAAACTCCACAGTTAAGCATTTTTAATCAAACGAACATCAAAACCAAAAAAAAAAGTCGGTTTGGTTGACTAAATCACCACTTCTAGGAAAGTAATTAAAGCGTGCTGTAGGTGTGTAGTTTCCTAGATTTGAAACATCACCCCTGCTGCATTTGGTATCGACTGGTCATGAGGTGCTATCTGTATTCTGCGTCCTGTTTTGTGAGTTGAATCAAAATATGGAGACGTTGGATATTCGACAAGTGATGCTTTTTGAGTTCTTACGATGCTTATCAGCAGCTAAAGCTAAGATGTAGTAGTGTTTTCTGTGAAGACCATGTAAGCGAAAGGACAATGCAGTGTTGGTTGCAAAAATTCCGTGATTGAGATTACAATGTAAAGAATGCTCCTAGAGGACCCCTTGAAAAAGTGGTCTCAGCCGTAAAAAAACTGATCGAGTCTGACCCACATCAAAGTTCATGGGAGAAACTAGGAGTATCTCACACAACAATTTCACGCTGCCTGGAAGAACTTGGCAAAGTGTGGAATATACAACTCACAGAACTTGTCATGAACTCACAGAATAAAACAAGGCTGCGCGTTACACAATTTGTTCTTCACTCCATCTTCGCGAAGAAAAAAGAGCCTTTCTTGGACAGAATTATAACTTGCGACGAAAAGTGGATAATGTTCGACAATAGAAAGCGCTCATAATCTTGGCTGGATAAGAACGAACCATAAGCAACAACTCCTAAACCGCCTCTTCACAAAAAATTCTTTTTGACTGATCCACGGCTGCAATTATCTTGATTACAAGATACAGCCTATACTGGTCAATCGAAAAGGTCCAATTTTACTTCACGATAATGCAAGACCGCATACTGAGCTAATGCAGAACGCACCCGCAAGAAACATGGATATGAGATTTTGCCTCATACGCCTTATTCACCGGATCTTTCGCCTACAGATTTCACCTACTCAGACATATGGACAACTTTCTGAAGGGCAGAAAATACCTCCAAGATTGTGATCTCAAAAAGATCAAATAAGAATTTCTACAATGTCAAACCACGGATATGTGCAAGAAAGGAATTTAAAGCTTAAAACAGCGTTGCCAAGATTTATAGATGCAAATGGAGTCTATTTTCAATAATAAAAATTACAACCGCATTCAAAATCAGTTTTTCAAATCGTTCACTCCAAACCGTCATTTTGGGGTTTCCAACCTAAATAATAATCACTGCTATTTGTTTGAAGAATCTCTTAATGAAGCCGCACTAATGCTTTAAGAAGATTTCCTTCAAATTAAATTTCCTTTGCGTTTTGATTTCCTAATTAAAAAGGACTGAAGCTTTAATTACAAGGTACAAATTGTAATATTACTAAAAATTAATAAATATAAGTTCACAGGGTTCTGAGTTAGCTAGAAATTAAACAAATTAAGCTAGTGTAGTTTGAAAGGTAAAAGTGTTAAAATGTAAAAGGTAAAAGTGTAAAAGGTAGAGTTTCAAAGGTAAAAGTGTTTGAAAGGCCAAGCATGTCCTCAGCTGCGAGCAGGTTTACGCTCCAGCGATTCTCGAACAAAGGCCTAATTAGGTCTATCAAACTATACTAGCTTTTTTCGGACATTCACTCGCCTACAACCCCCGAGTAAGAAAGCTGGTACCTATTTGATAAAGGGAATTCCGAGTTTCAATTTGAATGTAATCGAAAACCTAATATGGATCTTGATCTAATATCTCAGAGTGCTCTCAACAGTAGCTGTTATGTCAGCCTGAAAACGCTACATCTGTCCTCTCATATGTTCTTCATATGTTTGATGAAAACAGGCTTTCGTCAAATATTTCCTGGCTTTTGCATAGCAATTTAAAAAGTTTGTGTTTTGGAAATAGTAATTGAACTTTGAGCTTGTTAATCCTGGTTCAAATTAATTACTGTATTTATCGATCAAAATCGTGATCTATCGACTGAACCAGCGATTGAAATTGTTCATATTCAGACCAATATGGTTCTCATTGCTACTAAAACACCCCCTTTTCGGCGATGATGATAGTCTATGCTGATTGCAGTTCTCGACGAAGTCTGGCATTAAAAAGAAATCTTGCAGTAGATAAGCTATGCTGTAGCATTCCCTAAATGAGAAGAAGGGGGGGGGGATAATATTCTCCTGCAATAAACTGGGATTAAAGTTAAAACATTAAAAACAAAGAACGTTTTTGATGAACATGCTCGTCTTTACTACAATTTATTCAAATTCTACTTAAAGAATTAAAGATATACTTTAGAATCAGAGTTTTAATTTTAGCTGCATTAAAATTACAGAAATGTAAGTACAAAGACCTACATAGAAATCAAAATTTTCATTGTAAGTAACTAAATGCAAAGTTACTTGGTGGAAAGAAACTGAGAACTATTCAAAATCATTGATGTAATACAGAAACAGAGAATGTGCATTAAAGTATAGGTTCTGTATTCATTCCGACGTTTATTTATATCAATCTCTTTACTTCACTGTTTACTGGTGACTACTCCTAGTTGATGATCGTCAAAGGGTGTGAAACAGCTGTTCTGGGATGGCACTTAGTAAACACTTGGTCTCACCCATTGTTGTTTAAGTACTTCACTTTACTTATGCAGTCCTCATTTAACATTAGGTGTAGAAGTATTATATAAAGAAATATATAGTAATATAAAGTATATGCCGTGCTGGCGTGGTCGTGTGGTCTCGGCGGCGGCCAGCCGTGGCGACCAGTGCGCCAGTACCTGGGTTCGAATCCCGGCAGTGGCATGGCTGTTTCAATTTCCTTTCCTGTGTTGTCCAGCCTCTTCTTCACTTTCTCTTCGGTCTGACGTCATTCCTTAATGGCATCCTGGGGGCAGGCAACGGGAAACCACCCCCAGTATCTTTCCTCAGGTGTTTCTAGGAGATCCATGTGAGACCTCCATAGAACTGGACCTGTCTTCGGACAGAAAACTATGGATGGATGGATGGATAAAGTATATAAAATAATGTACGATACTTTTGTTTGTAAAAGTAATTGTTAGATATTAAAGTTTTTTTCTTATTAATGAAAAAGTAAAGAACATTATTATATGTACATTATTAATACATTAGTAATTATAATAATATGAAACATGTAAGAAATCCATAAATGGTTGCAATACTGAAAGAGAAAGGTTCCTCAGCTATTCTTTTAACCAAAGGCGGCTATTCAGGGGAAGTAGGTGAAGTGGCACTTCACCAATTATTTATAATACAATATTATTTATTTATAATATATCAATTATTATAAGAAAAAAATTATTTTCCTTATAGCGTATGTTGGTTTTAATAGAAACGTAATTTTGTATTTTGTAAGCCCCGCTCCGTTGGTGCGGGACTTTGTTCTGGCACCGAGCCAAGTGAAGTAGGCTTTTATATGAAGTTTCTCAACCTCAGGGGCGGAGCTTAGCTGGATAACCGAAGCGATGGTTGCTATGACAACGATGACGTCACCCGCTGTATAGCATCGTATAGGTGAAGCTACAACTGAGAAATATGTTCTCTTTTTCCAATGTGAAATTCTTTCGCAGCGCGTTTGTTTCGCAGTCCTGTGCTGTTTTAAATATGAATCCTGTTTAACATATAGTGTGTGTTTTATTAGAAACATCATTTTCACGTTGGGAAGACGAAGATAAGAAGAAAGTTATTATAATATTTTATATTATATATTATAATATATATATTATGATATATATAATTAGATAAGAAGGAAGTTATCATAATATTTCATATTATATATTATAATATATATTATATATAATATATATAATTTGTAATATATATATATTATGATATATTATAATATAATTATTTTCGTACTAGCTCTTCACCTAACTTCACAGCCACGAGCCGCCACTGCTTTTAACTGAGAGAAGAAATAGACTAAATCTTATGACATAGGTAGCAACAACTGATAGGATCTTACAACTGTTGTCTTATAACTGTTGATGAAGATAACCTGCAGTCGAAACGGGTTGAAACCGTCCTTGTTTAAATTTTTTTTATCTTTTCTTAATTTTAAGATGAATTACTACTTTTAAATTTTTATTATGAGTGCTTTAAGTTTTTAGTATTATCCATGTTTAAAAAATAATCTTTCAACTCCTACACGTTAAAAAAATATAAACTAAATGATGTAAGTTTATTTATCATTTCATGTAGTTTATACGTCACAGGTTTATCCATAGGTTCCAGGAAGAAGATCAATATTCTAGGAGGACGTAAAATCAGTCATTCTAAGAAGAAAAAAAAAACGTTAAATGAACGTAATTATGTCGTACAGGATTCATTATGTCCTGTAACGAATGGTTTCCGGGATAGAGTTATTGAATGTTCATAATTTGATTTTGGCGCTCAATACTGTCTTTCCTCCCGCCGTAAAGCGCGACTGTTTGACATACGGTCTGTGCATTGATATTGATGGTGTATTTTTTTGACAATTTATTATAAACTGTTACAAATTTTTCATTTGAACATTAAACAATCTCTTTGTTTTCAATAATTTAAAACTGTAAATTCAAATAACTCCATCTCGGAAATCGGAATAGATTTTCATTTACAAGAGTTGGGGGAAAGAGTGAATTTTAATGGTGATCACATTTTACGTTGGGCCGTAAATAAGCATCGTCAGAAATTTTAAAGAAATTCATCTATTTGTTTTAGCGAGAGATTTCGAAGAATGGAAGAGAATCAAAACAAATGGATTTATGTTTACATTCAACCATAATGTTATAAGTTGACGAAACTTTATGGAAATCGGTCCAACCGTTTTTACGTAATGCAGACAAAGAGATAAATTGGTAGATAAAAGTTGGACAAATGAAGAAAAATGTTTAAGTGGAACAGTTAAGACTTCGCATGTTCAGTAATTATCCAGAATGCATCGCTTCTCATATTACAGTACATATATAGTTACTACATAAATATATACTTGCAAGCCCATTAACATTTACATACATCACGTGTCTATTGCATACAGGATGATTCCAAATTCTTAGGACAAACTTTAATGGGTGGAAGGGTACATTAAAATCAAACTTTTTTTGTCAAACAATGTATGTCCGCAACTGTCTCGTTTACATTCTACGACAGATTGAGAACGTCTCTGCACAAGCACCAGAGCTGTTGCACGTAGCGTAGATGGGAGCTAAAGCACCAAATGGAGAATTTTGCACCAGGAGCAATTACATCCATGTCATTTGCAGAGAATTCACGCATTGAAAGCTGTGGATTATCCTCGGAGCGTAGACTTCTGCCGGTGCTGGTGCAGAGTGCGGTGCAGGCGGATTTTTCAGCACAGGTGCTCTTTACAGATGAAGTATTGTTTACACGTGAGGGAGCATTTAATGAGTACAAGTCCGGACAAACGCAAATATCACACGCTATACAAGCTTATCAATTAATATACCAATTAATTTCTCTCGAAATTACAATGATTCTCTCTCAATCTTTGGGCGGGTATCGTCAACGACCAAAAGCGCATTCTACCGTGTAAAAGCGACAGTTTCGGACATACATTGTTTAACAAATAAATGTTGGTTTCCACGAAAAATCACATTCATGCATCCATACATACGTACATACCACAGACATGCATACATCCATACATATCCATAAAATTACTTGCATGCATATACAAGTAATTTTAAGATTTTATCTTATACATCTTTAATATAACGTAAAGCAATCAAATAATTTATATCAAAAAATCCGCAGATGGATGAGTTACTTCTATTCTACTTTTTTAAAAAAAAAAAACCTTGTAATTTACCTAAATTTTATGATTTTTTTTTTCTTTCTTTTTTTTATGTGATTTTTTTTTCCTCTTTTACTTGGAATGAGAAATTGAGTTGAGAAATATCGAACGCGTAGCTCCTAGTTAAATTAACTGAACCTAGAGTGCTTCTGGCTTTGGTCTATTTTTGTCAGATTCTATTTCCGTTTCGTCATTTTCAAATTTACCAGATGACTGATTAAGACGGAGATCGGTTCAAAATCTTGGCATATTTTGCAGGTGACCCGAAATAGAGTAGAATCACCGAGAGTCATCACGCCACCTCCATCGCACTAGAAGATTCCATGACAATGACCCGAACGCCGAAAGAATTTGCACCTGAAATAAGAAGGTGAAGAAAGTCCAACATTTGGGCCTCATCCAAACAGATTTTTTGTGGGGTGACCTCGAAAGTTTCGAAATGAAGAACAACTATCGTCGGGGGCGTCTGCGATTATCCCCTACAACATAGAATTTTTACTTCTCTAATAAATATGGAAGATTGGGATTAAGAACGACTGTAGAATTCCTTCGTATCTTCAAAATCTTGTTTAGGGCGTCTGTATTTTAAAGAAATAGAGGGGAGGACAATGAAAGATTATCTAACAACATTCTTGGTTCATGGCATTGACATTTGGCCGTTAATCTTTCTAGTGATTTTATTTTTTTAATGTGATTTTTCGTGGAAATCAATACAGTTTCTCCAACAATTAAAAAAGCAATAACAAATTTACAGTAAAAGATAAGGTTGAAAGATTCATGAGCTCCTCAAATGAATTTTCTCAGAACATTAAAAAGATAAAAAAACGAATAAAATTATTAATAAGCAATTAATAATTTTATGCTCTTTTTATCTTTCAATGAGCTGAGAAAGTTCATTTGAGGCCGGTCTAGAGTAGCTTACGAATTTTTCTAGCTGTTATTGTGAATTTATTATTGCTGTTTTTTAGTTATTGGAGGCCATAATGATTTCTTCGTATGTTATACTTAACCTCTATATTGAGATTTCATGTTTATCCATTGATAGTTAGATTTTGTTTGATTGAAAATTATAAGAAATTGAAAGAAACCTTTTTTTTTAATTTCTTAAAATTTATTTTTATTGATTTTTTTTTAAGATGGGAAAACGATAAAAACAAAAAACTTATGGTTATTTTGAAATTATAATATCTGCTGAATTTAAGTAGCTGTAATAATTTTCTATTACATAAACAAAATGAATGAAATCCACATTATTTACTTGTATTGTCTAAATAGGAATAATTTCAATCCTTTCCGTCCCACGCGCAGTGGATTAAGGGTTAATATTGATTGTTTAAAACAATGAACTGTTCATAGAAATAGAATAAATCCCAACGCTTTTCAATGAGAATTTTTTATAGGGTGTTGAACCTACGGGGAGCTGTTATAATATAAACCCTAGCTCCAGCAGAAGATTACTTGTAACTACACGCTATAAAACCTTCGTGTGAAAACTAAGTTGTGAGAAAAACGACTAAGACAGATTTTTAAACAACTGAGTATATATTCTCTTAAAAAGTCTGTTACAACTATTCTGTTATCCTAGTTCACTCATATGAAATTACTGCTTGTAAATCATATTCTTCTTAACAATTCAGTAATACGCTTGGATAACCTGGCTTCAAGATTAGATTACAAAAGTCTCTTTGTGAAATCTTTAAGTATAGTTACTTTGAACTCTTGACTCTTTAACTTTATACTCGTTACTTGTCTTAGCTAAACTGTTGTACTTAATGAAAGTCGATGGTCAATGTATTCGTGTCTTTGGACCGTCCGTGTTAAGGAGAATTAAAGACATACTTACAAAACTTGTTGTTGAATCATCTTCGATCTAACCTCTTGAATATCCGATTACTTGCGTGGATAATTCGGTTCCTCTTCGTTGGATTCTTCGGCTTTTTAACCTTTTAGAACGTTGTATAGTGATCGGGATTATTTCCTAAATCCTTCTCACCAAAGTAAACATTAATTCTGCAGTTTAATACATATCAATCTTAGTTATGCATTTCCTATTGCAGGGACTAGGAACATTGGTTCAAGATAATTCCTATTATCTTCGATGAAATAACGTTGGAATACATATTTGTTTACACCTCGGAAAACAACTCCATCTTTTTCTTCCAACCTCAGAATTCATTATCGCAACAATACGTCTCGAGTTCACTGTTCAAAACAATCGTTACTACTTGGCATCATGTGTATCTCATCTTTATTTGAACGTGATTGTTGCGTTGTTCTTTTGTTTTTTATTTCCCTCAGATTATTCACGATTATTTTTGACTTCTCTTGGAATTGTCGCAGGTTTGAAATACGTTAGAAAATTGTTCAGGTAAGATTTTCTCAATTCAAACCTACATTTTTGATGACTTCTCGCACTGATTTCTCGTTAAGAAACCATTTACAAAAGATTTTAAAATATAAAAGTTAGATTATCTGCAGTTCTCGAATAGGCACACCAAGTTTCGAGAAGATCCATTAAATGGCTTAAACGTTTTTAGGGAGACAGAAAACAAACAAATTTACTGATTTGATGAGCCTCGAAAATCAAGAAAATCACCTGAAATCTTTATGTACTCATTGTAGCAAAAGGAAATCCCACCCAAAACATTTCATGTAAAATACGTTGCCAAGATGCTCATAACGCTTTCACTGTTAAAAAGTTATCAGATTTCATATAGTGTCAAGTCCTTCACTATACATGCCTAACTCTAAAAACCCTACTATCTTGGTCAAAAAGTGTGCCTTGGCATACTCCATATCCTTTACATAACTCCATGGGATTGTCTGTGTGACAGCCACGAAACGGCCAAGGCATACTTTTTGACCAAGATATAGGGTTTTTAGAGTTAGGCATGTATAGTGAAGGACTTGACACTATATGAAATCTGATAACTTTTTAACAGTGAAAGCGTTATGAGCATCTTGGCAACGTATTTTACATGAAATGTTTTGGGTGAGATGAAATAGTTCCATGAAACGGCCAAGCCATACTTTTTGACCAAGATATAGGGTTTTTAGAGTTGGGGCTTGTAGAGTTAGGCCTCGTAGAGTTAGGGGCTTGGCTCTACATGC